>JAQHUG010000055.1:3097145-3109265 GCA_028555095.1 Dicrostonyx torquatus | reverse complement strand
CTCTCCCTACTCAGAGGGTCCTCGCCTTACTCAGAGGGTCCTAAACAGGAGAGTTCTGATCTTCCTTCCACATTGATATATTCCAGGCACTGGGCATAGAACACACAGTAGGTGCTCAAGGAGTGTTTGACAAACAATGAAACGTCTCTTTGGCTCAGTTCCAAGTGACCCTAGTGGAATTAATGAAAACGTTCATGTTCCCCAACACCCACCTGGTAGTTCACAACTGTAACTCCAAGATCCAACACCCTCACACAGACACACATAGAGACAAGACCCCAATGCTGTGGAATATGCCCATTGTTAATAAAACCCTATTGGCTGGTAGCCAGGCAAAAGGTATATGTGAGGTGATCAGAATGAGGATGCTGGGGGAAGAGGGACAGAGTCAGGAGAGACAGCAGCCAGCTGCCCAGGAAGCAAGACATACTAGATGACAGGTAAAGCCATAGGTCACATGGCAATACATAGATGAATAGAAATTGGTTAATTTAAATGTAAGAGTTAGCCAGTAACAAGCCTGATATATCGCCAAACACCTATAATTAATAAAAAAAATCTCTATATGGTAATTTGGAAGTGGCCTCTAGGATGGGAAAACTCCACCTACAATAATAAAATAAAATAAAAAATAAATAAAAATAAAAATAAAATAATTTAAAAAAAAGAAAAATTAAAAGTCTATGCTCATAATGAGCCCCTGCCAGGCCACTGAGCCTCTGGGAGAGGACTGGCAGCACCCCAAACTCCAACAACATCACTCAATATCTCAGGAAGACCCAAGGACTTGGCTTTCCTTCTACCCCACTGTGGATATGCTGTGTGACTCAGGCCATGGGACTGCCCACTTCTGAGTCTCAGTTTGCTCTTCTGGGGCATGAGATTAGTTTCTGCTCTCTTTGTCTAGAAGCAGCAGACAAATTTTGCACCTAAAATACCCAGGTTTTGAGAACATATAAGAAGGGACAAGGCTGGTTGGAGGTAGAGGTGTCCCTGGGCTACTGGACTAGGATGGATCACTTCCGTTTTAGCTTGACGGTGAAAACTGCCTCCCACTCTGCCACATTTGCCTGAGAGCTGTGAACTCAGGACCCAGCCATGTGTGGGCTGAATCTCCGGTCCATACATTGAACATAGGTGAAGTCACAGAGAGGGGCTCTCAGCACTGTGAAAGCAGTGACCACTGGCCACTATCAAATAACAAATAAATACACAGTGACAGAATGTGAGACACAAAACTGGGTTGATAGAAAGAGAGGCCTCCCTCTCTCAAACAGGGGTCAGGAGGCATCAGTGGGACTCGCTGGATATTCCAGGAAGTTCTGAAACGTGAGTATGCCTCCAGTCAGCAAAATCAAGAGAAAAGTACCTAAGCAGAGGAAAATTCAGCAGCCCGGAGAGAGAGAGGTAAAGGAACCTCGGTGAATTGGGGAGGAATGCGAGGTTCAGAGAAAGGAGTGACTTGCCCACGGATACACAGCAAATTGACAGGTGGAGGTTCAGCTGGGCCCCCTTCTGAAGCCGGGTACTCTTCACTGCCACCAGCTAGGGGCAGGGTGGAGGCAGCCAGAGGTGAGCCTGGAGGCGGGGCGGGACCCGAAGGTGGGGAAAGAGCTCAGGGGGCGGTCTTATGACGTAATTTCCTGTGTGTGTGTGTGTGTGTGTGTGTGTGTGTGTGTGTGTGTGTGCGCGTGTATAAAAGAGAGGCATAGCGTTGCTGCTGCTACTGCTGCTGCCACCACCGCCGCCACCACCACCGCTGCTACCGCAGTCACCCCGCTGGGGCAAGAGCTGGAGATGACAGACCATAGACCCACTCCTGCCATTCTCCTGCCGCAGTTCGCCCACCCTTCCCGCACCGCCCGACTTGCCATGCGTTCCGTTGCGGTTCTGGCGCTTCTGCTGTGCTCCGGGCAAGGTGAGCTGCTTTAGGCTCGGCAGCGGGGTCCCCTCTCCTGCCCCAGGTTCTTTGCGGCGCCCGAGGATTCAGTACCATGGACAACACCCAGTCAGGACGCAGGTTAGATCTAGCCGCTAGACTAGTGTGGCCTCCGGTCTCCCACCACACCCGTGTGGACTGTGGGGACTGCGGACTCTGACCCAACCCAGCGGAGCAGCTCCCCCTACCCACCCACCTCCACATTACCCAACGGTGTGGGACTCTGCGCCGACCAAGGTCACTGGGGGAGATAAAGGACTGCCGCTAGCTCCCCAATCCTCCAGTCCTTCCACCTTTCAGTCTGCCCTTGATCTCTTCCCCCACCCCAGATCTTTGCCATCGCCTCTGGGGTTTCTTCCCTTGCCTGCCTCTGTTCCTACTTACCCCGCCCCACTATATGGTTGGTCTTGTTCAGAGTAAACTTGATTTCAGCTCTGCATGTACCCTCCTCTGGTGGGGAAGGGTTGAGGTTCTTTAGTACAGCCTCTGAGGGCCACCCCATGGGGCAGCAGGGAAGGAAAACAGGAATCAGTGCTGGTGACTTATTTAGGTTTGGGGCATCGGTGTAAGAGAGAGTATTGGGAGAGCAAGTGCGAGTGCCTTCCCCCCTTTCCTATTGGAGTAGGGAAAAACCGGGCTTTCCCTGGTGTGGAGAAATAACCCCAGTCTCTCACTCTCTATCTCTGTCTTCCTCTTTCCAGTCTTTGCCCTCCCTGTGAACAGCCCCATGACAAAAGGGGACACTAAGGTAAGAAGGAACGTTGGGGTACCTTGGGAGAGGGAGGATGCCCTGTGGGCACCTCCTGGCCAGTCCTTGGGCAGCTGCAGGAGGGAGGCTGGCCTAGAGCCAAAGGCAGCACTGCAGCAGCTGGGCTGGGGACAGCTTACACAAGAAGACATTAAAGATCTCTGCTTGCCCTGCTGCAGTGACTCCCCAAGGGGCCCACATCTCACCTGCTGAGACCTGGGGCCAGGGACACCGGTCTGAGCCAGGACCATAGCTTCTCCTGTGCTAGGTGTCCACAGACCTGCCTGGCTCTGCCTTCACCTTGTTACTCTGCCTCCCTGCTCTGCCTCCCGCTCCTGCCTCCTGCCTCTGCCCAGGGAGAAACAAGCCATACCAAATCCTTGGACTGCATCCTCATCAGAACCAGGGCTGTTCTCTCAGGATCTGGATGTCTCCATCTGGGCATCAGAGAATTCTGTTCTCCGTGGTCTGAGGGCTGTCTTCTGTGAGAGGCCACAGCTAAAAACCTAAGGCATCCAAGAGCTCACCATTTATTTGTTCAATTGTATTTTCTTGTTTATTTGTTGGTAACTGTACACAGGCCAGTGTTTAACTTTCCACCACTCATTTTAGCTGTGCAACCTCAGAAAATCCAGCTTCTATAAGTGTCTCGATTCATGGCTGAAGCCACAGGAACCTAGTAGGCCCTCCTTTTTATCTCCTCATCATTCTTTTTTATTTTCTCTTCCTTCTTTTTCTTTTCTTTTCCTTTCCTTCTTTCTTTTCCTTCCTTCCTTCCTTCCTTCCTTCCTTCCTTTCTTCCTTTCTTTCTTTTCACAGGGTCTCTTTTGACAATAGCCCTGGCTGTCCTGAAACTCATTATGTAGACCAGGTTGGCCTCAGACTAAAAGAAATCTACCTACCTCTGCCTCTCGAGGGCTGGGATTAAAGATATGCACCACAATGCCCATTTCCCAGTATTCTTGAGACCCCTACCCAACTCCTGTCTCTTGGTGTCTGCTCTCAAAAGCTGGTAGTTTCCTGGTATTCTCTACACAAAGTCTGGTATTGGGGAGAAAGGGCACATGCTCCTAGGAGCTGCTTGCCAGATCTGCTCCCACCACCACAGCTTGGCAGCTGGAGTCAGAGGTGTCAGCAGCTAGGGATGACCTGTGTGTTCCCTCGGAGGTTGTTATGACTACACACTCTGACAGCCTTTGCCAACCTGCTATCTTGGAACCATGGGTTGGATGTCTCCACATCCCATAGACACAGCCTCCCACACCTTCGCTCTCTGCCAGTGTTGCCTGACGCATGTCTGGCACCTCCTGCTCTTCCACCCAGCTGCAGGCTATGGATACAGGTCTGATGTTGTGGTTCTCTCCCTAAGCGTGTGTGGCACTTCACACGGGATGAAGTGTTTTCCACTGGGTGGGCATTCTCATGCCTGCTTTACATATGGGGAAGCCAAGGCTCAGAGAGACTTAGTCACTTGCTCAAGATCACACACAACTAGCATTCCACACACTATCTGCTTCTCTACCTGCTGCGCCTCATACAGCATTCAGAGACATACATGTCTTGGGCTGGAATGAACATTGAGATGTAACTAGTTGGTACCCCACATCCAGTCAAGGTTTTTTTTTTTTTGTCCTCATGGAACAATGTGGAATCACATAGTGTCACTGCAGAATGAGAGGTGGTCCTGTTTCTGGCAAGTTTGAGCCTGGGTAGATTTGTGTTCTTCACTGGACAGCCTGGAGGACATCTTGGAGGAGCTGATCCTTTGGAACCTGCTGGACCCCAAGAGGTCCTCTTAGGTCTCAGAGGCAGCACCGTCCTTAGAGAACTACCTGAAGAGTGAGAAGATGACAGACATATACTCCCCTTCCTCTCTCAGCAGTGGTCCCCTTGAGGCACATGCTGGCATGCCCATGTGATTGGACTGGCTCATGGGGTGTGTGTGTGTGTGTGTGTGTGTGTGTGTGTGTGTGTGTGTGTGTTCTTTTTCTACGGCTCTACAAGGTCTGGTTAAGGAAGCAGAGGTGAGCCCCAGGGCCTCTTGCAGATAAAATAAATGGTTCTTCTTCTGCCCTCCTGGGAAAGCTGCCCTGGCACCTCAGGGGCTAAGCTCCATGTTTGTACCAGCCACAGCCTGCCTTGCTGTCTCCCAGGTGATGAAGTGTGTCGTGGAGGTCATCTCTGATTCGCTGTCCAAACCCAGCCCCATGCCTGTCAGCCCTGAGTGTCTGGAGATCCTCCAAGGAGGTAGGAGCCAGAGGCTGGAGGAGGGACTGAGAGGCCAGGGTGCGGGTGGGTGTCTCTTGACAGGATTAATCATCTCATCCAGCAGTCGTTGCCCCAGTGCCCTGGTCTGTGCTGGCATCTGGGGTGCACACACGAAGAAGTGACAGCTTCTGGGATTGGTCCTGAGGCATGTAGATTTTCAGAGGGAAGATATGGCAGCTAACCAGAAGCCTGGGCAGAATGAAGGGGCTGGAACAGCAAGCTGCAGACTGGGCACCCTGTGGACCAGAGTTCTGTGTGCTGTATTCCTACTGACATCAGTAACCATTCTCTGGATCTGGGATAGAGGGTATTAAGGGGCTTGTGAAGGACTACATCTTTCCAAGCCGACAATCCAGTTTGTCTAACACATAATAGTACTGGTGATGGACAGGTAGAAAATGAAGGACGTCAGGAGGAGCAGACAGGGAAGGCCACATGGCAGTGGGAAGTATTTACACGCTCAGTGGAGCCTGAGGTCCACAGCTCCTTCCTTGGGGGCTGGACGTAGAGTCAGCAGGTGACCTTTCTGCTTCAGTAGGGAGGCGACTGACGTCTTGGATATGAGGAATTCCCAAAGTGTTCTACCAAGATGCAGGCTTGCCCCTGCCTCCTGCTGCTGTTTCCAGAATAAATGACTGAGCTCGCTGAAATCGTCCATGGTAATCTCTCGGGGTTGTCGTCTGGAAGCCACTGGTAACCATGCTCTCTCCCTGCAGATGAGAGGGTCCTCTCCATCCTGCGACACCAGAATTTGCTGAAGGAACTGCAAGACCTGGCTCTCCAAGGTATTTCAGCACCACACACAATTCTGGGGGAAAAGCCAGCAACAGAGCAGGAGAGAACACAGGTGGAGGCTGAGCATACTCGGTTGCTCAGTTCCAGAGCAGAAAGGTGGGGTACTTCATGCTACTTGACTATTGTCCAGACTGCTAAAGAGATCAAGGCTCAGAGAGGTTGAGTGATTTCCCCAAGGTCACACAGTAAGTACACCTTGTTCATAGTAGACACAATTCTGCTGACACTCCTTGGCCTCTGGAGGGCAGTCATTCATGAAGGCCATGAGGATTCTTTTCTGTGAACCCAGAAGTGAGCACACACAGAGAAAGCTTTCACTTCTTTGTGATTCTTTGCTCCGTGGGTAATGGGGGAGGCAAGGTTGTGCTTGTCCCTAAACACAGACCAGACTTACAGTGTCTTAGACTGGGAGGCGACTTTTCCCAAGAGACTTAGAAAATCCAGGTGCTTTTCAGACAGGGTTTGAGGCTGAGGGATTACAGCATGGAGGGCGTGCAAGCTGGCCATGACAGAGAGTTAAACTCTTGTCAGAGCCCCATTCCCAGCCCCTTCCTGATTTGAGGGAGGGTGAAGCACCACCCTGGAGACCTGGAGGGCCCAGGCTCCAGCTCTGCTTCTGCCCCAGCTGCCTTCTGAGGAAAGTAGCCATGCTTGTGAGATAGGCCCTCACTGCTTTGTGCATGAATCTGTCACCTTTGCCCAACTCAAACCAAGGCCACCCTGGGGCCTTTGGGGCAGTGAGAACTGTGTGTGAAAATGGAGAGAGAGTTGGGTGAAAAGCAAGCAAAAATTAGCCCTAGTGCCAGTGGTGGTGGCGCACGCCTTTAATCCCAGCACTCGGGAGGCAGAAGCAGGCAGATCTCTGTGAGTTCAAAGTCAGCTTAATCCAGGACAGTCAGGACTACACAGAGAAATCATGTCTTGAAAAACAAACAAACAAATAACAAAAAATTAGCCCTAGCAATCCTCCTTCCCTGAGGGAGTTTGGCCCTTTTCTCTCACTTGCTGGTCTGTTTCGGCAATAAACACCAACCTCCCATGTTTTATTTTTTTGAGACACGATCTCACGTAGCCCAGTCTGGCTTGAAACTTACCGTATAATTGAGGACGCCCTTGAACTTCAGATCCTCCAATCTTTCACCTCCAGAGGGCTGGGATTTCAGGCGTGGGCTACCACACTGTTTTATGTGGTGCTGTAGATGGGACCTAGGGCTTCATGCATGCTAAGTAAACACTCTGCCAAATGAACAGCCCCAGCCCCAGAACCCATGCCTGGCATACACGGGTTGGTGGCTGGCACTGGGGTAGTTATGATCAGTTTTGTCCTGTCTTTGATTTTGTTTTGAAACAGGGTCTCACTCTGTAGCTAACACTGCCTCAGCCTTTGGAATACTGGGATGGCAGGCATGTGCCACACACCCACCATTCCAGGTCCATGCACAGGGCACTGTGGTCCTACCCATTCCTCAGGAGGTAGCCAGGGTTGAAGTAGGCTGGAAGTCAGGTGTTCCAGGTCTCCAGGGTGATATTTTTAAACAAAACATTAGATATTTTAATGATAATTTTAAGATTAAATATTGGATGGATATTCCATTTAAAAATTATTTAAATAGAGACTGTTAGAGAGGAATGTGTCCTACTCTATAGCCTTACACATTATGTATTTAATAATACATAGTATCTATAGTGCGCACAAGGTTGTTTTCCATTATGAAGGCACTGGGTGTGTCTTGCAGCCATCACGACCATCCCTCCATTCCCTCCTGGGTTCTGTATAATATTCTTGCCCAGGGACCTCTGTCTGTTTATAAATGAGCATCTGAACCTTGAGGAGCCCACGTTGCTCAAGGTCACAAAACCACAGGCATGGCCAGGGGAGGCCTGGAGCCCACTGCGGCTGAGTTGGACAAGCTTCCTAGCCTGCACTGACTGCACAGCTATAGAGCTGTGTCCTGACGCAGACACTGCTACAGGATACTCAGCAGGGCAGCAGTAGCAGCAACAGGGGCTAATAGGCAAAGGGACTCTGGGTTTTGAGGTAGGTACAGCCCTGGACTCAAAGATAGGCACAGCACCCACCTTCTCCGGGGGCCAGACTTGGGGTTCCAGAACAGTGGAGTTTCTTGAATAAAGAGAGCCCATGAGGAACCCAGGGCTACTGTCATGTCATAGGTTCTGAGGGTTTCTCGTTGCTCTCCTGCTGCCTCAGGAGAGGCATGCTTCTATTCCGTTTGGGCCCTTAATGCTCTCAAAGGTACAAGAAGGGCTTCCTCTCCTTCCCCATTGGGGAAACTGAGTCAGAGAGGTGGTGTAGCCTGATGGGCTCCAGCTGAGAGCCTGCACCCTCAGCTTCTCTCTAAGAACGCAGGATGTTCAGTGTTGAAGTAGGCCTACAGTGTCATAGTCAGATATGTCAGGGCCTGACCACATGGGAACTTCCCCTGCCCCCTCCTACCAGGTGCCAAGGAGCGGGCCCAGCAGCAGCCGAAGCAGCAAGGGGAGCAACAGCAGCAACACAGCAGCTTCGAGGATGAGCTCTCAGAAATGTTCGAGAACCAGAGCCCTGAGGCCAAGCATGGAGGTCAGAGTGGCCAGCTAGGAGAGGAGGGGTCACAGGAAGAACAGTGGTCCCCAGGGGGCACTGCTTCTTCAGAGCAGGAAGGTGGCTATTGCTCCCTTCCCTTTACAGGTCGGAAACCAAGGCCTGGAAGATTAAGTCCCTTGCACAGGGTTCATATTGAAACAGAATTTGAACCTGGCTCTTTCTTATCCAAAGCCCCCGACTTGGCCCCACACCAGTCCCCTGCTCCAGAGGCAGCAGTAACCCTGGGCCAACCTCATGGCCCCTGCCACAAAGCCCCTGTCTCCTGCTCCTGTCCTTCTGGGACTAGGTACCACCTTAGGTGAAGGCATGGAAGGAGGGTCCAGAGGAGTGGGTTCAAAATACAAAATGGCCTGGGTCATAGACCTGGAAGTAAAAAGGTCATCCTTGGGCAGTGTGAACCAGCTTCCCACCCTGGAAGTGTGACAAACTGCAGAGCTGGGATTTTTGTGTCCAAGGTGGACAGAAAGGCCAATTCTCAGCAGCTGGTCTATGGTCATCCTCCGGGCCAATTATGGACACGCACAGGTGTGTCAGGCACCCCGCAACAGCTGCATTGTCACCCTTGTGGCTGCCTGTCATGGGGTGCAGACTCTCACATACTGCTCCCATGGGAATGAGTGTCGGGATCACTGTGGAGCTGTGAGAAGGGAATAGTGTAGTGTGTGTGTGCACACGCACACACACACAGCTGGAAGCTTTAATGAGGAGACCCTGAGCTTGGCATTTGGAGGAATGAGCAAGGTGGACCTCCAGAGTCTGAGCAATGACAGGTGTCCTGGCTTTCTGAAGATCGTTCTGAGTTCTGTGGACTGGGCGCCCTGAAGCCCTGGTGACAGTAGCAAGTGCCTGGTGGTGCTCTGTTCAGCAGCTGTCAATCCCAAAACAGGAGGGATTATTACTCTTAAAAGCCTGTCTTTAAGAAACCATCTTTCAGTGGAGCCTGTACTGGTCACACAGCGCTCAAGATTTGCAGGGATAGCCTTGAACACACAGACAGGTTAAATGATTTGCCCAGATCACACCGCAGTCCAGCTGCTGCCCTAGTTCACAGTTCAGGGTTCTATCTACTGGGGTCTTTTTAAATTATGTTACTTCTGATTTGGTGTTCCATTTTGGCTTTCAAATTACAATCCTGTTTGGAAAAGCAGAATTAAAGAAGCCCAATTCAATTGATCTCAGAACAAGCTTCGAGATGAAATATAAAATATGAAAGGGTAACCCCAATCTTTCTCATAGGGTGGGCTTCCTGGAAGCCAAGACAACTGATGGCAGACTTGAACTTGGCCTCGGGAGTCCCTGACGGCAGCTGGGTCCTCAGCTTGACTCTGCCTTTCTATGTTCACAGACACTACAGCAGAAACTCCGTCTAAGGAAGCCGTGGAGAAGAGAGAGGACTCTGATGAGGGGCAACAGGGTAGCTCTGGGGGAACCACGGAGGGACCCAAGCCTCAGACTGTCCCAGAGCCCAGGCAGAAGTCATCTATGATGGGGAACAGTCAGGCCTCTGGGGAGGACACAGACACCAATATCCAGCCACCGGCCAGCCTCCCCAACCAGGAGCACAGGGACTCGCAGGCCACGGGGGAAAGTGAGAGAGGCCTGAATGCCCAGCAGCAAGCCATAAAGGCCAAGCAAGAGGAAGAAGAGCACAAGGAGGGCAGAGAGAAGGCTGGGCCCGAAGAAGCCCCCACTGCAACATCCAGCTCCGGCTCCCAAACCGAATACGAGGAGATCCAGAAAGATGAGGGTATGTAAGGTGATAGGACCTCACTGATGTGTCTGGGAGAGGGGTGGCCTTATGCCACCTCCATAACAACCCTGAAAGGTGGGTGTCCTCTCCACTGTCCAGGAGAACAGGCTCAGAGAGGTCATATAATTTGCCTAAGGCTACACAGCTAATTGGCAATCAAAACTATGATTCCAACTGCAGTTTGCCTGACTCCTAAATGAAGCAACCCCCTCCTGCACCTGGAAGGGAGAAGGGGCTTCCAGTAGGTGCTTGGAGAATGCAGGGAAGACAGGGTGAGGTTCGGGGAGGGGCTCTGCCGACTCCCTTCTTTGAGCTTCAGGAGGGCCTTGTGCAGCACAATACAGGATTGCTCTGTGCTCCGGTGGGGCTGTTATGGGGGCGCTGGCTGGACTCCGAAGGGTGGCTGCACAGAGGATCTTAGGGAGTAACAGGGTCTGGGGAAATGGCAGCCCTTCCTCACTCGTTCCTGAAGTTCTTGCCACCACCCGCTCCAGGTCAGTCGGAGTCTCAGGCAGTGGATGGAGCTGGAAAGACGGGAGCTTCTGAAGCTCTGTCACCCAAGGGGGAGCTGGAGCTCTCTCGGCAAGAGGACGACGGGGAAGATGGGATGGCAGGGGCCCCCCAAGGTCTCTTTCCAGGCAGGAAGAGCCAGGAGCTGGAGCATAAGCAGGAGGAGGAGGAAGGGGAGCATCTATCCAGAGAATGGGAGGACAAGCGGTGGAGCAGGATGGACCAGCTGGCCAAGGAGCTGACAGCAGAGAAGCGGCTGGAGGGGGAGGATGATCCTGATCGCTCCATGAAGCTCTCCTTCCGGGCCCGGGCATATGGCTTCAGGGACCCCAGGCCTCAGCTGCGCCGGGGCTGGAGGCCATCTTCCAGAGAAGACAGTGTGGAGGCCCGAGGCGACTTTGAGGAAAAGAAGGAAGAGGAAGGCAGCGCCAACCGCAGAGCAGAGGTTGGTATAGCCAAGGGCAGCTGCATCCCCTCCCCCACTGAGGGGACATGGTTCCCTTGGCTGGGGCCTGGAGAGGAATTAGATGGGCATGGGATAGGGGACACTTGCTTACAGCAGGTGCTCAATAGAGCTATTGGGCCAGGTGAACAGTGGCCTCAGATGTGCCTGAGGGACACAGAGTGGGGACATTGCCTCTGCTGGTGTGAGCAGGACATGGGAGAGATGGGGAATCAGGCATGGTGCTTTGAATGAAGAGCTTGGCAGGACTGGCCTGGGGCCTCTCAGGGCACTTGTATCCCTGGGAACTGGGAAGGAATGCTAAGGGACAGCCTTGTTGGTGGCCATGTTGTCCTGGTCCCCAGGCAGTACAATTGCACCACCTCCTGGGTTCAAATTTACATATAGCCTACAATGGCCTAGCAGGGGCAGGGCTAGCTGGACCTTGGTGAGCAGATAGGAAGGCATGGAGGTGCCAGCAGATGTGGGTTCCACCTGTCCTGGTTGTGTGACCTTGGGCAGGTCATTGTCCTTCTCTTCCCTCTCTGAGTCTCATTAGTTCCCCATTTGTGAAATGGGAGTATGGAGTCTCTCTAATTCACCTCATGATCACCAGAACATGACTTTCAAAACCCTGTTCTACACAAAACCACTTGGGCATCTGCAAGGGGGGGACCCAGGGACGTAACCCCACAGGAGGTGAGAGCTGGGCTTCTCGGCAGGCAGGATGCCTCCTGAGCTAGAGGAGGCTTTTTGTGGGACCTGCCTAAGCTAGTGCCATGGAGGGAGTTGGGATTCTATGGGGAACCTGCTCTACCCACAGCCCAGACCTCAAGGCTCTTCTGCTCACCCAGAAGCCTTCTTTAGATCCTGCCCATCTTCCAACTGGAGCAGGGTCCTGTTGACATCTGAATGTAATAGGTCCTCTTAGCAGTGGGCACTGGTATGGAGCATCTGTACTTGGAGGTGGGGGAAGGGTAAAATGAACTGCTCTGTGCTATTTACCCCTCCAGCCCTGGTCCCAGAATAAGATGGGCAGTTTTTTTTTGTTGTGGTTTTTTTT
>JAQHUG010000055.1:3052246-3096806 GCA_028555095.1 Dicrostonyx torquatus | reverse complement strand
TTCTTCTTCTTCTTCTTCTTCTTCTTCTTCTTCTTCTTCTTTTGGTTTTTTGAGACAGAGTTTCTCTGTAGTTTTGGAGCTTGCCCTGGAACTAGCTCTTGTAGACCAAGCTGGCCTCAAACTCATAGAGATCCGCCTGCCTTTGCCTCCCGAGTGCTGGGATTAAAGGCGTGCGCTACCACTGCCCAACTAAGATGGGCAGTTTTAAGAGCCCCTTTACCCACCTATAAAAGCTTCTTACTCCTGAACAAAGGGAACCTTTAGTGAAGAAGCAGGGACCCCAGGTGTTATAGACAGGATGAGGTGGAGGATAGTCTTGCTAGAAACTTCAGCAACAAAGAATTTATACTCCCTCCATGGTCTGCTCTAAGACAGAAAGATCTAGAATCCCTATTTCCAGGGTATCCTCTGTCAGTGTCCTGCAGACATTGAGCTGGAAGGGCAGTAAATTCGAGAGGTGGGTTTCTGCTTCCCTGACTGTCCTGACTGGAGCATGGGATATCCTAGGGTTAGGACCAAATGTCAGAGCCCAGCCCTGGGCAGGTCTGTGTTGACGCAGTTCTGACCATTGGCCCAGCAGATTCAGAGGCTGTAGGAAACAGATCAAGCCAGACTGGCTGCATCCCAGGAGCCAGCACTGGTATCCAGACTGAGGAGGGGACCCAAAAGGAACCATGTACCCTGAAGGAACAGACTCCTATTGGTCCAGAGTCCCGTAGGACAAAATGAGGGCTGAATAAGAGGCCATGAGGGCCTTGGGCACAGTGGTCCCCAGAGTATCCCAGCATCATTAGATGGCATCATCGTGCCTGCAATGTGGAGAAATCCCCCGTGGTTCAGACACAAAGCCGCTTGTCTGAGACTAGCTGCTAACAAAAGCAGGGCCAGTCTGACTGTGCCGTAGATGATTCCAGCCTGGGCCAGTCCCAAGTGACCCTGTGTGTTCCCTCCTAGGACCAGGAACTAGAGAGCCTGTCAGCCATCGAGGCGGAGTTGGAGAAGGTGGCTCACCAGCTGCAAGCATTGCGACGGGGCTGAGGCACCAGCTGGTGGGGCCAGTCATGGCTTCAAGGCATCCTGCGACCCTGGTCCTATGGTTTGAATGTGGTTCCCAGTAGGGAAGCTGCCTCTGGCCACCAGAGCCCAGGTTGCCCTCTTGCCCCTCATTCCCTCTTGTTCTCAGCCCCTGCCCTGGACACTTCTGCAGGACAGCTCTGACTGTCAACACAGATTTCTTCTCTGAACACAGGCAGCTTTCTAGAAGTTTCTCTTCCACCTTATCCATGGGGCACAACTGCAATAACTTCTGACCTTTGGGTGAAAGTCAAGAACTCCAGATAAAATTTGTTGACAAAAGAATAAACCTGCTTTGGGCTCTTTCCTTTTCTTTGACTTTTTTCTTTCCCTTTCCACTCAGAGTTGGGTAGGACTGGGTAGTTTCATTGCTGGGCTGAGTGTGTGTTTTGGGGTACTCCTTTCTGGGCCATTTACTGGGCAAGCATCTTTGTATCACTGAGCCTCCATTCTATCTGTAGATGGAGGTGCTGAACTGCCCAGAATGGGACATGAGAATGATCACCACCCCAGGGCGGGGTCTAGCACCCTTTGCCCACTTATCTCCCAGCCATGCCTGAGCTGGGCAGTTTCTGCTGAGATTGTCCTTCTGGGCTGTCATCTAGCTACCTTGGTGCTGGGCAGAGGTTGACAGGCCCCAGGATAATACCTCTGCCTGGTCATAGGTACCAGGTCAGCGCTGGACTCCCCACCATGGCTTCTGTGCTACTCATGTGTCAATGACCATAGGCATGGGACCATGGGGTGTCTGACATATGGGGCAGGAACCGTATACTAGAAAATGACAGGTCTGCCGGGCGGTGGTGGCACACGCCTTTAATCCCAGCACTCGGGATTAAAGAGGCAGGTGGAGCTTTGTGAGTTCGAGGCCAGCCTGGTCTACAAGAGCTAGTTCCAGGACAGGCTCCAAACACTACAGAGAAACCCTGTCTCAAAAAAAAAGAAAGAAAGAAAAATAGGTCCAGTTTTGAGAATAGGAAAACAGAGGCAGGGAAGATGAAATAACACATTGAAGTCACAGATGGAGCTGACACACCAAACTTTTAGGCATGAGAGTTTTGTAAGTTACTCAATCATGCCAGGCTGGGATGTGGTGCTGAACCCATGGGTGCCGGCTACTAGGACCAATCATTCAATCACTCATCGAACATTTCTATGTGGCCTAGCACACCTGCACACAAAACCTGGGATGAAACTCTGGCTTCGGAAACCCCAGGTCTCACGGGGCAAGTCAGATCCTCCTACAGCCAATGCAGCCTCTGCTGGCTTCAGATGGGAATTTTATCTCTTCATGTTCTCCGCCTGTGCACCTCAACTAAAAGTCATCTGGTAGGGATGATGGAGACTGGGCTTGGCCTTAGAGTCTGCCTAGCAAGAGCACGTGCATTGACCGAGGGGCCGGGACATCACTGCTACCCCAGGCAGAGCCAACTCCAGAGTCCCAGCTGGTATTTGAGAGCCAGGTCCCAAGGGTCCAAACCCTGCCTCAGTCCACCCGTATTCACTGTGGTGATATTCTGCCTAACAATTAAACTTGCCTGAAGATCAGAGTGCAGAGCTAAGTCACTAGAGGCCAGGCGGTGTTAGCTCACACCTTTAATCCCAGTATTTGGGAGTCCCATGCCTTTAATCTCATCACTAGGGAGGTGGAGGCAGGAAGAGAAGAATATAAGGTGGGAGGAGACAGGAGCTCATGCGCAGTCTTAGATTTGGTGGAGACAGTTGCAGTCTGAGGATGCAGTCTAAAGTGCAGTCTGAGGACAGGATCACCCTGTTGGTAGAGGTAAAAGGTCTCTCTAGTGGCTAGCTATACTACTTCTCTGATCTCCCAGCTTTCACCCGCTAATACCCGACTCTGGGTTTTTATTATCAATACCTATTAGAATTTGTGTTACAATTCACTACCTAGAGTGCTTGGCCAGCCTTTCTGACCCTCCAGAGCCTCAGTTTCCCAATATGGAATTGTTTGTTCTGAATTGTGGTAGATCCCAACTGTGTGAGACAGCACAGACCCCAAATTCCTACAGCAGCAGAGGACATGGTAGGACAGAGGTAGGAGGTGGGAGGTGTTAGCCTAAGTGTTTCCAGCTAGGCCTACCTTCTTGCTGCTACTGCAACCTGAACCTGAGGCAAGGCACACGCTGCAAGAGGTCACTGCTGAGACACAATTTTCTTCAGGCTTATACACCTCCTGACAGTTATGTAATTACATTAACTCCCAGTAGGCTACCAGAGACCAAAACCACCCACCACTAAGACTAAGTGGCAACAGAACACGGGGGCACTTTGTCACCAGAAGACCCCATCCCAAAGATGAGCCACCTGCATTGTCATTACCACAGGAAGTAAAGATAGAGGCTGGGCAGGAGCCAGTGTGCAGTGGCTTTGTCCAAGAGCATCTGGTGCAGATGTACACAAGACACACAGGCGGGAGAGGGTGGGGGGGCAAGCAGAAGCCATCACAAAGCTCGGGCATGGTCACTACTTAGCTCCTCAGGTAGAACAGCACTGTAAAAAGCCTGGGTGAGCTGTCAATGCAGGGAGCCTCAGGGAAATGTCACCTCATATCTCCTGCAGGGACATATGCCAAGATGCCAAGTCCCATTAGATCCAGGAATCAAAGAAAACTCAACCATTTCTGAAAAAGACTGAGGTGGGGGAGGTACCTCCCGGTCATAAGCAGAGGGAAGAGGACCCGAGGAGGAGGGGCCGTGCTGCTGTGGTAGTCAGCCTTCCTCTGCACAGAAGAGTAGGCCGGCACTGGCCTGGCAGAGAAGGGTTGAGGCAGAGGCCTTTATGAGGGGAGGGTCTGTGGAGGAGCCTTGGAGTACGGTGGCAGCAGTAGCCATAGTAGGCCTACCTAAAACTGGGAGCTCCTCGACCCCGGAAGCTCCCATCAGGAGCCATGGCACCTGTTCACCCATACTAGAGGAGGTGGGCTCCTTCAGACCAGCGTGAAGGATCTGGAATGACAGGGACAGTGGGCCACAGCAAGCTGCCGTGGGACTGCTGCTGGGATCCTACTGGTAAAGTGACTGACTTACAAGGACTATAAAAAGGCCGGCAGCCCCTCTCAGGGCATCAGCAAGGCCACCCAGTGGCTCTACAGTCAGCAGGGTATGAATGCTCTAGACTAGACGAGGGCCAGAAAAAAGGCTGTGTCCTTCCATCTCCAAATGCCTGTCCACCAGACACTATTTGCCCCAGCTGTTAAAAACTCAGCTTCTTGCTATGACCTTAAAAAAAATGTATGTGTGTGGGGACACCTGTAAGTGCTCAGACACCAAAAGACGGTTGGAGTATTTGTTTCAAATACTCTCTGCCCACTCCTCTAAGGTAGGATCTCTCCCCGAACCCGGGGCTCATATTTCCTCTGCTAGGCTGGAAGCCAGCAAGCCCCAGTGGTCCCTTCTCTATTCCCTATGCTCTTGAGTTGGAGTTAAAGAGTGCTGAATGCCTGGCTAGCTACACAGGCGCTGAGCTCTGAACTCCCGTGTCACGAAGGCATAGCAAGCCTTCTCAATCACCGTTTCTCCAGCACCCCTACTGGGCTTTTGATTTAATGGAGACTTCTGAACAGTCTCAGAGTGATGCTCGGGGTGGTTTTTCCTTCACTGATGGGGTTCACGCCCAGGATAGCTCCCTCAATAATTTGAGGATTCGGTGGATCCAATTCTGCAGGCTAGCCTACCCACGGTTCGTGGCAAATCTAGACACTTCTGTGAACCAGCAATGACCTTGACCCAGACCCCACTCATCTCTCAGCGAGGATGGACACCAGCGGCTAGTGTTCTGCAGTGTCACGTTGGTGAGAAGTCACATTTCTGGATCATTAAAGCACCTGCAATAATGTGCCCCCAAGTCCCTGCTCCCGTCTCCACTTCTGGAAAAGCGTTAACTGTCCTCAATACCCGCAGGGACCTGTGGGAAAACACCACACCGCCGGAGATGTGACCCTGGAGGAGGAGCTCCAGGGTCACACTTGCCTACACCCCGCCTGTTCTAAAGGCTGAAAAGCTAACACTTACTAAGCATCTTTTCTTTAATGACTGTGACCACGTATGAAAATGTCGTTTGATCTCAGTAGTTTATTCTGGAGACAAAGCAGTGCGAGAGCCGGCCACACTTCCCACCCCCATATTCAGAGGCAGGCCTGGGAAGGCGACAAAAACAGACATCAAGTTCAACACTCAGGTCCTGTAAACGTGGTTAGTTCCGGGGTTCCGTTCCCAAGAAAGCCAACCAGCCCCTCCTCACTCAAAGGATGCTCCACCATGGTCCTACTCAGTAGCCTCCCCAGGGCTGCAAGGTACTTCCTCTAGTGTCCTCCATCTTATTTGGACCTAAGGACAATCCAAAGGCCTAGTTCTCTTTGCAAAGTGAGCTGATATCTTAAGACACAAGATCACCCTTGGGGGGCCCTAGGCTGATCATCCAGGGCTCCACAGGTGTCCTTTCCTGGGGTTCTGGGGCCAGTGGGTAGTTTGCCAGCTGCTGTGGGGACAGAGTGAGTCTGAAGTGGGGCACAGCTCCCTTGGGGGCTTGCCTAGTGCTCAGTGCAAGGGACTGGCTATGGACACAGCAGGGCTGTGCTGGGCCTTGCTGTACCAGGAGGGGCTGGTGTGTGTACAGGAGCAGCCCTAGCGACGGCCTCCTCTCACCTGAAAAGAGGGACCCAGATGATGGCATGAAAAGTTACGCATCCTCATGGGCTAGAACACTAAGTCAGCTCTTCAGTTTTCTGTCTCAGGAGCCACCTTGAAGAGATGAGGAGGTGGAGGCCTGGAGACTCGTGGAATGATTTGTTCAAAGTCCCAGCACAAATCCTGGGTCCCGACAGACCCCTGGACTCCTAGCTAGGTAGCCTCCTTCCTGGGTCCCAGCGAGCAATAGAGACAGGCTGAAGGGTATAGTAGCCTGTTGTATTCTACAGAGCCAGTAAAGACTGGCAATAGTTAGGGGGCTTTGGCTCCACCCACAGGAGGCTTCTTTTCCCTTCCCACAACCCAGACCCCCAGTACAGAGCTCCCAAGGGGTTAACTGCTTCCCTGGCTTTTGGAGAAGAAGGGTCAGCTGCACAGGGGCAAGGGTTAGCTTTGGAGAAGACCACATCTGGGAAAGGAGGACGGTGAGGTCTGTGTGGGCAGATGTGGAGAGGGGAGGAATGGGGGAAACATTCATCCTTTTGCCTGCTTAGCTACAACAGCCTGGCCAGATATGGGCTCCTTCCAGGGTGCCTGGAAGCCTGGCCCATAGCAGCCATGAAGACAGACATGCACGCACACGCACACGCACACACACACACTTGCATAACAACCACACACACATGCACACACCCCACTTCACATTCAGACCTAGTGTTGAGAACACAAGCGTGTGTAAACTCAGTGAGGAGATCTGCACAGGACTCAGGCGGCATCCTCAATGCTGGACCACTTGGTGCTCTGCTCTGTCTCCCCCCCTCATTCCGATCATAACATCAGAAAATAAGGTAAAAATTTAAAACAGAGAAGCATCAGATCACTGGGAATTCTTAGTAGTGTTCCTGTTTGGAGCTGCTGGCCCAGTGAGTGTGTTCCACGCTCTGCACCGCCCCTCTGGGTCCTGGGCTCTGTGACTACTGTGAGGAGGCCTTGGTGGCCAGGGAGGCCACACAGTGCTGCTGGAAGCTGGGTGACACACTGGTGGTGCAGCCAAGTCTCTGATGTGGCAGCTTGGCAGAGCCACTGGCGCCCATGTTGCCTGCTTCGGTCTCAGTCTTCCAGGTTGTGTCCTGGCCCTTTATGCTGCCACAGCAGCCAGGGTTGGCACTGCACGTCCGCTCACCAGCCAGGCTATCCGCCTGTTCCGCCAGAAGCCTGTTGTGCCTCAGCGGGGCTACTTCCTCCATGGCAGCTCCGCCTGTGCTCTGGCCTTGCAGGACTGTGGCAATGTGGTTCAGGAGGTCGGTAAAGAACTCGCTCACACCCTCATAGCCTGGATGGGGAAAGACAGAAGGTACTGGGCGTTAGCCAGGGAATATGAGAGGAGAAAGAAGCAGAAGTAACGGGCTCCTGGGACTTGGGGGGCATTTTCAGTATTGCAGAGTGGTGGGAGTCATGGAGCTTGGTGCACATGGTTCCCAAGGCTGGCCCTTGACCACTGTCTGATCCCTGAGTCTGGGAAGTCCCACAGCTCCAGCTGATAAAGTTGAATCTTGTTTTTGTTGGGCATAAAACCACTGCTATAGTTTGGGTAAGTAGTGCATGTTCCAAAGTCCATGTGTTAGAACGTCGTTAGCTCAAGGAGCTTCTGGGAGGAGTTGGAAGAGCCCGCTAAGGAGATTGGCTAGCCATTTCAGACACACCTTCTCTCCCCTCAGGTAACCAGAGGCCTCTGTCAGTGCTTCCCATATATCTGCCCTGTCATAGGCACAAATCAATGGGGAGCAATCATCATGGATTGAAACCTTCAAAACCAAAATAATCTTTCCTCTTTAAGCTGACCATCTTGGGTATTTTGTTATAGTAACGGAAAAAAAAGGAACGTAACCAGCCAATACTGACAAAATGCAGTCAGACGGCAATGCCAGAAAGTATTCCTCAAACGCTTACTGATAAACTGTGAGTCTGGCCTCAGGCCTGGGTCCTGGTCACTGTATCCTATCTTGAGCCTCAACTCTCTTGTCTACACAAACACAGGAGGCCAGCTCTCACAGGGTAGGCTTCTGTGAGCACACAGGAGAGCTAGACCTGGGTAGGTCTGAGCCAGAAGCCACAGCCCAAACCAAATCTGTTCCCTCTCGCCCCAAACACCTTCAGGGATGCTATCTGTGCTCCAGACTCTGAGGACCAGCACCTAGGAACAGATTGCCAAGACCACCATCTCTGGTATAGAAACTTAGGGTAACCACAGGGTCGGGGGTACACTTTCACATACATGCGCTCACACATGTATGCATACTACAGACACAAATGCCAGAAGAGACCCCAGGCTTCAGACTCAGGGTGAGTTTTGGTGACTCCCAACAAACTACTTCCAAAGAGGTGAGATCTCTCATCTTCTCGGAATAAGGTGCCTCAATTAGAACTGGTACCATACTATTGGTAGAAGCTGAGGTGGCGACTTGTGTGGGGGCCAGGCCCCTGGGCTATCTTGTGTCATTTGGCAAACCACCCTGTGATTTTGAGGAAGTCCGAAGCAAGAGCACTCATGGTGAAGCTGACAAAGTGGCTGGCACATCACTACACATGTCAATGCCATCAAGATGAAGGATTGCCAACCATGAAGGGGAAGATGGCAACACTTCTGTGCTGGTGTTCACAGAGTGTCAATCACTGGGCTATGAGCTTCGTGGTCCTTGGTTCACTGCCCATGCTCCTCAGCCCATCTTACAGGAGACCTGGAGGCTCTGTGAGGCCACAGGCTACAAAGCTCCTACGTGAGAGAACTGGAATGTGACCCCGATTCTCTGATCTTATCTATGGTTTTAATGCCTAGTACCAAGAGAGGCCCCACTGTGGGAATGAGGGTGAAGGGCAGGACAGACATGGGGCTAGGTGTGATATAGGGAGGGGAGGAATACCAGGACCCAGTCGAGTTGCTAAGAAACGAAGGAGGCTGCTCCCTAGTAACCACTCTGCTTTTGCTCCCAGATGAGGCCCAGGGGACCAGGTAGACTAGATCAGTGAGCAAGGGGAAATGCCCCAGAGTATAACAGTCACTTCCTTGGGGGCCTGTGATAAACAGGCTGAGGTAGGTTGGTGTTTGCCAGCCTGAGAGGTGAAAACTAGCAGCTCCCTGCCCAACACTATGCAAACCCATTTGTCTGCAGCATGGGAAATGCTCCCACTTGTACAGAAGTGAAAGTAGGGGCTAAAGTAAAGTTGCCTAGACCATTGCAGAGTGAAGAAGTGAGCCAAGATTGGAACCCTGGTGTGCTAAGACATCAAAGGCCTTAGGGTCGGTGTGAAGGCTCTGGACTAATGGGAACTGTAACCATGGATGCAGTTCTTTAGCTCCCAGCATCACCTCTCATGGGCAAGCAGAGCTCACAGCAGTTTTCCCGTGCCACAGAGCACGGCAGGGCCAGTAGCACAGGCTGCTTCTGCTACTCAGGTTTTCTCATCTCCAAAGCTGGCTGTTCTGACAGAGCTTCCACCTACCCCAGTGTCCCACATGCTTCCCGAGAAGCAGGACCAAGCCCGTACCTCTGCTAGGCCCAGAGGGTTGGTTCTATACCGTGGATGGTGAACTGAATCACCTCCCAGACACCAGTTCCTCTTTGCCTGAGGCCCCTGGGACAATAGGACCCTTCGGCTATCCCTCAGCACAGGCTCACCATCAATCTGGTAGTCAGACCCACCCCAGTGCTCCATTCCACTGGAACAACCCAGCCCTTGGGTCCCCTGGCAGAAGACTCTGTATTCACACTGGCTCTCGGTGACTGTCTCCCTGAACATAGTAGAGGCTCTCCTGCCTTTATGATACATGGAATTGTTTGAGCTGGGACGGGCTGCCCATCACTAGTGGAAGAGTGCATCCCCTCCTCCCAAGACTTTTTCAGTGGCCCTGTCACTCACCCTCAACCCATTAGTGAGCCATGTGTGCTCTTGGATCACCTCACATCTTCACTTCATCTTTACGATGCTCCCGACATAGCAAGTCACTCACTCTGTACTCTAGCTTTCCTCAAATGTTCCACCGCCTACACCCAAGAGCTGGGATACTCAACGGACTGGGTCTGAGTATGCTGGCTGGACCCAGGCCTCAGAGGCCCCCCTCTAACCCTGTCCGGTCCCATTTCACCCCTCCTGGTACCCAAGCTGGTCCACCTCCAGTGTCGGTTCCTTCCCTTTGCTGGACTCTCGGGCATCCATACACGACAGAGCAGCCACAAGCTGCTCCACTCTCCATCTTCTTCCTCCCAACTGTGGTGTGAGGGCTGAGAGCAGGACATGTAGCCTCTGGCAGATGCCAGCTGAATGACAGATGGAGCTGTTGGGCTCTTTGGGGTCCCCACTTTCCTGCTGTGAACTGTGACGCTGTGGATTGGCTCATGTACTCTCTGAGTGGTTAAGGGGATATAGGCTCTGAGTACCCAGAATGCCCAGGGTTTGGTGAAGTGGCTTCCTAGTCACTCACACCCGTGGGCAGCAAGAGGCAGCTTGCTATTCCTCCACATCAAGAAAATGAAAAATAGCCAGGAACACTACATTGCCAGCTACTCAGGAGGCTGGAGGGAGGGAAGTGGTTATGAGCGGAGAGAGTAGAGCCAGCCCGAGGCAGGGACACCTGGGTCTGGAGAAGTACAAGGCCCTGTTCTGGGGCTATGGAGACCCAAAGCTAGACTCTAAGTCTTTTTCATTTGATCCCCAACCCCCACCCCAGGATTCTGGGACAAGGTCTTGTTATGTAGCCACGGATGGCTTTAAACCATGGCAATTCTCCTGCCTTAGCCTCCCAAGTGCTGGCAGACTTCTACACCTTCAGCTGCAGCGATGATGCACAGGCCACTGGTCTTAGGGTCTCCAGGACACACAGGAGCTTGTGAGCGCTAGCTGTGGACATTATACCTGCTCTCCCTGCCAGCCCAATGATTCTAGAATAGGGCTCGGTTGGTATTATTCCCCAGGGCCCCTGACTGAGTGGAGACTGAGGGATACTCAGTGGGGTGAGGCCCCAGCAGAGAACAGGGAGGGGATGTAGAGTGGCTGTCTTTGTGGCAGCAGGCACTATAGCAGGGAAAGCTATGGCAGGGCTTGGGCCTAGATCTCAGCCTTGCAGTTTAGGACACGGGAAATAGCACTTGCCCAGGACGGGCTGGCCCTGTCATTACATGCTGTGCAACCTCAGAAGAATGCTTCCACTGGAGGGGCCTCTATTTCCCTACCTGTGAATGATAGGGGGTTGAGTCTTTCCCAAGTTCCTTTTAGTCCTTTGGGTCTAGTAGGGTCAATGGGATGGGTTGATTAGGCCAGTCCCAGCTAAGGCTGATGACAGGATCGAAAGACGGGGTGAGAGAATACAGTGTTGTGGGGTGCTTGGGTGTGGCATACCCCCATAGTCAGTCATCCAGGGCTTCACTGATCTTGGCATCTTAAGAGCTGAGACTGCAAAAGGGTAGCACTTGCTCTGGACCACAGAATGAGGAGGGCTCTCCCATCTCCAGCCAAGCTGACTCATTTCCTAACCCCCGAAGACACCAGGTAGCCAAGGGATCACCAGCGCAGGGTCACCTTGCCCTGCTGCTCACCTGGGAAGGCGTTGACGTCAATGACAGCGTGTTGCCCGGTCTGGTTGTTAATGATGATGTCAATTCCAAAGAGTGACACTCCCAGAGCCTGCCGCAGTGCCCGTGACAGTTCCCGGATAACCTCATCGCTGGGTCGTTCGAACACACCCTCGATCTTGTCCAGCTGTCAATACATACACAAGTCAGGCTTCTGGGGCTAAGATATCACACAGAGGTATAGTCCCCTCTCATGAGAGGACCTACCGTCCTTCTCCACCATGGCCAAGCCTGCCAGGGTCTGGAGTGTATGAAGTGGGGCGCTTGGTGCTCAAGTACTACTGAGGCTGATATCAGTAAAGGGGGCCAGGGGCTGGTCCAGGGTCACAGAAGCTAGATGTACAGGGCAGGATGTGGACCCAGATTTTCAGTTTCGAAAACCCAGTCCTTTCAGGAGCGAGGAAGGAGATGGACTGTTACAGAAGCAGACAGAGGTGAAGAGAGCCCTGGGGCCAGAGCTTGAAGGCAGAGAAGACTAGGAACCAGTCAGGGAGAGATGGGGCACAGGGGTACTGACCAGCACCACAGTACACACCATCTTTGCCGGAAGCCTATAGGAGTGAGGCTGAGGGCCTAGGGAACCCAAGCAGCCCTGTGCTTTTCTCTTCCCAGCTGTGATGACCTAAGTACTTGCAAACAGCAGCTCATCCCACGTGACCAGGGCTCTCCCAAAGATGCTGCTGGCAGATGCTCTTGCCTGACTCTAAACCCAGCTTCCTGCAAAGTTCTCCAAGTCGGCCTGCCCTGCCCACAACACCGCTCTAGTGTAGATGGCCTGGGGAAGGTATGTGACCTCACATACAGCTGTCGGCCAGGGCCTCTGAGGAAGAGGAGGCCCAGGGAGAGACTGCAGGGTAAGGTTATAGATTTAAATCCCATCAGAGATTTCTCAGTTCTGTGGTACTTTCTGGGGAAAGTACCAGGCCCGTGCCTCCATTTGTGTATCTGTACAATGGTATTGATCAGGCCTCCATCTTAGATCTCCTGGAAGGGATACCAGGGAGGGGACTCCACAGGTCTGAATGTGACGCGGTATGGCTCCTGAATGCAAGCAAGGACACAGACTACATGGCCTCCTGCTGAAGTCACTCACAACAGTGTGCACACTAACTGCCAGTAAGTACTGAGTTCTGGGGGATGGGGCGGGCTTAAGCCCAAGTGAAAAACAAAACTGTGCCAAAAGCTTTAAGTGCACTGGGCCGGAGAGGTGGCTCAGCAGGCAGGTAAAAGCTTGTGTACCAAGCTGGCGACCTGAATCTGACCCTGGGGACCCACATGGACGAAACAGAGCACTGACCTCCGCACACAAAAGCACATGAATCAGAAAAAAAAATTTAAACTGGGTGGTGGTGGCATACACCTTTAATCCCAGCACTCGGGAGAAGGGAGACACTTCTCTGTGGATCTCTGTGAGTTCAAGGTCAGCCTGGTGTATATAGTGAGTTCTAGGACAGCAAGGGCTACACAGAAAAACCCTGTCTCAAAAATCCAAATAAATAAATAAACAAAACAAAACAAAAAAAAGAAAGGAAGGAAGGGAAGGAGGAAGGAAGAAAGGTTAAATACAGAACACCTTAGGACTCAGACAGTCTACTTAGGGTTAAAAAGGGGCACTCAAACAGCCCCTTGAACACCAGTTAACTGCAGCACTCGTCCAAAGGTTCCAGACAGCCTAAATACCCATTAGCTGACAAATGAACAAACTGTAGCTTTCCACACAGAGAAATGTGGTCTATCCTTAAAAAGGCCTGGAGTTCTTCCACGTCACTGTGCTGAGTGACAGGAATCAGTCAGGATCCCGCATATATAAAATGCCCAGCATAGTTTGAATCCATGCAGATGGAGGTCAGACCCAAGGTGGCCAAGGGCTGGGTTGGGAGGAATGAGTGTTCATGGGAACAGGCGAGGAAAATGATTTGGAAATACAGGTGTGTCTATATGACATTGGAAGTGTGACTGTTGCTATTAAATTGGTCACTTAGGGGCTGGAGAGAAGGATGGTTCAGCAGTTAAGAGCACTGGCTGCTCTTACAGGGGAAATGGATTTGGTTGCCAGCACCCCCTGGGATCCGATGCCTTCTTCTGATGTCTGCAGGCACTGCATGTATGTTGTGCACAGACATACATGCAGGCAAAACACTCATAAACATACAATAAAAATATTTATATCTTTAAAAAAAACTTTAAAATATTTATACAAGTGGATTTTTATCTCAATTTAAAAAGAACAGAAAACATTGGGTGTGGTGATGCATACATTTAATCCCAGCATATGGGGCAGAGGCATCTCTGTGAGTTTAAGGTCAACCTGCTTTACACAGAGAGTTCCAGGCCAGCCAGGGATACAAAGTGAGACCCTATCTCAAAGAAGACAACTGTACTGGCTATGTCATATGATATAAGCTGGAGTCATTGGAGAGGAAGAAGCCTCAGTTGAGCAAATGCCTCCTTAAGATGGGGCTGTAGGCAAGCCAGTAAGGCATTTTTTCAATTAGTGATTGATGGGGTCAGGACCCACCTCATTGTGGGTGGTGCCATCCCTGGGTTCTGTAAGAAAATAGGCTGAGTGAGCCAGTAAGCAGCACCCCTCCATGGCCTCTGCATCAGCTCCTGCCTCCAGGTTCCTGCCCTGCTTGAGTTCCTGTCCTGACTTCCTTTCATGATGGATTGCGCTGTGGAAGAGTAAGCCAAATAAAACCCTTTCCTCCCCAGGTTGCTTGGGTCGTGGTGTTCCATCATAGCAACAGTATCCGTAACAAGGACAACAGCCAAATAAAAAAGTCCTGGCCACTAATACAAAGAATCTTAAAATAGACAGCAAGGAACTTCTGGACATGCGCTAAGCAGTGACAGAACATGGACCCCATCCATGCCCGGCTGCTCAGGCAGAACAGAAGGGCCCTTCCACGTGGAGCTTTGGTGTCCAGTGCCTGACCTAGGGAAAGTATTTCCTCAGGGGCAGCTCCATCTGGCACAATGTGCACTCAGCTCTGCCTGAGCTTCCTGGCCACATGGATCTGTGGATTGGCCCAGCCCGTGGCCCCAACCAAGTCAGAGACCAGCCTTGGCCTTCCTGTCTCTGCTATGTGGCCCTGATCCATCACACAGCCCTTTTGGACCTTGTTTTTCCACCCCAATGAATAGACTAATAAAAATACCTAGGCCCTAAGGCTCAGTTGATATCTGAGGCTCACGACATGGTGTCTGGGAGCATGGCAGCCCTCACCACTGCCTGTTAGAGAGCCCCGGGACAGGCTGTTTATAAAAGTACTTTCTCAGCTCAGCTGAGGAATCTCAGAAATCCCCCTGAAACCATTTGATTAATCCAAAACCAAACAGCCCGCCTAGGACTAGATAAAGGCATAGAAATGGGCCCATGGATCCAAGCCAATTCAGCTGTGAGGTTCTGGGAAAGGAGGAAGAGAGTGGAGCAGGCGCTCCTGCGGTGTTGACCTGGTGACCCTCAACTCCTATGCTAAACTTACAGAGATGTACACACCGGGCCCAGGCACTGCTAGTTAACTCACAGATCTCAGGTACTTTAGGGCAAGATGAAGAAACTGAGGCTCAGGCAGGTGATGCAACTCAGGCCAGACCTCAGGCAAGGCCGATGAGAACTCCCCATGCCCATTATGGCAGCACTGGGGATGGGTCCTAAGGCTGTGTGTGTGTGTGTGTGTGTGTGTGTGTGTGTGNTGTGTGTGTGTGTGTGTGTGTGTGTGTGTGTGAGAGAGAGAGAGAGAGAGAGAGAGAGAGAGAGAGAGAGAGAGAGAGAGAGAGAGAGAGAGTGACTCAGGGGCTTGCCACTGTGTTACATCCTGGGAGCCTATGCTTAATGGTCCCCTGAAAGTGTAGGGAGAAGCTAGGCCCATTTTCAAAGGCATTGTCTGGGGATGGGGGCCGTCAAGGTTAGCAGAGGTCTTGCACGGCACTCTTTGGGGTAGGGGGAGGATGAGTGTCGTGGCCACTGCTTCCTGGGAATAGAATCAACTGCCAGTCCAGCGTGAAGGTGTCCTGGAGGGTGATGTCCCCAGGGAAAAGGCCGTGCTTGTTATTCTGCATTCTTTTCCTTTCATGAGGTGTCAGCTCTGAAGGGTTCCGGACACTGAGTGGACGTGTGGGTGATCACAGGCCTTGGGTGTATGGGGGACCCTACACTGTTGTGCTTTAGGTGGACCCTTTCTGTAATGGAAAAATTAAAAATGCTGCAGGATCCCTGGCAGCAGTAGGCAGCAGAAACGCTGTGGGTCCCCAAGCAGTGGTAGCAGGCCCTGAGAGCAGCCAGTCCCAGGCAGAGATGGCTGCCAGTCCCTGAGTGGAGGCTGGTCCCAGGCAGGGAGACACGTGGCAGGCAGGCAGGCAGGAGATAGAGACATGGATAGGCACACCATGCAGAGTAAAGTTGAACATTTATTAGGTGGGTTATTGAGGAGAAGGAAAAAGGGGAGAAGAGGGGAGAGAAAGGGGAAAAGAGGGGAGGGAGAGAGGGGGGGAGGAGATAGAGAAGAGAAAGACAGAAGTGGGGGAAGGGGAGAAGTGGGGAGAGGCAGAAGCTGCTTCTCCGAGAGGAAGACAGAAAAGAGAGAGGGCTCTCAGGCTGAAAGCTGAAGATCAGCCTGCTTCAGCAGATGGGGGAGGGAGTGGACATGGCTTGTCTCTTAAAGGGACAGAAATCATTACACTTTCCATTCTCAGATGAAGAAACAGGCCATTAGCTAATAGGTGACGATTCAAGAAGGTGACTTCAGGTGGCTCACTGCTTCTAATTCTCACAGGATTCCTATGACACTGGTTAATGGCTCCAGTGGCCAGCAGCCCTGTACTGTGCAAGGACACTATCAAGGACAGCCCCTCTGCCACCCTGTTTAGCTGGGTTTTCAGTGGCTGAATGGGATGGGACAGGGTGCCAGCGATCCCGAGATGTGGGGAAGAAAGCCTTCCCCCATAGAAGACGCTACTTATACCTCTCAGGGTGCACAGCCAGCTCTGTGCGTCGGCTGGCGCAGGTGGACGAATGAAATGGCTCGGACTTTAGGCCGTGCTAAGCCTAAAGTCCTGCGTTCAGTCAACAGAGTAACATACAGGTGGGACGGAAAGAACCAACTAAGTTGTCCTCTGACTTCCAGGTCCCTGCCAATGCCACACTTTATTTCTCAGCATATAGTTGCATCTTCAAAGGAAACACAAGCAACTAACTGAGCTAATGGCACACACTTTTAATCTCAGTCCTATGAAGGCAGAGGAGGGTGGATCTGTGAGTTCAAGGCCAGCTAAAGGTGAGACCTTGTCCCAAACAACAAAGGAACTGCTGGGCTGCTCAAGACAGTAGTCTGGAACACAACACCAGGCCAGGGCCGTGAAACTGGGTCAGGCGTCAGACACTGGCACCTTCTGTTACTGAGTCCAACCAGGAGAGGAAGAAGGACCCACCAGGGCTCCCAGAACACCTGGCTGCACCTCAGGAGAAGCTCTGGGTTCAGAGTGTGGTGGGAAGCCACTGGAGGTCAGACTCAGGTAGGGAAGGGCCTGGGAAGGGGATCAGAGAAGACTGTGGCCCTAAAGTATTTTACGTCATTAGCAAGGAATGACATTTCTAGAGGACTCAACTTGCCATCAGACAGGTGGGGATCAAATCCCTGCTTGCCTGTGTGAGCTCAGTTGGTGATGTCCCCAAGCCTTCTGCGACATCCTTTCTGTGAAGCTGCTGCAAGACCACTAAGGCCTCTGCTAAACCTGACGCAGATGCTCACCCAATACCAGCTGTGATGTTAAGAGTAAGGGCGCCCCATGGGAGAGCTGCCTCACTGTAAGCAGTCCTCACAAGACCCACTGTGCTCCTACGCCAGGCACATATGTGGCGGTGATGCCCACTGACATGACTGTGTGGGCTGGTTGTGTGAGGATAAGGGTTCTTCCTGCCACCCTGGCATGCCAGATAGTTCTGCTGGGGACACTCCTTGGGCAGAACACACTCTTATCTGGGCTCAGACTCAGATGGCCTCACGCCAGGCCATCATGGAGAGGAGACATACCTCGGTGAGGACCGACGACGATTCTGGTTTTGACACGTTGTGGCTGTTGAAGAAGATGGACTCACGATCTGAAAAAACAGATGTGGGGCGAATTAGACCTGGATACAGCAACACCGACACCAGGGGGCAGCACCACCCCAGGCACGCTCTAGGTGGCTTCTGGCTCAGCCCAGGGCTCTGGTGAGCTAGACACCCACAGCTGCATCACAGATCGGTGTGTGCCATCCCATCAGAACCCCAGTTTCAATTTGTCGTCCTACACAATAATGAATGATTTCCTGGGACACCTTCATCACCATCTTATAACAACATATGTGGTTTCCTTAAGACCTAAGACTGGGCAGGCATGTATATGCACAGGAGGCTGGGAAGAGAAGGGGCAACAGTGGTGGCACTCTGTGCACCCAGATATCAAAGGTCTGTCCTGAGGGAAGAAGCCTACTAAATGCCATTTGGTCCAGGTGGCTGCAATCAGGTGGCCACTGGTACATGAGCTTAACAAAGGGATCTTTGGGTTCCCAATGACTTAATAGGAACCTGAACAAGGGCTTTCATAGGCTCCCTCAGAAAGCCTTGCAATATCCCAGTCTCCTACACTCCACATGCCCTGTTCCTGCTGCTGCCACCCACTCCTCCTCAGCCCCACTGGACACCAGAGAGGCAGCTCAGTCCCAGGAATGGGATGGTGCATTCATTTATGCCCCCCGTACAAACGTCCTTGAGGTGTGAGGCATGATTTGCTCCGCGGAGAAGTAATAATGGGTAGACAGTTTGCAATGCTCTCAAGCACTTGGAAGCATGGACACGATAGAGCAAGAATCACACAACCACAAACCTAGGGGTTGAGTTCTGGCCATTATCCCCTCATAGCCCCACCCCCAACAGGGATAGCACAGGGCCACTCTGGACTAGAAGCCCCCCCACAAGGGATCCTGACAACCCCTGCTCAAGTTCTTACAAAAGAGGTGTCATGGACCCCACCCTGCAGGACACAGTGATCATCCCTGGGACCCAGGCCCCCAGGCATTAGAATAGGATGGGCACTGGCTGAGGATCTGTGTGCCAGGGCTCAGGTGCCTGTTGTAGCTGCCATAACCCCCAGCAGCTTCACGACTCTATGGCGCCATAAAAATCATGCACAAGGAAGTGATTCAGGCAGAGCCAAGCAGGCAGGCGCTGAAATACCTGGCATCCTTCCCGCTAGCGGGGCACAGAGGCCCCTGGCCACCCCGGTGTGCCCGACAGTCCTCCCGCTGCTCCGACCAGAGCCAGTCCAGACGGAGGGCATGAGAGATGGTCCTGGGGAGGAGCCTGGGAAAAATAAACACCCTGCGGGACTTGTGTCAAGCACGCCCACTCTTGGGCTCTACTCTTGGGCACAGTGAACCTTCAGGGGTGGCAGAGCCTGGCAGGCTAGAGGCTAGACCAGGGTTTCATCACTTAGTATGGCTCTCTGGCCTTCTGTAGGCACTGTCAATCTTCTCTTAGAGCCTCCTAAATTCAGGGTACCTCCCACCCTAGGTGAGTCTCTATAGGTCCCCAAGAGCAAAGCCCAGGACAGCAGAGCAGGCATGTGGTGTGAGGACAGGCCACCAGCGCAGGTAAATACAGCAATGCTCAGGGATGCTTCTGCAAGATGTGCCTATAGGCACTTGGCTGGTTTAATCAGAATGCCAGGGACTTGTGATGCCCATTACACTGGACAGATTATGTCCCCAGCAGTTTCATATGGACAGACAAAATGTGTATAAATCTTAAAGGGAAACTGCCCTCTATCCCAACTGCTACAGCTGCCCTGGGGCATGCTGGCCTAAGGACTACTAAGCAAGAGATGTCCCAGGCTGAGGCACAGGCACAGCACCTCACCATGTACAAATGGAGGGAGTGAGCAGCTTCCAGCCACTGCCTCTCATCCTAAGACTGAGGGCAGCTGAGATGGGCTGCAAGGGTCTAGTCCCACAAAAGAATCCTGGTGCCTGGCTCCTTAGAAAGCTTTAAGATAATTGGTCCTAACAGATGGGAAGGGGCCTGAGCCTTGCTCCCTAACCTTAGCAGCAAGGCTCTTGTCCCCAGGAGCACTCATAATTTGGCAGCCCCAGCCAGGGACTGCTGCTGGATTAGTTGCCCAAACTCTCAGCATGGGGGCCACCCCACCCAACTTCCAGGAAGAGTGGGAGGCCAAGGGGGTGGTCACAGGGTGGTTTTGCTCTCAGAGAGAAGAAGAAAAAAAAAAACAGATTTGAAAGGAGGGTGAACAGCCAGATTGGCTCAGACATCTCAGCAATGCAGGCTAGGACCATGCTGTTAGCAGCCTTTGTGTTCAGTCTCCCGTCTTTCCCTATGGTGCATGCTACCATTCTGTCACTGAACATCCTGCACAGGGACCAGCCCCTGTAGCTTACCTGCTTAGACCTTCTCAAGGGCTCTCTCACCATCCCCAACCTGGTGTCCCAGGACTTGCCTTTGCTCCCTGAAGATGTCATCTCAAATAAAACTGGCCCTCGGGTTATGTATCCCCTGTCTTATTCCTCAGATTGCTCATGAACCTGCCTGGCTGGCTCCTGGCTAGTCCTCTAGCATACCACCCAGGGCGAGTCTACAGCCATGTGCAATAAAAGCAGCATTTATGACTTCAGACGTCCTGGAGTCAGCTCTGCAAACTACAGACCCAGGTTATCTGCATCTGCAAAGTCTCCTTGGAGAGCACAGCCTCACTTGTTCATTTGCATATCGCCTTCACCCTGCAATAGCATCAAATGACTGGGGCAACCCTGGAAATACTTAGTCATGCTTTCAAAGAAGCAAGAGGTACCACTCTCTCAGTATCCTTACGACCAGGAGGGAGAGGGAGAGAAGAACCTTTACAAGAAGGGCTAGAAGCCCAAGGCAATATGGCTTCAGGGTCAAGGTGCAGGATGAAAGAGCATCAGGAAGGAGCTGAAAGCCACAAGAGTGACCACAGGCAGAGAACATAGAACATGAGCACATGCTCTGTATATTTCTTAGTGGCTTAGTGAGAAGTCCTTGGGTTCCAGTCCAGGTACCGGTAAGGTGCCGTGGCTAAATAAGTCACACACATGACTTTGGACACTGGCATGTAAAGGACTGAAATGCACGTGATAATCAGAGGAGAACAGCAGCCGTGGAGTGAAGATGGCCTCACCTGTATCTCAAGTCAGGAGATCTGAGCCCAAGGAGGACATGGGAAGCTGAGGGACCTGCCACACTATGTGGCATGGGTTGGAAGATTGGGTGGGCTCTTGAAAGAAGCCAGCGCCTCAAGACTCCCTTCCCAACTAGTCAGGAGAAGGTGCTGCTGAAGCCTGAGGTCTTGGTCAGGCTGAGAATATGCAGGTTTCAGATTAGACAGACACACTGAATGCCACTCTGATCCCCAGCCCACCTCCGAATGTTATGCTTCAGGGCGCTTCGCAGCCTAGAAACAATCACTAGAGAAGACACACTGACAGGTTCTTGCCTTCGTCATTCCTGGCTCCCAGTGCCAAGGCGGAAACTGGCCTAGTGCTTTACAACCAGGAAGGAGAGGAGGAAGCAGTGAACAAACACGCCTTTGTGGGAGTAGGAGATCAGATGCCACATTTCATTCAGAGATGATTTGGGAAAGAAAGGAAAGGGCGTGTCATAAGCAAGGCAGAACTGTGGGGCATGTGTTGGGGGCGGGGGGGGGGTACTGGGGATGGAAACTGCACCCCTTTATGCTAAGAAATACTCTGATAGGCAAATAAATGTTTTGTAAAAGCCTTGGTCTTCCTGTCGCACAGCCTGCAAGAGTATCTGTTGGTGGTACACGTGACCAGTGTCAGAATGGGGCTGTCCCAAACCACCTGGTCTCAGCAAGGACATGAGAATCCACACATAGCTGCAAAGTTCCTGCCCTCTCCTGTGTTAAATGGAAAGGAAAGCGACCAAGGGAAGAAAGTTCAGAGGGGACAACAGGAGGAGACATTGCAACAAGTCCCAAAGGGATGGTGAGAGTCAGTTCCAGGAAGGGCCCTCCAGGGGCCTTGTGGAAGGCTTCTTACTCTGCTGGAGCTGGCTGAGGCCTTCAGGCCTCACCAGGGAATCAAGTGTCCAAGAAATCCTCAGGGAGAGCCATGTTGTCCTGACCCACAAACTTCCAGAACTTGCCTTAGAGGGGGTTTCAGGACTGCTAGAACATTCTTATGAGCAGCTCCAGTGTCAGGACATCTTTAACCGAATGGCTCAGAAGAGTTGGTGCCCAGGATGGATGGAGGTGAGCATGCAGAGTTCAAGGCTGCTCTCCAGAGCATCCCCAAGACCCTCAGGGACAATGAGTCATGCAAACACCTCTACCACGTGACAGCCAAGGGATGCCAGGGGAAGGTTACTGCAGCATGGCAGGAGTGATTATGCCCCTGGAACTTGCCTGAGGGCCTCCACAGGGATCTCTGTGGCTGTAGCTGCTGCCTGCTTTGGAAGCCCTGATAGACCTTGACAGCTGCGGAAGCCACAGATAATCCAGACTCAAAGTCCCCTTTCGGAAAGCATGCAGAACGGTCGGTAGTCACCTCCTTCCCTCTCTTCCCACACCTGCCTAGCCACACCTACCATGGCATACTCCCCAGTATCATCACTGGATGGGTCCAGGAAAATTCTTGAGGGATAGGAAGCTTCTAGAAATTTGCTAGAGTTGGCAGTGGCTCTGAGGGCTGGAGCCCCACAGTGCCTATGGCACATGGTCTCTCATTGGTTCTTCAGGACCTTTTTAATCCATCTACTGTATACAACTTTTTCAACTTAGGTCATTTCTCCCTTACCCAGAAATAGCAAGGAATACCAGGGGACAGACACTGGGTATCCATCGTAGCCCTGCCCCGGGCACAGAGTGACAATACGAGGGACAGTGGATTACCTGACGTGCCCGCAGAGAAGTTCTTGAGTGAGGGTCTCTGGACCACCGTGTAGGACTCGCCCACCACAAACACCTTGTAAAGTACTGCATTGTGGTTGATGAAGTTCTGGACCACACAGGGGGGCTGGATGGCATTCAGTCCCTCTTGGTTGAACACAATGGCCATCTGGGGAAAGACCAAAGACTTCGTCAGAGTCCATCAGCTTCCTGCCTCCGACACAGTGAGGGGTTTGTCACTTTCCTGGGCACCACCACCACAACCTCTCCCTGGCCCTATGACAGAGAGCTGGTGCCCAGGATGGATGGAGGTGATCATAAGAGGGGCTCCTCCACCAAGTCCCCTCCAAGACCCTCAGGGACAATGAGTCCTTCTTCGAGGACTCCCAAAGAAGAGTTTTGCCGGGCGGTGGTTGCGCACGCCTTTAATCCCAGCACTTGGGAGGCAGAGGCAGGCGGATCTCTTTGAGTTCGAGACCAGCCTGGGCTACAAGAGCTAGTTCTGGGATAGGCTCCAAAGCCACAGAGAAACCCTGTCTCGAAAAACCAAAAAAGAAGAGTTTCAAGGCAAGGTGAGTGGAACAGTGGGGCAGGAACACCTGTGAATGAGCAGCTTACGCTGTGGCGGGTGGGGCTGGCGCTGGGAAACCTTGTAACCACTGACTGGGTCTGCCCTACAAAACTCCTGAGAACCTTATTCACTGTCATTCTGAGGAATGGGGACCCCCTAGGTTGGGTGTTCTGCCACAAAGATCCAAGAGGGAAAGACAGGAAGCAGCTGCGATGAGCCAGGAGGAGGAGACCTTGGGTCAGAGTTGCCTTGTGTTATAACATCACCAAAGCATGGGTCCCCTGGCATCATGCTCACAGTACTGATGGGCACCCTGGCACATCTCCGCATGGTAGTGAGTGATCTGCAGGCAGGTGAGAGGCTAGGCTGGAACTGGGTCTGCCTGGCACCTCTCATGCCCTCTCACACAGTCTCGTGATACTCAGTGAACTAGAGTACAACTTGGCCCTGGCTCCTCTAGGGACAAGCATGTTGAGGAGACTCTGATGGGGGTTATGTGTCGGGGGCGGGGGGCAACTGTGCCCTCTTCTATTCCACCCCAAGGCTGGGTCTGGAGTCTGCATGACTTGTCCTGCAGATGATGGGACCAAGGGGTGGCCCTGCCCACCTGAAATAGTGGCTTGAGTTAAGTCACTACACGGCCAGGAAAGCCCAGACACATTCTGCCTGCTGAGCAGGGCTAGTGGGTCTGGACAGATGGCCAGAACCTGAACCAAATGTCAGCCTCATATCTGCCGTCACAGGGCACACGCTACCTTGTGCCTGAAGCTCAGCTGGGCAGGACTGAAGCCAGTTCCCAAGCCACGTAAAAAAAAAACCAATGTGTGTTGGTGTTGAAGGTTGAGATGCCTTTCAACCTTCATATATGAACGAGAGGATCAGTGTGGGAAGCAGCAAAGAGCACAGATTCTGTGGACCTGCTCCCCCCCACACACATAAAACACACATGCACACACATAACACACACACACACATGCACACACACAAACACACACACACGCTGAAACCTCTCGTGCTGACACACTATAGCAGGAAAGAACAGTTTAGGTCCCACTTTCCTTGCTATAAGCAATCTTCACCAGCAAATGTGGCCATGGGGCTTTGCTGAGTTGTGGGAAGGGAGGAGTGCCTGGCTGCCCTGGGGAGCTCACGTGTGTGCACTGGCTCACAAACGCCTGGGTATTCCAGGTCCAGAGAAGCAAACAGGTTGTTGAGGCCTGACAACGGCGGTGGAAGAGGCAGGGCTACCAATGAGGACCCCATGAAAAGCCCCGTTTGCTGTCTACGGCTCTCTGTGTGCAGTGGGCTCTCCATCCTGGCTGCACTTGATGTCAGTGGGTAGCCCTGACAGATAGGAGGCGCTGGCCCCCACCCTTCCTACTCCACAGAAGACAGTCTTTGAAGTAACTTCCTGTGCCCCCATGTGCCCAAGGATGGGGTGCACATTGCTGGCTGTGGACTGGGAGGGCACCTGGTGCTGGGATAGCAACAGAGGGCATGTATCTGCATACATCTGGGGGTCAGCTGGCCTCCCTGGGAGTTGATGACCACACCTAGGGGTTGAATGCCAGAGACTCAACAGGGGCCTGCCCCAATGTGAATCCATAAATCCCAACACAGAGCAGCTGTTCCTATAATAATCAAATCATCACCGTGGGCCAGGCTCCATGGCAAACTACACAGTAACTCCCTCACCACATTTGACAACTGTCAAATCCCCAATTATAAACATGGGCAGAGGTTCAGAGAGGCACAGCAACTGCCTGGAGGTGCACAGCAAGTAACATGCAGCACTGGCAGTAGTGTTGGCTCTGCACTGTCCCAAAGCTGTGTCCCCTGTCCCCTCCTGACACAGGCTACTAAGACCTTGAGACAGAGGAGCTACTTGGTGGTGATAGGGGACCCCACCATGACTGCTCTAGAGCCTGCCTGCCCCCTCCCTGGCTTACCCATGAGCTGCAGCTGGGAATCCAGGCAGCCAGGATCCCCCCTCCCCATGGCTCTTGACCTTAGCAGACAGATGCTATGACTTCCTTCCCATGGCAGGGCCACCCCTTGGCACAGCCTGTCCCCTGGTGTTCTGACACTGTTTACAGACATTTCCCCATAAACATCAGCCAGAAGATGGTAAAAGCCACAGCATCTGGCCTTCCATTTTTAGTCTTCTCCTGGGAAGTATTTCTGACAGCAGGGCTATCCAGGTGGGCTGTCCCCACAGGGCTACTTAGCTCACCCCTGAGGACGTGGGGCCTTGGGGGTTAAGAAGACTACAGGGACCCAAGGTCCCTCTGCATAGCCTCTGCCCTTCTTACCCAAGCCCTCACAGGATTACTGTCCCATCGCCCCCAAAGCATTGTCTCTCCAGAGACTCTGTACTGGCACTGGGACTCCTTGCACCGAGGAAGGGAGGGTACCCATGCAGAAGGAAGGGCTTCAGCACATCAAAGGTGTGGGATCTAGTCTCAAACTCAGCTGAAGCAGTAGCCCTGAGACACTCCTCTCCAAAGCTTCTTTGGGAGTCCCGCCAGCACCTACAGTAATAGACTGGTGGACTCGAGGCTTGAAAACCAAGGACTCATTAGCCTGGTGGGACTTCTGTGGGCTCTGCTATGTGTGTCTCTCAAATACATATGTGGAAGACCTTAGCCCCATTGTGATGGCACTTATAGGCAGTAAGGCTTGAATGAGATCTCAAGGATGGGTCCCTCTTGAGAGCCCTCATAAGAGTTCACTATCTCCCCTCACATGTCTAAGCAAACAAAAAGCAAAATTTGAGGATGCACCGAGAAGGTAGCCGATGTACACTCTTACCAGAACCAGGCTGTGGCCTTCTGAGCTGGGAGGTATGTCTGCTGTGTAAGCTGCCCAGCTGGAAGCCAAGCCTCATTTCAGGCAGACTAAAGCCAGGGAAGGCAGTGGGGTGAAGTGGGGGACAGGACAGAGCCATGGTGGTTCTTCTGCTGACCTACATCCCCTAGGTATCACTACTCAAACCAGGACAGCAAACAGCAGCAGGTGCGGCTCTAGCAACAGAGCTTAGCAGGGCCCCATGAGAATGACGGTGATGTGCAGACAGGAAAGTCTTCCACTTACCTCATGAGAGTTGGTACCATGAGCCACTCTGGTTTTGCAAACTGTGTGGGAGAGACAGAAGCAGAGAGAAATCAACAGGGCTGGTACCCACATGGCCAGACAAGGGAGACTGGGCCCTCCAGATAGGACCCTCTCAGCTAAGTATTAACCAGGCCCAGCCTTGCTCAGATCCTGCTATTGCGTGAGACTGGGGGGGCATTTGGGATGGTAAGGAACTCTTAAAGATGCCTTCAGCAAAAGGCACAAAGGGCTGGTGGGACCTAAGGAGATGACAGTCACTGTGTCAAGCAGTGTCTGTGCTCAGGGTAACATGGACAGAGGTCCCAGGCCAGACAGGAAGAGCTCCTTCCCCACAACCTGCACGGACCCTCTTACGGTTCGGGTAGAGGTTGAGACTCAGGGCTGTGTACTCTTCTTGTATCCAGGGCCTGACGCTTCAACCAATCTCAATACTAGGGGAACTGTACACACTACCCCTTCCCACAGAAGGGGTGTCCACCCTGGAGTTTCTGGTGTACATACTGAAGGGGAAGGCCAGGCCGTTCTGCTCCAGCAGCCTCATGGTGTCATCTCCACACAGGCTCGTGAGCTCCATGAAGGGCGGTGAGCAGATCCTGTCATCTAGGGCAGAGGGAGTCTGGTCAGCACACCCCTCCACAGCCACCCACCACACCCACCTCCAGTCCCCGACTCTACAGCCCTGTGTGCATGTGTGCACAATAAGCCCGGTTGTTCACATTTTCTGCCAATACAAAATCCCTGATGTTTTGGTTGTGAGCCTAGCCTTTAATGGCTGAACCACATCTCCAGTCCTCTGTCGGTATAAAATTCTTATAAGCTAACTGGAAAATGTGAGGTGCAATGAAAACTCCCACAGTTTTACAGCTATAATCACTAAATTCTTAGTCTTTGAGTCTATGTTTACACACAGAGAGCTATCTAACAGAATGCCATTTTGTATGCTGAAAATTAACCTGATGCATTGCTGTCACCTCCTTAGCTTGGGAGCCCTTTCCCCCATCTGTATCATGGTTTCCTGACCATCAGAGACAATAAATGTCACATGGTTAGCTCTGAGCATAGGCTCCACATTGTGCTGATGGCATCTCAAACATCCTCTATAGCCTGCAAAGTCACCCTCCAAGGAGGAAGCTGAAGTCAGATGGACAGAAGGAGGCTAGCCCCTCACACAGACCATCAGGCTCCCTCCTCCACCTCCTACTCTCCCTGTACCTCTCAAGAGCCCAGCCACACACGTGCTATGCCCACAGGTCCCAGAGGGTGTAGCTGTCATCTCTGATGCTCATCCTGTGGGTTCCTTTTAAGCATTTTATTTGTGTGTGTGGAACAGGGCATGCACATGCTGTGTACATGTGTGGAGGTCAGAGAACAACTTTCCCAAATTGGTTCTCTCCTTCCATTATGTGGGTCCTGGGGATCGAACTCGGGTCTTTAGGCTTGGCGGCAGGCACCTGATCTCACTGCACCCTTCACTCCATGAGTTCTAACACTGTTGGACGGGGGGCAAAGTCATGGAAGCTGGCTCGCATACTACTATTATTTATACTTCCTGATAATTCTGTTGACAGGCCAGGTTCAGTCAAAGCAGATGACTGGTGGGAAAGTAAATGCATTTTTAATCCCAACTGATAATTTAATTAATGGTTCGTTATTGTTGCATCTTGTCATAGTTCCCCCTGCCCCCCATCCCTGAAAAGACCATGAGCTCTCAAGAGGTGGGATCACTCAGAACAGGGCATAGGGACTTGGGAAGGCTCAGTGTTAGTGGGGCAAGGGTAGTCCACTCCCCACAGACTTGGAAACCCAGTCCAAAACAAGCCAGCAAGTGCTGTCCCAGAGTACCTGGCCGCATGGCCCATCAGCATGTTAAATCAAGATTCAGTCTCATCTTCCTCATGAAAAATACCACCATGGGCCATATTAAGAATGTTTTCATCCTCTTTCTCAGCTCATTCTCCTTAGGCGAAGTTCAAACTCCAAGCAGGCACAACAGTTTGAGGGTGCAGTTTCCTGGGGACCCTGGGAGGGGGTCTAGAGCCAGTGTTTGAAGACTGCTGCAGTCATTCATGCTCCTTCGCCCTTTACCCTGTGGTACCTGGCGTCTGGCTGTACAGATTCGGCAGATGCTGCTCTGCACAGTAGCAGCACTTCGCCAAGTCACGTGACAGTCCCAGGAAAGCAGGGTGGGGAGCAGGCTGACCTAGCGGCCCACGGGTATGGGGCCATCCACTGAAGTGTATGACCTACTCTCGGCCATGCCGGCAGGCCCTTCCCTCCACAGCTGTAGCGGGAGGATGAAGACTGTACAGGGGGCTTTGTGCCCCAGGGCTGGGATGCTCACACCCGTGGCCCAGGACTTGGTCCCCTCCCCTCTTTCAGGAAGACCCAGAGGCAGCTGGGATCCTACTAGCCATGTTCTGTAAGAGTGCACAGCCTCCCCTCAGTAAAGCTTTCAGAGTTGGCGGATCGGCCTGCCCTTCTGAGATCTCAGCGTCTTCCCTGTTATGGCCCATTCAGGCTTTTTATGGCAACATCTCCATAAACTCTTGTTCTGTGCCACACACAGTTCCACACAGTCGCTCACTGTGGAAGTCTGAATGCATCCGGCCCCCAGAAGCCCACAGGGAGTGGCACTATTAGGAGGTATGGCTTTGTTGGAGCAAGTGTGGCCTTGTTGGAAGAAGTGTGTCACTGTACGGGTTAAGCTTTAAGAATTCCTATGCTCAGGATACCACCCAGTTGACTTCCTGTTGCCTGCAAGATGCAGGACTTCAGCACCATGTCTACCTGCACGCTGCCATGCTCCCATCATGACAATAATGAACAGGGCCTCTAAACTGGAAGCGAGCCACCCCAACTAAATATTTTCTTTATAAGAGTTGCCGTGGTCATGGTGTCTCTTCACAGCAACTGAAACACTCACCCTCACAGTGCTCCCTAAGGAAGCACCCCTGTCACCCGACTAACAAATAAGAAACCAGCAACAGAGGTGAAGCTCTTTGCATGGAGCTCTACAGTGAGCAAGCAGTGCAGTCGGGGGCTCACGCCAGTGGCTTGACCCCCAGGTCTGTGCTTCTGACCACAACTGCCCCGGCAGACATATCCTTGAGGATGACTGACTCAGACACAGGTGGGACACTGATGTCACCTTCCTCCGAGACCACCGAGGAAGACTGTCAAAGTCAGAGGCTGGGGAGGACTAAGCAGCAGTGTCTTCTGGACATGACAGGACCTCTGCGCTCAGGAGCTCATGGTGGCTGTGCCTGCTCAAGACCTATATGAAATCCAGCCAGTCAACATTCAAGAGTGGAGGGGAGCAGGCCTCACAAGCACCAACCTCTAAATAAATAGCTGTTGGCAGGTGACGGCTTCTTGGGGAGGGAGTAACAGGCGTGGCCAAGAGTCAGTCATACATGTCAGCGGAGAGTCCCATGAATATGAGTACACAGGCTGCAAACATGGGACTCAGTGAGTTATGAGAGCGAGCGAGAGAGAGAGAGAGAGAGAGAGAGAGAGGGAGGGAGAGAGGGAGGGAGGGAGTAAGTTGGGGTGTGGTGTGGTGGGGGGACAGATGGGGATGGATATCTGGGAGGAGTTAGGGGAAGGAGTAGAAGATGGATATGATCAAAATATATTTTAAGAAATCTCAAATAACTAATTAAAATTTGGTTTTTTTTTTTTTTAAAAAAAGAAGAACCTACTGAAAGCCCAATACATGTGTCCAACAACATGATCCCCACCCTGTGGCAAGTCTCCCAAAACGGCTGCTTCAACATGTATCCATGGAAACCAACTCTTCGTTCCACAGAACCCCTCCCATCACAGATCCATGGACTCCATCTCCTTCAGTCCCCCACAGTCCAGAGCAACTCACACAGTTTAAACTGTATGCCCTGCTGAGGTCCCGGAGTTTCTGCCCATCCGCTGCAGCGGGACTCAACCTGAACTGTCCCAGTGCCCAGGCGTGTGCCCCATGTTGCGCACATTCAGGAGATAATTTGGCTATCAGATTGGCTGTCATGTCCCAAAACACTTTTCTCCTTTAAAACAGGTCCAACGTGCAAGATTACAGACACTTTTGGGTGCGCTGGTATACACCTACCAGTCTTTGGTAGTCCAAGGCAGGAGGATTTTGAGTTCAAGGCTGCCTGGGCTACATGGTGAAACCCTGTCTTTAAAAAACGGGGTAGTGCTTGAGGTGACTTGACTCAGTGGGTAAGGACTCTTGCCACTTAGTCTGATTCCCATAGTTCAATCCCTGGAGCTACATACATGGTGGAAGAAGAGAACTGATTTCTACAAGCTGTTTTCAGACCTCCACATATGTGCTGTGGCATGTGCGCATGCACACACACGCATACAATAAATAAATGTAATTTCTGAAAAGGGGCAATGACAATTAACTGTAGTCTGTTGTCACGACTGTTCTATTCACTAGAGAGTTATGATTTACCCCTCACTACACATAATTTATAAATTAAACTTTCATGGTGCTGGGGATCGAACCAGGGACTTCCTGGATCATGTTAGCATGCATTGTAGGGGTGTGTGAATAAGGAAAACCACAGTGCTCAGCACTGTCTGAGGGTTCAGACAACTGCTGGGGGGGGTGTGAATAAGGAAAACCACAGTGAACCCACCCCCCAGCACTGTGGGTTCAGACAACTGCTGAGGGGTGGTTAGAATGCATCTTCCATGGGTTAGGGACCATCACAGAAGTGGGAAGCCATGCCATCATCTCAACAGATGTTTTTTATAAAGCATTTGAGGTGCTAGAGAGAGATGGACTTCCTAAGAGCACTGGCTCCCCCTGCAGAGGGCTGGGTTCAGTTCCCAGCACCTACACAGTGGCTCACAACCATTTGTAACTAAACTTCCATGGGACTTAAGGTCTCTTCTGACCTCCACAGGTACCAGGACTGCGTGTGGTGCAAAAGACATACATACAGGCAAAAAGCTAGCACTTATAAAATAAAAGCTAAGAAAAGCGTTTGATAAAACCCAACAGTCTTCATGGTAAAAATATCAATGAGCAAGATGCAGAAGGAGTTTCTTTACCCCTACTGAACCCAAGGTGAGGGCAGAGAACGGATGAGAGTCCATCTCTTCCCAGAGGTGTTTGAAGTCCACCTGGATAGATCAGTTAGCTCTGCCTTTTGGAACTCTTGAATACGTAAGAGGTGAGCCTGGGGAGGACAAGGGACAAGAAAGAGGGACACACTCACCTACTGATCTACTGATAATCTAGTTCATTTAGCCAATGTGGAGATGGCTATCCACACCCTGAACTGCTGCCTATCCTATGCTTCCTCTAGGGAAAGGACACTGGGATCAAGGCCATACCAATGCCAATGTCAGGAGGGGCTCCTATCATAAGCTTAGGCCCAGCTGCCAACTTGCCACCACAAGATCAGTCTTGAGTGAAAGCAATCCGAAGCCTGCAAAGCAGACACCAGAGAGTATTCATCCCATACTGCCCTGCTCTTGCCCCTGTAGCCAGAGTCATTCCGGCACACCTGTGAAATCACAGTGAACTGTGAAACCATTACTGTTTGCATCTTGATTTCATCCGCCACAGCAAAGGGATAGTCTCTACTAAATACAGCAGCAGATAAAACAGTGGTACCCAGGTACAGAGGTCAGATACGGGGGCCGGGAGGTTGGAAGGAAACAAAACACCTAAGGGGAGTGCTGAGGTGTCCCTGGAGGTGGGGTGTGCACATGACCAATATGAGGGAGAGTCTAGCTGAACAGAGATGGGGAGACACAGTAATGGGCTCCATGTCTGAGAGAAATGTCTCCCAGGCAGAAGCAACAGCCAATGACAAGGATACTCCTGGGATGAGTCCAGTAGGTGAACAAGAACCACCTTGCTGGGCTGGAGGTGAGGATGGGTCCAGGCCCTGCAGTATCAGGGCAGGAGTCTTGGCTGCCCACCACCTCAGTTTCCAGAGATGTACCCACTGCCTGAGGAGGGAGAAGCATCAGCAGAGGCTCTCCAGGCTCAGTCACGGGAACTGCCGGGTGTCCTCACCAGTGGCTCTGTTCCCCAACGTGAGGGTTGAATAAAAGAACTTTGTGCTGGGAGCCGGAGAGGTTATTTCTGGCTCCCGGAGGAAGGGTACTGCTGTTGATTTATCTGTCATCTTATTTCTGGACGGGATTGCTTTTTTTTGGGTAGATGGTGGGTTGTCTCCCTGTAAGGGCTGTAACATCAGCCCCTGAGAAGCTCTGAGGCTTCCAGCTTCCCACTCTGCTACTTCACAACAGACAGCATGAAGCTGGAGGGCCCTTGGGGAGGGGCTAGCCCCAGCTGCTGGCTCTCACCAGCCCAGAGAGGGAACTCACACAGGGACTGCACTGGCACCCAGGTCACACACAGTGTCCTGTCCACTTTGCAGGTAACAAGTGAGTGGAGAAGGCACAGAGGATGACACAGCCATTGCTCTCAAGCTAGCCGGCTTGACTTTAACCCAGAGCTAAAGCACTCACTAGCTGAACCGTTGACGGATGACTGAACGAGCAGAACAGTTAGGAGCACGCAGCCCATGCCCAGCCAAGGAGACACATAGAAAAGAAGAAACGTCCCGAGTCATGGCTATGCAGTGGTCCATGTCCAGCTTCCTAGGGTGTGTCAGGTGTCTCAAGAGCCCAGGTCTCATTGGCTGGCCTCAGTATACTTTTGTTCTCATCTTTGCTGTTTTATAATACATGAATTTTTCTTTTTCATTTCTGCTTTTATAGAACACTGCTATCCCCTCCATTCCTATACTTTGGACCCTTGGCTGCTTGACTGGTGAAATTTCCCCCCAACATGTAGTGATTATTCTCTACCACAGCCAATGTCAGGGACATCTCCCCTACATGTGGCTCTTATGTGTGGCAAATTGCTTCTACAGACTGAATACCCAGGAGTGAGGTTTGGGGGTCCACAGAAATGGACATTTCATTGGTTCTTCCATACTGTGTCCCCAATGGATGGAAGCACTACATTGTGGTACCAACCACGAACGCCCATGCTTTCCCAGCCCTGCTGGTCCCCTCTTCAGGCAGTATCTTTTTTATTTGGCGGGGGAATGCGGGGTGGGTTCGAAGCAGGGTTTCTCTGTGTAACATTTCTGGCTGTCCTGGAACTCGTCTTTAAACCAGGCTGGCCTTGAACTCACTGAGATCCGCCTGCCTCTGCCTAGCTGGCCAGGCAGCCTGCCAGAGCTTGGGTTCCTGCTTAGTCATCTGGGGTGACAATAATCCATCCCTGTATGTGTGCAGAGCTGCAGCACAGCTGGAGGAGGAAGAGACAAAGTCAGCAGGCAGAGCCTGGTGGTCTGTCCTCACGCTCCTCCAGGGCAAGCGAAGGCACACAGCGAAGGTCCAGGAGGGAGGTCAGTGGATATGCTCAGCACTGACACCTTTGATGCTCAGGACCGGGAGACTGTGGAGACCAAGCCATCTGTGGGAAGAAGGATCCCCCAAAATAAAAAGTGGCAGTGGTAATAAGCATTACCTGAGGCCCCAGGGCCAGTTCTATTACCACCACCTGTGCATCCAGCCAGGTCACACTCTCTCTTACCCAGTCCCCCATCTGTAAGATGGGACAGTTATGCCCCTCATCTCTTGGCCTGCTGATGGGTCACAGGAGGCTACACACTCATGCTGGGCATTTGGGAACTGTCAAGAAGACAGTTAGCCCTGTTGCAATATGCTAGCACCCTCTAGAGGGCATTCGGGATGCCCTGTTTCAGCTCACACAGCACCCTATAATCTAGGCCTGCTCTGCTAGGACAAGAGACTAGCCCTGGACTTCTTCCCAGCTGTCACCCATAGCCAGCTTCTCTTCACACAATCCTCTGCCCCCAACCTGTGGCTCCCTGACATCTGACACCTCCCAGCAATGCCTTGCTGCCGTAGGTTTTCTATAGCTAGAGACCTCAGCTCGCTTCTCAAGCTCTCTCTACTGAGGTAGCTCACACTAAAGAATTGTGCCCAAGTCCTGGAATTCACATGCAAGCCCCAATCCTCTCAGCTCAGGGAGGATCTCTTTAATGAGGTATCCAGGTAAAATGAGGTCACAGTAGGTCTTGGCCCTAGCTCAAGAGAACTGGTGTCCTTAGGAGTTCAGAGCTGAGCGTAGTGGCAGAAGCCTGCAACCCTAGCTACTCAGGGAGTTGAGACAGACAGATTACAAACTCAAGAGACACTGCCTCAGAATTTAAAGAGAGCAGAGGTGCCAAATGCTATCTTGAGAACGATTTCTTATACATACAGTCACTGTAACTCCTAGGAGGGCAATTGGCTGGGGTCATCTGGAGCCATTTGGGGACGAGGGGGAGCATTCCACAGTGGCCACAGCTGCTGCTCTGCTCCCTAAGGACTTAGAGGCCCTAAGGCCTCTGGCTCCATCGCCCTCCCTACTGACAACTACAGCAAAACTTGGCTCCCTGGCTACAGGTAAGCTACTGTGGGGACATGCAACTGCAGCTGAGGGAGCAGGACGGAGGAAATAAATGTCCAGGGTGTGGCATTTCCCAGCAGTTGCCAGTGTGGCCTGAGGAAGCATGCCACAGGCAGTTGGGTGAGAGGTTTGCCGCCAGATCAAGATGGTGACCTGACTCCTTCTCCGGGAGCCAAGCAGATATTTGTACTGGGAATTTTCAGAGCCCAGGAGGGTAGGAGCCAGACACCGGCTGGGACAGGGCCAGACATTCCTGAACCCTGACCAGCTGCTGGAAATGTGGATTAGCTCGATGGCAGCTGTCCCCACTGATTTACGGTCCCCCTAGACCCTAAATGGGGCTGCCCCCACTCTACTCCCAGCTTCAACTCCAGAACTGCAGCAGCCCCCGTGTTTCCAAGACACATAAAACAATGCTTGGAGTGCTCTCTCTGCAGGATGCATCCAGGAAGCAGAGATGTTAGCTTGGCCCCAGCACAGAGACTATGCTCGCCCTGAAGAAAATGGTATTTTTAAACAGTCTCCTCCATTCCAACGGGATCCTAAATAGTCAGAAAAGGAGCAACAACTCTTTTTTCAACCCCAGAGAAGGGGAAACCCCCTGAAGGGTTCATTCAAACAGAAACACAAATGGCCAATAAGCACAGGAAGAGGTGCTAAGCCCGTCTAATCGCGGTATTAAGACGACATGGACGTCTTCTCCTCGAGACAGGCTGGTGTGGTTAGACAGAAACCGTTCAAGGGTAATACAGCAAAGTCTGCAATGTGAGCACGTTTGGAATCTTCAAGCAAGAAATCCCACTTCCAGGGATAAATTTTTACAGAAATATGGAGAAACATAGTTTTACAAAAAGCTAGTCCAAACAAAATTGGATAATCCTATGCACCCAAATATTCAAATAAATGTGACTGACTGGTTTAAACGCTGGAATATTATGCTGTTCGGAAAAGGTAGGCTCGCTCTCCCTCTTTTTAGCACTGACTCAGAAACACGACAAGGAAGGTATGAAGGGGGCGCAGGCTGTAGCAGAGTATGTGAGTATAACCCAGCTTCTGCCTATTTCTTAAGATGTGGATAGATGTCACATATTTCTGCAGAGCATGAAGACCCTGGAATGATGGATTTCAGAGTAGTGGCTGCTTTTGAAGAGCAGTTAGGGTTGGAGAGATGGCTGAGATGTTAAGAGCACTAGTTGCTCTTCTAGAAGATTCCAGTTCGACTTTTAGTACCCATATGCCAGTTCACAACTGTCTGTAACTCCATGGGCACTGCATGCATGTGGTGCACAGACATACATGCAGGACAAACACCCATATGAATAAAATAATTGAATAAATAAAAATATTTGAGTCAGCAGCATGAAAAGTCCTGCAGGCTGACAGAAAACTCAAGAAAAGAAGTTATCTATTGCTGGAAATATGAAGACCTTTGGAGGCAACCAATCTGGAATTTCCAAGTGTACTGGGTGAGTGTACTAGAAACTTCACAAAATGGGGGAGGTGGGTACCACTACGTAGATGGCTAGACAGAAAAGTTTAAAAATAATTATATGAAGGGGAATGGTCCTAGCCTATCAGGCTAATAGCCACACCCCGCCATTGGCCATTAGCTAATTATTACGCCCCTAATTAGCCGTTAGCTAATTACTCAGGGTTGGACCATCAGGCCCCAATTAGGTATAAAAGGATAGGTTCACATGGGAAGCGCTCTCTCTGCGGATCGTGGGTCTGCAGGCGTCTTCGGAGAAGCACGGTTCCAGGGTCTGGTATTGTGAATCTGTTTGTGTTCCCTTTCTATTAAATTGTATGTCTTAAATATAGCTGGCTTGGGCAATACTTAATTGAAACAGCCACAACTATATTTTACTAATTTTCTATATTTCCACTTACAAGATCGAGGTGGAGCTCATAATAGGGGCATATCACAATTCACTTAGCATTCCTGGAATATGAAGCACCCACTGGTCTTGCGACTGGGAAAACTCACACGGCCCTGGGCTGAAAATACACGAGCGCAGCCATCAAGGCGCTGAGAAGTGTTACTGCCAAGGACACGTGCAACCCAGCACATCTGACACTTTCCCCTTTCCTCTGCTGGGGCCGCCCGAGGCACCCACCAAGTGGATGAGAGGGTGCAGCACTGGGACTTCATGGGACAACTCAGCAGGTGTCACAATCACAAACACAGCTGTGCAGAGCCCTGGTGCTGCTGCCAAGGCCCGGTCTGGGGATCATGGGGAACGAGTGTCTGCGCTTTCATCCCCACACAAACAACCTGCTTCTTTCCATAGCCCTGAATTCTCTAGTGACTCCATCTTCCTTAACCAAAACTTTAAAATGGCATCTTTTCTGGCTAGACTGTCAGTATTTAAAAATCTTTCAACTCTGCTTTCTGTTCCCATGTCTCATTTTAATTCCTTCTGTCCCCCCACTCCTGCAAGGCTACAGCCTTTAACATGGGGAACACAGAAGGAACACAACCAGTCTTTGGTTCCTGTTGAACCTGGGTAGCAATGGGAGCTGCCATGAACAATGACTCTGCCAGGTTGGCCTGAAAAGGCACAGCTTGGACCTGATGGGTGGTAGTGGCCAGCCTGATGTTATGCTCCCAGGTGATCTGCCCACAGTGTACTCTGGCCTCAGGGCCAAAGCCCTGCTCTCTGCAGTAGCATAGGTTGCTCCAGCAAAGAACAATTGGGATTATTTTCCAGTAACTATAGAGGGCAGGGATTTGATAACCAACCACTTGTAGAGCATCTAGTGGACATCTGGGACCTTCTCTGGTCAGAGTCACTTCTTATATTAGAGGGAACCAGTTGGCAGGGCCCAATGGGATGACCTGAGAATTATTAACCATAGGCCCCAGCACCTGTTCAGCACTATCCTTAACAGCCACAGAGTTGGGAAGGCACGCAGGAGCCAGAGTATCCTTGTGGTTAGAAGCCCGGTTCAGGAACCCTGGCTAAAAGCAGCCCAGACAGCCTAGGTGCCACCCCAAACCTGCCTCCGGCTTTCCTGGAACCCGGAGTCATCCAGCTCAATGTACACAGTTGTACTCATCTCTAAAATGGGCAAGCCTTCTTTTTAAGAGTCATCTTGGGAAGAGCCACCAACCACACTGTCAGACATACAAGAAGCTAAGTGGCTGCCTGAAGCATGGCTCAGAGGAGGTGGGTGATGGTAGCTCTCCTAGGGTGGACAGTCACACCCTCACCCACAACATCCACCCTTCTTTAGAGAGTCACTTTCCCCAGAGCTCTAAGCAACATTCTTCTCTTTCCTCTTGGTGTCAAGATTACTCAGTTTCAACCCTGCTTCCAAACTGCCTCCAAGATGAACCATGATTAAATTCCCATAAAACCACAGGCAGAGAAGATTGCCTGCACCATGCACGCCCCTCCCTGGGGAGGCTAGTGTCCGGGACAGGCCATCTGTCACCTCCCCAGCTCATGTGGGAAGTTACGGGAAAAGGAGGGCAGGAAAGGCCAACCTCACCCTGACGTCCTCAGAGACCTAAAGGAGCCCACTAGACCTTGCCTTTCCCCCAAGACCCTTCATATCTATTATCCCTGAGGACAAGGACACAAACCCATGCCATCCAGTGACACACAGATGTTTCTCACACAGGGCTTCAGTCAATTAGGTAACTGTCTACAGTCATGCCTATAATTGCTCAGCCTGGCAAGCAGAGCCAAGCCTTGGCTTTGGGGATTGTGTCTCTGGACCCTGGCCTTGTGTGGCACAGTGGGTTGTCCCTGTGAGAACTGGCCTTCAAATGCATGCAAAGCAAATTATGGTTTGTCATCGTGGCCTCCTCCTCCCTAGCTCCCCGAGGCCTGCATCAGTCATGTTTCTGGGAGCTTCCATCTCTAGTCTAAGCTGAAATAAGTCTCAGGGTTGCCTTTGCTTCTGCCTGAGGGGTGGGAGTGGTGGTGGATACAGGCACAGGTATAGGCAAGTCGCCAAGTGACTATCTCCAAGGAGCAGTTATATGAATGAGTTCTGGGTTAGGCTCTGGATGTGTCATGCAGGAACCACCCAGTCTCATGCTCTCAAGCTGCTACATCGAGGGGACTGCTGTTGAGCTCAGGGGCAGAGGCCACACCCCACATCGGGGCCCAATGGCCATTCCAAATGCCATTCATTCATGAGAAAGGCAGGTCTCCAAAGGAGGAGCTCACATCTTTGGTGTGGCCTGGCAGATGACTAGTGTTCCCTCAGATTCATGCCAGCCCTTCTAGATTTCAGCTGGGTGAAGAGCTGCCCAGACTTATTTCCCGACTCCTTTGCAGCTCAGCATTCTGCTAGTTCTGGCCACTAGGTGAACACTATCTTGCAGCTCCCAGAACCTTCTGAAAGATAAGTAGAGTCTGTTCCCTTTTGCTCCCCATCCTAACAGTTAGATCTCAGGATGTGATGGTAAAGTTCAGCCACCGCTGTGGACCAGTAGGGCCGTGCAATCAGAGAATGAGGTTCTGAAGCTGCCTGTGTGCTCATCCTCTGGGCCTTTACACAGAACAAGGGAAACCCTATTTCACTTATGCTTTGCTGTCATAGCAACTTATGCACTGAGATTTGAGTCTGGAGGATGCAAGGCAGAGAACGGTCTGTCTGGCTTCCCTTCCCGGCCCCTGGAAGACATGAGCTCTGGGAAGGTGAGGCTGAGCCCATACAAGGCACCGACTACATAAAGGCGGTAAGGCAGTCTGTTGTTCTAACAGCTGAGGCCAAAGGTCTTCCTGTCACCCTGATACTAAAGGGCGTGGTTCTCCTAGGGAATGTTCTGCATGGAGATGGTGGCCACATAAGGTGGACACTGGCCTAGATACTATGCTATTCTTGGGGCGCCTTCCCCAGGGGCCACACTCATCTTCTTTCCCTAGTCCAGAGAAGCCAAAGGCTCTGCAGCAGCCTCTCCCAGCTCTGGCTTCCCTGAAATCTGGGGGTGCTGGCAGCTTAGGAAAGGCTAACCAAGCCCCTTCTCTCTAAACAAAAGCCCTGTCGTTTGCATTGCTATAATTATCTGAGGGAATTTCAGGGGTAATTATGGTCGTTTACAGCAAGCCTAAAAAGGGATGTGTGCCTCCAAGGAAAAGCTGGGTTTGGGGCACAGGCACAAGGATGCGCTTCCCGAGAAGGGTCCCTGCACCTGCAGAGAGGCTGGAGAGATACAGCAGGGAGCCACCAGGGGCAATGCCGTGGAGCCGCTCCCTGCTTGCAGGAAAGGGCTCAGAAAGGCCCAGGTCCACTGCCCTCCTGGAAGAATACAAGTTGGCTTGGTGCAGACAATAAGGAAAATTCTGGGTGCAGCACTCACAGCCTTCCCCCCCTCAATACTTCCTGCCAGCCCAGAACCATTCATGCTTTAGGGTACAATCAATGGTTCTTGCAAGCCCTGGCAGGCCAGGCCCCGCTTGGAAGGACCTACATAAATCCCCCTCTCTTGTGGCTTCTAGGAGACAATGCCTAGACTCTGGCTCTGGATCCAGCAGAATGGCTTCTGTCTGGTGCCTTCCCTCCAGTGGCCTGTCTCCAGCCTCCCAAGCATGTGCTGATGTGAGCCACTGTCAAAAGGTCTAGAACCTAGGTGTCCCTCACAGGACACTGGTGGTGACAGTTAAAAGCTGCTTCCAGTATGTCTATCCAATCGGTTGAGAATTTCATCTCGCTCACTCGCTCACGCAACACAATACAGTCTAGAAACAAAAACCAGCTCCCCACTCTGCTCTCCAGCTTGACATTCTCAAAGCCCTTCATAAGTCACCATCTAGCAGCTTTCTTCAATGCCCTCACCATCCTCGTCTGCAGGCCAGCCCACAGCACGCTCAGGCCTTGCCTAGCCTAGCTTTGCCCACTCAGAGAGGTCCTTCTCCACAGGGACCTAGGGAAGGAGCCCCTAGCAGGCTCAGAGCCCTCCTACATTCCTCTGAATCTGAGTCACTGTGTCTCACTCCAACCCCAGAGAACTCTTAGAGCCCACGTACTTGATGCTGTTGTGTGGTGTTCTCAACCTTCCCAACGCTGCGACCCTTTAGTATAGTTCCTCATGTTGTGGTGACCCCACGTTAAATTACTCCAGTGCTACGCCATCACTGTAATGTCGCTACTGTTACGAGTCATAACATAAATATCTGTGTTTTCCCATGGTCCTAGGAGACCCCTATGAAAGGGTTGTCTGACCCCCAAAGGGGTCATGGCCCACAGGTTGAGAACTGCTGCCATAGTAAAACAGAGTAACTGAGGTCAAGAAGGCCCAGCCTAACACTCAGAGCAGTTCTGGGCAGATGGCCCACTGCTGGCCCTTCTAGAACTTTAGCCCACTGAAGCATCCCCTGCTCAGCAGGGTGAATTGTCATTCACAAAGAAGCCTGAACTATTGGCGTGAGGCCCACTTCCATCTTAGACAGAAACATAAGCACTAGAAACCAGTGTTTAATAAAGTCTTATCTAGGAAACAAGCTAGGACGTCCTAAAGGCTCAAGGAAAGAGACCACCATCTTGGGGCACAATAGGGAATGCCCCAGGTATCAGCAGGCTCCACCTGGGGCTTGGCTACCCCAGTTACCTAACCACTGGGTTCTCTTTGGAACATTCCCCACACATCTTCAGACCAGATTGTCTACAACCTCCCAGCAGCAAGCAGGCTCCCTAAGGCAGCTTCAGCACCACAGCCTGGCTTCTTGGCCATGAGGTGCATGCTAGCACCAGCCCTGAGCTGTCCTTGAAATCAGGGTGCAGGGGCCCTGATTTCTCACACATCAAAGTCTCCAACAAGTTCTAAGACCCACTAAAGATGTTTGAGCCCCTGCAGCCGTAACAGGAGCAGTGAGAAAAGCTACTGTTTCAGGTGACCCGTGGGGCAAACAACATTCTATGCTTCTAGAGACAAAATCCCCAGGACTTGAACCGCTGCCTTGAGGATGAACCACACTACCCCCATCTAGAGTATACACAGAACAGGTTAAGTGACCAATTCATGGCCACATGGGTAGCTGGAGCCAGGTTCCAATCCAACTTCAACCTGTCTCCTTCCACAGCCTGTTTATTTAGCTCCATGGTGGCACCTTCCACAGATCCCACCCCACCCAACACACCTCACGGGCAAGCCTAGAACATCAGATGACACGTGGACCTGTCGTTTTTTGGGTTTTTTTTTTGGGGGGGGGGTTCGAGATAGGGTTTCTCTGCAGCTTTGGAGTCAGTCCTGGAACTAGCTCTTGTAGACCAGGCTGGTCTCGAACTCACAGAGATCCGCCTGCGTCTGCCTCCCGAGTGCTGGGATTAAAGGCGTGTGCCACCACCGCCCGGCCCTGCCATTTTTTTTTCCACCAGCTAACCCTTCCCTCATATCTAATGCTACTTGTTCAACAGACACACCTCCTTCTCACCTGGGGCTTTGGACCCTTTTTGGAAAGCAATGCAAACCATCCATAGCCAAGGAAGAAGGCTCCACCTGCCTGCCCTCGGACCCCACAATAGCTGGTCAGTAGTAAGGATCGAGCACCAGGAATGAAGCCTCCAGACCCCCTCCAGGACAGCCAATCCCAGCTCTTCCCCAGGACATATTCCCCTTGTGGGGAGGGGCTCTGCTCTAAGCAGGACCTTGACTGCACTGTCAGGCAAGCTTAGGAGCAGGCTGAAGGGCGACTGAACGCCAGTGTGTCTGCTTACTCTCAGGCCTCTACTGTGGTTTAAATACAGTGTGTATCTCCTCCCAAGGTCCACGTGGTTGGAGGGTCCGTAAGGCTGCAGTGCGTGTAAGAGGGACTGAAACCTTTAAGCGATGTTTCTCAATCTGTGGTGGAAACCTGGGGGAAGGGCATCTGAATGGCCCTTTCACGGGGTTTACCTAAGGCCATGGAAAAACACAGATATTTACACATCACAATTCATAACAGTAACAAAATTCTAGTTATGAAGTAACAACGAAAATAATTTTATGGCTGGGGGTCATCACAGCATGAACTGTGTCAAAGGGTCGCAGCATTAGGAAGGTTGAGAACCATTTCTTTAAGGGATTGAGGTTGGTGTGCACGTGCATGTGTGAGGCGTGGGAAGGGCCGCTCCTAAGGTCAATGGGACTCCTTAGGAGTTTTCACAAGGGGGAGTTATTATCAAAGAAGCAAGTTTGGTTCCATTCAGCTTTTGGTGTTCAGACGCAACCGTCTGCCTGTTTCCATCTGTGTCCCTGCCATGAGGGAACACAGTCAAACAGCCCTACGATGCACTGCCTGGACTTTACCTTCGAAACCATGAGGCAATTAAGCCTTCCCTTTCCACAGATAGCTTAGTTCAGGTACTTTGCTATGGCAACAAAAAGCTGTCTAATGGGGGCTCCAGGACTCAACTGTAAAATGGTCAGGATCACTGTGCCCAAACAGCGCTGACAGACAGAAAACGGGAGGCTTCAGGCCAAGCACATGGTGCTTATCCAATAAACGGATGCTCCCAGAGCTCTATCCCTTCCTTCAGGACTACCTCTGGTCCTGTCTACCGGACGGAGCTCACAGGCCCTGCCTCCACAGCAAAAGACCATTCAGGTTAAGGTTCAAGGCAGCTTAGGCCACAGACATGGGTCTATATGAGGGGCAGTCAGGGGATCCCGTTCAGCAGACCCTGGGCTGGGGCAAAGAAAGAACTCTGTTGCTTAAAATGAAAACAAAACAGCTTGGCAGGAGACACTGGGGCAGGGAGACTAGGCAGTTACCTTTCATGAGGATCTTTCTAGAGTATTCGTCTCACAGACACACACCTCGTAAAGGCCGTCTGCTCTCTTTTGGGGCTGCCCTGCTCCCTGGTGGGGTCAGGTGGGACAGAGAGATAAGACCTCTGGAGAAGAAGCAGCAGCTGGCAGATGTTCCACAGGCAGGGGAGGCTCCACCCAGGGGAACAGCGTGTACCCCATGATGCTCAGCAGCAGCATCTCTCTGCATCTGACTAGAGGCCTGACTTCCCCTTGTCTCCCTTGCCCTGTTACATAACTCCACTCCACGTGAGTGGTTCCGTACACACGCCTGTTCCCAGGACACCTCATCTCCCCCCAGGGGTTCAGCACAGCAAAACCCTGTGCAGCAGTCAGAACTACCCTCCTCAAGAGCATTCTTTGGCTTGTATGTCTTAACCCTGGTTGCAAAGGAGAACACAGTTCCTCCCTACCTATGATGGCTGCCCCTGGAACTCAATTCCTTCCTGTGCCAAAGTGCTCAAGACAAAACCCCTTGCCCTTCCTCGAACATTAATAACCCATGACTGCAGAGGTGGGCGGGCCACACCTGTCAGGAGGCTAAGCCACCTGTGTCCATACCTTTCATGTAGGCCTCAATCTTGCGGATAAGCTCGTAGGACTTGGAGCGGTCTAACAGGGTCCTGATGGCGGGGAGGGGGTCCAAGACGATGGTCTCAGGGTGAGCATCAATGTACTCCTGAAAGAAAAGCCCACTGTGGTTAGAGGAGGAGGAGAAGGCTGCTACAAGGGCAATGACAGGGCTGTGCGCCCACAATCCTCCACGAATCTGCTCTTCTCCCTCCTTCCCCCACAACATGACTTTGATTAAACTAATAAAGGGCCCAGAAGAGGACATATGACCTTGCATCTGTCTACTCAAAGGCAGGCTTGGGGTCTGGCTGGGATTCTTCTCTGCCTCCTGAAGGAAGAAGCACAGAGGTATATATCTGTGAGTAGGCACGATGGGCACTTAAGCAGAGTGTGCTTTGATGAGGTCATGTGCCCCTTTGGTAAGAGTTCTGTCTGCATGCAGACTTGGTCCATCTGCTCGGTATGCTCCATCAGAACGCCAGTCCGGCCTCCCGCACTAAGGGATAAGGAAATGTGTGACGAACAGGACTGTGCCACTTACTCCGGCCTTGTTAGAAATGTGTCAGCCAGGAGGACTTCCCCTCCAATGTTGAGCAGTTTTTTGATCTCAAAGGAAACTGGGGGGTAGGGGATAGCCTTTGAAAAGTCTGGCATCAAACTTACATGGGAGACAAGACACTATAAAACAACTCAATAAATTAAAGACAGAGGGGCTGGGGAGATGGGTCAGCCAGTGAAGGGCTTGCTATGCAAGCATGAGGATCTGAGTTTAACCCCCGGGTCGGGTGAAAGCAGGCAGGCAGATCCCTAGGGTGTGCTGGTCACTCGCCCATCCTACTC
>JAQHUG010000055.1:2975852-3051476 GCA_028555095.1 Dicrostonyx torquatus | reverse complement strand
AAAAAAAAAAAAAAAAAAAAAATCACACAAGTTCACTTTATCACCGCTGCCTTCAAGCCAGCCCCACCCTGGTCCACACCCCAGGCTGAGGTTAGCAAAGGTCAGAGAAAATACCCGCAAGGCTGCTTCTTTATCAACACAGAAAGAGCCATTGAATGTTTTCTAAGAGAGCCTATTTTTGTTCCTAGTATGGCTTTGAGAGCATCTAAGGCAAAGCCAGAGTTGTACTCACTTGGTCTGCAACTGTCCTTCCCATGAACTCACACAGGACTTCCTTTCTGTCCTCTCCCCAAGGCTTAACTCTCCCTCTCTCCCTTGGATGTGTGCCACCTGGGGAGGCCTCGGTGTTGGCACCAACTCTAGTAGAGTCTAGTGTCCTGCCCACTCCTTAGACTGACTCCCTTTGCCCCGTGGCTGCTTATACAGCTGCTATGCAGATAAATGAAGAATGACAAATAGGCCACACAGCTGTGCCCACTGACACTTTCCTAGTCTCAGCTTACCTAGGGGCTGTTCCTGAGCCCTGCTTCTCCCATGGGGACTTCTCATGGGCAAGCATCACTGCTTTCCTTCATTGAGGCATGCTAACACGCAAGCTCACCATTCACCAGTCCCGCTCCTCCCTATCCTGCTCAGAGACTTACAAAACATAACTCTACAAGTGCCAGTGCTGGGGTGTCTTACAGATGCAGCAGATACGCCAGTGAAGAGGAACCTCTACATCCGGTTCCCAACTCCTCCACGGTCTTAGCCAGCCCTGAAAGTCTCAGTCAGTCCTTCAGCACTTGGGAGGCAGAGGCAAACGGATCTCTGTGAGTTCGAGACTGGCTTGTCTATACAGAGCGAGTTCCAGGACAGCCAAGGCTAAACAAAAAACCTTTTCTTGAAAAACTTAAAATAAAAAACAAATCACTCCCTCAAATTCCTTCCCGGGCCACAGCTTCCAGAAGCACCTGGTGTGCCAGAAAGAACATGTGACAGGGACCTAGGCAGCCAGCCGCTGGGCTTCTCAGGGTCTCTCAAGATATACAGCAGATGACCCTGCAGGTTCTTGTACAGACACCCATAAGTTCCAGGAGTCTGCTGGCTAGAGAAACCTGAGGAGCAGAGTTCTGAGGCCAGTTCTGGTAGCACTGCAGGTGTCAGCAGGATTGCACGCACTTGCTGTCCCAGACACTCACCACCCAGGGGATGACCCGTTTTCCCCAGCAACTGAAGCCACCTAAACACAAATGTGCATTTCCTCCCCTATTCCCCAACAAAGCTCATGTGGCTCCATGTTCCTGCACCAGGACAGAAACCTTTAAACAGAAATCAGTATCACCAAGGCAGGAATTTAAGACAAAATCACAAGAGAAAGAAGCCACATGAAACCAGAGAGGGAAACAATCTGACAAGCAGGCGCCAACAAGCTTGGGCCTGGGATGAAAGCAGCGGTGCACACAGAAGAATCTCTGCCCGGGAGAGCCGATCTCTCTGGAGACGGAGCGGAGCGGGGCAAAGGCTTTTCCCAGCTTCCCTGCGATCACAGAGCATTTTCCTCCAAGCTTTTCAGCTGATCTATTGTATGGAGGGCTGCACACACTTTTCACAAGTCTCTCAGAATTGCCAAACAAATTGCTGGAAGAAAGACTCAAACCATCTCCATGGCAAATGGTAAACACCCATTCCCTTGGAGAACCAGCCTGCCAGGAGGGACCAGAGTGAGATCCTGAAGAGAAAGGGAGAAAAGGGAGTCTGGGCTTTTCATAGAAATGGACACCCTGAGCCCAGTAGGGTCAGGAGGAGGCAGAAAGTTCCACTGTCAGAGGGATAAGAAGGCAGAGGCAAACTAGGTGCCCACTCGGAGCACAGGCTCTCCAGGGCCACCGGATGATGTCCTTAGGGGCACTGATGCCACACTATAGGTGGGGGAAGACAGTTTTCCCACTGCAATCTGAGACAAATGAACGGACTGGGGAGTACCAGTTGTACTACATCTCTGCACCACACTGGCAGGGAGACAGTCTTTGCTCTCCCAACAGAAAGTACCACCAGAAGCTCCAATCTCAGATCTGGCCTGTGTGTTATAGGTAGATTTTGCCAACCCAACACAAACCTAGACATACTTGGGAAGAAAGTTCTCAGTTGAGGACTTGCTCCACCAGACTGGCCTGAGGAAGCAATGTCACATCTTGACTGTTATTTGACATAAGAGGGCCCGTTCCAGCCGGGCGGTGGTGGCGCACACCTTTAATCCCAGCACTTGGGAGACAGAGGCAGGTGTACCTCTGTGAGTTCGAGGCCAGCCTGGTCTACAAGAGCTAGTTTCAGGACAGGCTCCAAAGCCACAGAGAAACCCTGTCTTGAAAAACAAAAACAAAACAAAACAAAAAAACCAAAAAAAGAAAGAAAAAAGAAAAGAAAAAACAAACAAAAAAAAAGAGGGCCCATCCCACCGTGAACAGTGCCATCCTGGGGTGGAGCCTGGGCTGTTGAAAGGTAGCTGAGCAAGCCATGGAAAACAAGCCAGAAAGCGGCTTTCCTCCATGGTTGCTGCCTTCATCTCCTGCTTTGGGTTCTTGCCTTAGCTTCCCTCGACAATGGACGGTAACTGTAAGTGGAAACAAGGCCTGTTTTCAAGCTGCTGTTGGCTGTGGGGTTTGACACAGCCAGAGGAGGAAACTAGGACACACCCTCCATGTCCAGAAGCAAGTCTGGGGTCCCATGATGTGACTGACCCAAGCAACCCCAGGGAGCTGCTGGGGTCCACGGATGATCAAAGCATAGAGGGCGGGTAGAACACAGAATAAAAGAATGTTTTGCATTTTGCAACATGGAACTCAGCAAACCTCTGGGCTCGAGTCTCTGGGCTCACCCTGTCCCTACCCTGAAGACTCTCAAGATCACCAGCTCTGCACTGGGGAGCTGCCCCAAGAGGTCCCAGGCTCCGAAGGACACATATGAGCATAATCCCACTTAGTGCTGTCCCAGAGACATCGCCTGCAGAGATCAACCAGCAGGGGCTAGCATCCAGAGCTTCATTTGGCTCTGGGAGGAGACACACTGGGCATCTTGGACCTACAGGTCCTAACCATGGGCTCCCGGGAATCAGGAGGTTGAGTGTTTCAGTAGCACCTGACCACCAAGGGAACGGCAGGAGTGACTCCCAAGCAGAGCTGAACTGACTTCCACTTAGCTGTTGAAGATTACTCTCACGGAGCCTTTATGAAAAGGGGGTGACTCTGGGCCTTCTCAGTGCCATCTTCCTCCTCTCAGTTCCTCGGACAGTCATAAAGGCTGGCCTTCTTCTGCACTCCTCCCAGGCTGGGTGAGAGCCAAGAGTCTCCTCATCACCAAAGCTTTGGACCTGGACTCACCTCCACAGTGAATCACTCCTAAGATCATAGACAGGCTTCTCTTATACCCATCTTACCAAAGAGGTCCTGTTAATAGCCCCTCTAACGAAGAAACCAGGGTTCAGAGCACCTCAGTGAAAGAGGGTCCCTATGGGATCCTGGCTCAAATGATACCAGGTTCACAAGAGAACCTGGCTAGAGAAAGGACAGCTCAGTTGCATCTGGACCAGCACTATTCAGCTCACTCCGAGGAGGAAGCCCTTCTCGTGTGCTGCAGTGGGGCTATGGCCTGCAGCGTAGCGTGTGTACAATGTGAACTATTCCCCATGGCAGCATGAGCTAAAGAGAATGCCCACAGGGAAAAGACGCACAGGGTGGGAGTCCTGTGCATCTAGAAGAAAAGGAAGATCCTTAGCCCTGACTGTCTTCTCAGGAAGGAAGTAGTGTCTATGCCAAGGTTCCCAGCCCCGGATTAAGACTAACATAAACGAAGACAGATGCCCTTGGGAGATTGCGTCAGTGAGTGGCAGTCCAGATTGATGATTATGAGGAAGACTCACGGGGCACAGGGCAAGGGACCTGTGCAGGATTCTGAGGCATAGACTAACATACATACGGGCAGGGCAGTAATGGAAACACACTGAGGGATAAGGAGACCACACAGAGGGAAGACAATGGACTCCAGCTGGGTGAAGGACAACATGCTGCAAAGGTACACTTTGGTTCTACAGAAAGGGATACCTGGCCTCAGGATGGCAACGCCATGTGAGAATGAAGACTTAGGCCACAGCACACAATGATTTGGGGGAGGACAAATAGTGAATCCCTGAAGTCAACCCACTGTTGACTTGACACCAACCAAGGCCAAGATCAACACCCCCCAGGCAATGTTTTCCCATCACCTGCCTGTTCACCACAGTTCCAAAAAGCCTGTTCACCACAGTTCCAAGACATCCACACAGTTGCAAGTGTCTTGGTGCAGAGGGGCATGTCCGGCTGGCATCAGGCCTAGAGTAGGCCAGAACCTTGGAGTATACAGTTAAACCCTGGAGCCAGGCTTTCAGGAGCCAAGGGACAGTTAGGCAGCATATAGAATATACCAGGGGCTAAGGCACCAAGCTTAGTCATTCAGTGTCAAAGACAGATTGTGCTGTATGCAGCCTGTGTTACCAGTTCCTGGTGGTTGGCCAAGGCTTCTGCCTTCCAATCATTTGCAGATCATGTCTTTCAGCTCAGCAGCACCCAGCCCAGACCCAGAGGCACCATTCAGCCTGAATGGAGTTTAAAAAATGGCCTGAAGCCCTTAAGTCACATAAGTTAGTTAGTACTTCTCAGTTGCCCTAGCTGTACAGTAAAAAGTTTGAAGTCACTTGCTTTTAGGAGCATTGCTGGTTTTTAGGATCCAGACATTTAGGTTGTAATACCTAGAACAAACCAGAAAAGGTTTCTGGTCCCCTATGCTGAATCAGGCCTGAGGCATACAAATTCAGAAGCCTGTGGCCTTGTTACCCTGGGAGCACAAAGCATGTGGTTACGGTCCCTTGCTGTGGGCCGGGTAAGTATGCTTGCACACACGCAGGTGCAGACAGGAAGCAAGTGGGCTGAGCACAGCCCACCACCCCTACCCTTGACAGGCCAAGGTCCTTCAGTGACAGATGCTGTCTTTTCTGAATCTCCCCACACTCTGGTCTTGTCTGATGTGCAGAGAGAGCTTCCTGTCCCACTCTCTGAAAAGGCTTCTCAGGAGAGTTCAGCTAGCTTCCTGTAAGCAGACATTTGTATTCCTGAGAGCTCTCTCATGCCAGAGCTCTCTCATGCCTGAGCACTCAGCCTAAGGCCTCCTGGCTGACAAGAGGCCAGCCCCTAGGATGAGGAGGAGGGTATAATTTCCACCTATCAAACTACATAACAACAGCCACTTCCCACCTACCATTATAGAGATAAAGGAATCCTAAATGGCGGTGACTATAGGGCAGGGAATTATTGATACAGGGGATGCATGGCGAGGGGCGGGAGGGCACAAGTCTGGCCATGAGAGAATATGGGGGAAGTGGGGTTCTGAGGCCACCAATGCTGAAGAGTCACAGGCATAAGTCAAGAGCAAAAGGTCATTTCAGACTGATACCTTGGAGAAGGACACTTAACACATCTGTAAACCTGGTATAGCTGGGGTAGACATGGGTCTCAAAGGAAAGTTCAGGCCGAGGTCCTAGCGACAGAAAAAGCTAAGGAGTCTGGACCTGATCATAAAGAAATAAAGCTGAGTGATGGTGGTGCACGCCTTTAATCCTTCAGGAGGCAGAGGCAGGTGGATCTCTGTGAGTTCAAGCCCAGCCTGTTCTACAAGAGCTAGTTCCAGGACAGCCTCCAAAGGCTCTGTAGAGTAACCCTGTACAAACAAACAAACAAAGCAATAAGGTCCCTGGCCTAGGGGATAGGAGTGCCAGGGCAGGATGGACTCAGGCAGCACCCTAGCCAGCCCAGGGTCCTATGGCTGCCATGTCACTACAGAGTCTGCAAAAGGTCCCTTTAAGAGACAAGTTCTGCCCAATCCCTCTCTCTTCCTGCTGTTCTTCTGAAGAGGCAAGCAGGTCTCTGCCTCTGTCTCTTCCTTCCCTTCCCCCTTCTCTCAATAAACTTCCACTTAAGCGGTCTACAGGGCGCATTTGTCTCTTGCCCGCCATGAAGCTCTCACCCACCAAGGTCCCTCTGGCACAGAAATTATTACAGTGACAAGTCTAGCACTCTGAAAGGTCACAAGATAGTGCAAGAAACACACAAGCCTTGGTAGTAAGTGAGATGCAATGCCGGCCTTGGGCATGAGGGCTGGACTGCACATTCACAAAAGACGGGGGGTGGGGGCGCTCTTGGATCCTGACTTCTTACACCAACACCATCTCCTGTTATTTGGGAGAGCTGACAGAAAGGACAACAAAATCCACCTGAGCCCTTCCTGTTCCTCAGCCGCATTCACTCACTCCCAAGGGCAAGGTGGGGTGGCCAGAGTCTAACAACACAGGATGCAGAAGGGACAGGCCATGCACAATCCCCCCAGCACAGTGAGGAACAAAGTGGTCCAGCCAAGTCCATTAGCTCATCCAGCACAGCCCTTCCCAGGGCCCACAGTGCCCAGGAGTAAATCCACAGACAAGACTGCTGGGACCCCACATGCTTCGCAGGAGGTAGCTCCAGGCAGCGTTAATAAATGCAGCAGTGTTTGAAGCGGGACTAAAAATGGTGTAACCACAACAGGAAAAAAAAAAAAAAAAGGAAATTGCAGACTCAGTGTTTCTATGGAGGCATTCATCCTACGAGTCTCTCACGTGCATACGGACACATGTATGAGGGTATGCAGCTTACTTCAGCCGTGTGGTCAGAAAAGTTTAAAGGCCAAGAAGAACTAACTGGTCAGTGAAGGACAGAAAAGCTATGCAGTGTACAGACAGCCCTCAACAGGGTGGCCTGCAGGACTGCCTCTGAGTTCCTGGTGGCCATGGGCTCCCTACCCTCTTCACCTTGCTGCTTTGCAGTTGGGACCCACAGCCAGGACTCAAGAGCTTCCACCCTGGAACTCACAGAGAAAAGCAGGTCTCAGGAGCTCCTTCCGTTTGCAGTGGTGCTGCTGAACTCTGGGAAGGCCAGGGGTCACTGGGGAGGACACTGAGCTCCTCACCTAAAGATGCAGCCTTCCAGCTGTCTGGTTTCCAACAGACTCCAGCTGTGCGAGAACAGGGGACGCTCTTGTTGCCAGACATTCTTTTTTTTATTTTTTATTTTTATTGCACTATACATTTTTCTCTGCTCTGCTTCCTTCCTCCCCTCTACCCCCTTCTACCCTCTCCTGTGACCCCACGTTCCCAATTTACTCAGGAGATCTTGTCTTTTTCTATTTATATGCAGATCCATGTATGTCTCACTTAGGGTCCTGCTTGTTGTCTAGGTTCTCTGGGCTTGTGAGGATTGTAGGCTGTTTTTTTGTTGTTGTTGTTTTTGTTTTTTGCTTTATATCTAAAAGCCTCTTATGAGAGAGTACATATTACATTTGTCTTTCTGGGTCTGGGTTACCTCACTCAATATGGTTTTTTTCTGGATCCATCCATTTGCCTGAAAATTTCAAGATGTCATTATTTTTTACTGCTGAGGTAGTACTCCATTGTATAAATACCACATTTTCCTTATTCTTAGGTCGAGAGTCATGTAGGTTGTTTCCAGGTTCTGGTTATTACAAATAATGCTGCTATGAACATAGTTGAGCACATGTCTTTGTAGTATGATTGAGCATCCTTGAGTATATACCCAAAAGTGGCATTGTTGCGTCTTGAGGAAGGTTGTTTCCTAATTTTCTAATTTTCTGAGAAATCACCATACTGATTTCCAAAGTAGCTGTACCAGTTCTCACTTCCACCAGCAATGCAGAAGTGCCCCCCCACCTCTCCAGCATAAGTTGTCATCAGTGTTTTTGATGTTGGTCATTCTGACAGGTTTAAAGAAGGAATCTCAGAGTTGTTTTGATCTGCATTTCTCTGATGTTGCCATCAGACATTCTTACCTCGAATGTGGTGCTGCAAACAATGGACCCAGTGTCACATGCTTTGGACAAGTGGCCCAGGCAAGCTCAGAGGTAGAAACTGCTCTGTCAACAAGTGTGCACCTACTCATGTCACAAATCCCTGCCATAGTCAGTGTGCAGGGAAAGGGGGCGAACAGTGTGCTCTCTTTCCCTTGGGCGGCTTGCAAAGATAAAAATGGCAGTTGGTGGTCAACTCAAGGTCATCAGAAAGAGGACCTGCACAATGTCACTTGTCTTCAAAGACTATCTCTGTTATCACAGGCCTTGTCCTTCTCCCAGTCTGGACCCTAAATGGAGCTATGTTCCTTTTTCTTCTTAATTATTAATACACTTTGTTTGCACCATTCCTGAACACACACTTGCGCACACACAGGCACACGTGTGGGCTCAGTCCATGAGGCATATGCTGTATCTACCTGGTCCTGCAATGTTTTTTGATTCCTGGCATACAGCAGGACTTGCTAAATGAATGAATGACTCTAGTAGTCATTTGAAGACTGACTGATACTACAAATCAGTGGAGAGATTGACAAATAGAGTAGACCTGGGGCTGGATGCCTGAGTCTGGGGATGTAGATACCATCCACACAGACATGCAGGGAGGGGCCTCAAAGGATGATGGCCTCATTCTTCCTTCTGTCCATCCCAAGAGGATCAGCTTCACACTTGGCTTGACATTATTCGTTACATGAGGTCCAAGGCAGCCAACCACTCTAGCTTTACAACTGTAGCCCACATGGGTGGCATAGATACAAATCAGCATATAGAACCCCTACATAAGCTAGGAGGATGGAGATGGCACCACTCTGCCCCCAAAGGGTCATGAAAAGAAGCCCACAGGACAGGACAAAGTCCTTTAGGACTGGGAGCCCGTCCCCAAGTCCAGAGAGCAGACCGACCCCTTGGGACTTTGGCATACACACTCACAGAAGAGCTCTCAGAGTTGCTGAGACCATCTCCTAAGAATCACAGTGGGAGCTGGAGAGATGGATGGCTCAGCAGTTAAGAGCTTACAGAGGATCCAAAGACAGTTCCCAGCAGTCATTCTAGAAACTCACAAGCAATGGTAACTCCAGCTCCACTCACACACACAGACACATATCGAGACATAAAGATGACAAAAATATCTTTTTAAAGGGCACCGTGGTGTCTGAGCAGGATGACACCTCCCAACAACTCCATGGCAGTGTCTGGAGGCATAGTTGGTCCTCACAATAGGGAATGTTAGAGCGTAGTACTGTATCTAGCAGGTACACTAAATATCCTGGCTAGCATAGGACAGGTCCCAACAACAAAAGATTACCCAGTTCAAGCTGTCAACGGTACCGCAGCTGAGAAACTGTAGAATAATGAGTACAAATGCTCTTTTTACAACTCTAGACAATACTTCTTGGCGTCGTTTGATTTCCTTTGAGGCAGCATCTCACAATCTTCCTCCTTTAGTCCCTCAAGTATTAGGGTTACAGGTGTGTAACCCATATGACAAAAAACATACTAAGATACATCTTTGTTTGTTCACTTGATTTGAGACAGTCTCTTATATCCAATCTGGGCACAAAGTCACTATGTCATTAAAAAATGACCCTGAGCTCCTGGTTCTTCTGCCTCCAGCCCACAAGTGCTAAGGGGATGGGTGCTTACCAATAGGTTCTGCTAGTAAATACATCTCTAAAATTCAGCATGCACCATAACCCTAACCCTAAAACTGTCAGATGTCAGGGATCAGATCCTGGAGAGTTGAGTGGCAGGGCTTGGGTCTTTTTCCCACTGTAGGAAGTGGGGGTGGGTAGGCAGGGTAGCCTACTACCAGCCAAAGGCATGAAATGGAGTTTCCTCCCTTGGCAGAAAGAACAGTGCCCAGGCTCCACCGCTTGGCTCAACCTAAATAAACAACGGGCAGATTGTGTGGCCATCTCCACCATGGGAGGACTGGCCTTGTGACCCAGACTTGCAGTCATCTTGAGGTTGGCCTCGTGGTCACCCCAGTACCAAGTCTGCTGCTCTGGGACTGGGATGGGCCCAGTTTTGAGTCCCTTGGTAATCACATTATATCAATGATTGAGATGAGGAACAGCTAGTGAGAGACAGTCAGGACCCAGGCAATGTGTCCACATGGTCTGTGTGTTTAGCCAAAGGCAGCCTCTGCAGTAGATCTTCTGTGACAATACAAAAATCTTTACTGAATCCCGAGCTCTGACTCTGACCCCAGAGGTCCACATACAAGCCAACAGAAGCTCAACTTAGACATTACACAACTTCTTGTGGGTTTAGACACTGGCTTCCTAATTGGGCTGGAAGGTCAAGAACAAGGAAACCTTTGTCCCTGGCCTCCCCCTCCATCCCCCAGCAAGACGCAGACCCTCTGCTAGTGGCTGCTCAGCATTGAAGGCTGTTGGGTTTAACTCCATGCTTGTGGTGCTCTTACATCTGTACTTGAGGGGAAAGGGTGGGTTAAGTTATGGCTTGAGAGGTGTCAGTCACACTTAGGAACTGGACAGGGTTGATCCAAGGTCACTGTCATAGGTACCCTCCCATATGTTCCCTATGTGTCAGGCAGGATGACCAGAATCCACATGGGCTGATGGATGAGGGGCGGAGGCAGGGACCACAGCCAAGTCCCTCTGACCACCTCCTCTTAGCCCGCATTTCCAAGGGCCCCTCACAGGCATGCCTCCCACTAAGAGACACTTTCATAATCACTGCCTTGTTGACTCCAATTACAATAGGGAACTCTTAAATTGGCTGGGGTCACAGCTAAGGCTGGGTGCAAAGAGCTGCTGTCACTGTAGTAACGGTGTTACCAGAAGCATGGCTGAGTGTTTCAAGGGACCACAGGGTCTGCATGGACTGCTACACACTAGACACCAACAAGGAAGGTGTAAGTGGTTGATGCCTACACACACATACACACACACACATGCACATGCACGCACACGCACACATGCACACACACACACCACTCATCCCAGGCCAGGCACCGTTTTAAGCACATGAGCATATATTAACTTGTTTAATGCTAACAAAAACCTTATGTGCTATTTTAATTTTTAAAGGGAAATAAGAGTCCTGGGCTGCTGGACAGTAGTGACACACACCTTTAATCCCAGCACTTGGGAAGCAGAGGCAAGTGGATCTCTGTGAGTTTGAAGCCAAGCTGATCTACAGAGCGAATTCCAGGACAGGCTCCAAAGCTACACAAAGAAACCCTGTATCGAAAAACCAAGAGTCCTGGGCAGAGGTCAGTCCTTGCCTGCAGGGAGAAACTGCTGAGAGCAGGCATGAGATTTGTCACCTTCTCATCTCCCTGCCATAATCAATCATCAGGACTGCTCCAGCATCTGAGGTCCCAAACACCCAAGAGAGCTTCAGCCAGCTAGCAGGAGGAGCCCTGAACACCATGCTCTCTGCCAGCCACCAGAGGTTGGCAATTTCAACATTCAGAAGCAAGTTATACTGCCTGCCTGAGTCCAGACCCACCTGCTTCCTGCTGCCTGCCTCCGGCTTCCCATAGGTGACTAAACAGCTCTTGGCACCTGACTGAGAACCAAGGGACCAATTTTTGGTGTGTGTGTGTGGGGGGGGGGTTATAAATTTGTTTCCCAGAATCCTTGGGGTGATTAAAGTGCTCTTGACACAGACTCCCTTTATATACTGAAGACCCACAGGAGGTGTGGCTTTTGTCTCGTCCTGGCAGCTGAGGGAGGGAACACTGGGCTACATAGCACACTTGGGACTGACCACAGAGCCCTACTGGGCCTCCAGCATACACGTCATCTTCAGCCCAGACATCCAAGCTCTGGTGACTACCTGGTGTTCTACCTGCTCCAAGTCCACCTTGCACTGGCAAAATTCCTGAACAGGGCCTCTCTCTGCTAATCAATCTGACCTTATTATCACTGTTGTGTCGCTTCCCAGTCTCTCTTCATAAGAAAGTCCAAGTTCCACAACCTGGACCCAAAACTCTCTTGAGCTCTGGCCTTGTCACCCTACACTCCAGCCTGCTGGCTCTGGGGCACATTCCTCCATTCGTGCCAGGCAGCAGTGCCTACCTCACAAATCTTCTGTCCTTCTTCCCTGCTCCTAGCCATCCACCAGAGCTATTCCACCTACCACTAATCCACAGGGTCCACACAGCACCAGGCTAGACCCTCCCTATGATCCGAACACATTGTCAAAACATATAGGCATATCTGAAATGTCAAATGCCAGGTGCAGAGGACAGTAGTGGAACAAAGTTCCTGGGAGCAGGTGGCCGCAGGAGGGACAACAACAGATGATGAGTTATAAATTTCCAAATGGTGGGAAGTAAAGGCCAAGGTGGTGAGGGCTTGGGACAGGAGCTGTATCTACTATTGGGAGGAAGATGGTCCTCGGGAAGGGGATCTTGGCTGTAGGAGACGCCTGCACAAAGGGCAGGCAAGAGTCAGGCTTGAGCAGCTGTGGTGGAAAGTTAGTGTGGCAAGGAAGAGTTAGGAGGACCACATGAGGCTGACCTTAAAGAACGTGTGCAGAGCCAGGCAAAGTGGTGCACACTTTTAATCCTAGTATTTGGGAGGTAGACAACGGCAGATCTCTGAGTTCGAGGCCAGCCTGGTCTACATAGTGAATTCCAAGACAGCCAGAGCTATATATATAGTGAGACCCCGTCTTTAAAAACAAAACAAACAAAACAAAAAACCCACGACAGACAGACCGTGTCCAGGAATACTGGAGACAACTGACCTCCTTCCAGATGATCAATATGGGGAGGAAGGGCTGAGGAGTCAGGTGAACTAGTAAAATGCTCAACTTAAAATGAATGAGAACCTAAATTCAATCTCAAGAATGACAGAGAGAGACCCAAGCATGGCAGCATATACTTAAAATTTCAGTGTTGGGGAGGCAGATCCCTAGAGCTTGCTAACCAGCCAGTCTAGCCTACTTGGCAAGTTCCAGGCCAAAGACAGACCCTGTATCCCCCCCCCCAAAAAAGTCTCCACATCACGATGTATGTATATGTACACACATACCCACAAACTCATACACATAAACATATGTGCACACACACAGATGATGGGGAGAAAACATCAGTTTGGATTCAGGTCTCCTTGTAACCTTATCGGGGCTACCCCCGAAAGAGCCACATGCCTGCCTGGTGGGTGACAACTGGCATACTCTACCTAGGGAGATTCTGGAGCCCAAAGGCCACCAGTTCATACCTTTGCAATTATACTAGAAAAGTGGTACCAAAAGTGACAAGACAGAAGGCTGCTAAGACAAGAGGCCCCAAGGTCCCTCTGTACCAGTCACATCCATTCCCACTGGCCCAGGAGGGCCCTGGGAGACCTTTGCCCATGTCTGTGCACTGATAACCAAATCTCAGGCAGGCAGTGGGCAAAGGCGCCAGACTGCAGGTTCCACATGACCCCTGGAACAGAAAAACAACTGACTCATCCCAGTGATCCTCCATTGTGAGGTTAATCCAGAAGGAAAACTGACTGGGAGTGGTTCCCATGGCAACCAGCTTGCCTGGCCTGCATATGCACCAGGCCCACACCCGCCCACTTGCTTACCTGGACACAAGGAGGGAGCTGGCCATCGTTCCAAATCTCCCTTCCCTGAGGATCATAGGGTCGGACAGCATCCACAGAATACTGTGCTCTAGGGCTATCATCGTTTTCCACAACTGTTCCCTAGGGACCCGAATACAGACGGGGCCCTTTTGGCAGAGCCCTCACTGGGGCAGGGCCCCTTTACTTTGTTCTGTTGTACATACACTTAACGTGCAGGAAGGGTCTCTCTGCACACCGGGCTCTGCTCCTGAAATCAATATGCCTATTATGACATCCCTGTCCCTCCTGGGTCCCAAGCCAATGCCTTCTTGCTAATGTCCAACAGAAAAATTAAACAAGAGTTTGAAAATGAAATCCATAGCATGGACAAGGTCAAGTGTCAAATCCCAGGTCCAGGTTGCCTGGCTTCTGACCTTGTGCCTCTCAGGGAGATGATCAGATCAGTACTAACAGCTCCAAGAGCCCTGCCCCAAGAGTCCTAATCCCCAGACTTCATCCTGGGTCCCTCAATCAGTTTTAGGCTGGTGTCACTGTGTCCCCATCATCCCATCCCCTCCCCCATTACATACACTCCTGCTAACCTCCTGGGGCCTCTGATGAATGCAGCCTGAAGCTTTCTCAAAAAGAGTTGGTCTCTTCCCCAGTAAGACCCTCCTGGTCTTTATCATGTATCTGGCTTTTTGCTGAAACAGACTGCTCTCAGAATTTTCTCCAGAAATACCTAGCTGAAGGTTACCATCCTAGACAAGGGGTTAGCAACGTGTGTGCTCTGCATACGGCAGGCTCCAGGGACCAGCCAAGACCCTCCCTCCGAGACATTCCATAAGCACACGTTCTCCGCAATGTTCTTCCCTACACCTAGAGAAGCATTGGCAGCTGCCCTAGGTTGAGGGCTCTCGTGGATCTGGAGTACAGGGAAGGGGTCAGCACCCTGAGGGGGCACGGAGCTAACTACTGACCAGACTATGCCTTTACAGAAAAATGGTACTAATGGGAATGAACATGACTGTGGCAACACCTGGGAAATCACAGGCACTTGGGCTACATTTGCTCCAGGAAGATGGTGCCTCCCCCTCTTCCTCCTCATTATTCTTATTAATTTTAAAGAACTTTATTATCAGCAGCAGTATGCATATGTCTGTTTTGCCTGCATGCATGTCTGTGCACCACATGTGTGTCTGATGTCCATAGAGGCCAGAAAGAGTGCTTTGTATTCCTTGGAACAAGATTCACAAATAGTTGTGAGCTGCTATGTGTGTGCTGAGATGAATGAACCTGGGTCCTCTGGAAGAGCAGCCAGTGCTCTTAACCACAGAGCCCCCTCTCTAGCTCCAAAGCGTGCCATCTTAATGATGACAAATGTATACTACTGGGGTTACAAGGCCCATGAATTTAGAGGCTGGCTCCACCTTCCGTGTGCTTAAACTATAGAGCCCTTCCTCTCCTTTATCTCTGGAGAAGTGGTGTGTGACAGGGTAGGGGGACAGCAAGGTCACCAGCCACGATTCCAATGCTACCCAATCACTTTCTAACTGCAGGGACCTGAGAGAGATACCTATGTTGGTTTAAATGAGAAATGTCCCCTGTGGTCTTAGGCATGTGAATACTTGGTCCCCAGGTGGTGTCACTGGGGAGGTTTAGGTGGTATGGTCTTGATGGAGGAAGGATATGGCTGGAGGTGGGCTTCAAGAATGAAACGCCTTACCCCGGGGGTTCACAGCTGAGTGGAGGGTGTGAGCTCTTAGCTCCCTACTCCAGCTGCTAGGCTGCCATATACTGCTGTGCTGTCCCGGCACTACGGACTCTCCCTCTGGAACCGTAAGCTAAAATAAACTCTTCTGTAAGTCACTCTGGTTGTGGTGTCTCCACAGCAACAGAAAAGTGAGTACCACATGATCCAGCCTGCACCCCCTTCCTCACCTGGAGGCAGTCACACCTGGGTACTTCACAGCAGAGCCCACACCGCATGACAGTGACTATCTCCTGCTGGAGTCATCATCGCTCTCCTTATACCTGGCCTGGTGTTCTCAGACAAGGTTTGGCAGGGTCCCTGCAAGGTGCCAAAACTGTCCTCTGTGGGATTAGCAGACATTTCAGCCTCAAGGGTCTACATAACTACCCAGGCTCTGATGTATCCCCAGAGAACCAGTGTCTAAGGAGCTGTAGGCACAGGAATTAGCCACTTGGGCGCCTCTTAGAGGACAGAGGGCATGAGTGGGGAGTGATAATGGTGGCTGCTTCACTGAGTGCCCAGAGCACCTATAGGATGGTAGTGAAGGCAGGTGAAAACCTGGTCACTGAGAGTGGTGTAAAAGCCACCCACATGGAACAAGCAGAGGATTCAGGAAGTCAATACTGAGCCCTGCCCCTGCCACACCCCACACACCTCTGAGCCTTAGTTTCCTAGTAATAAAACAAAGCAGACAAGGAGTTCTGCCCTGAGGGATGGAGAGATAAAATAGGCTCAGGTTGGCTGCTTTTGGGGCTAAGTCCAGGCCACAGAGAGGGGCCAGTCAGGGCAAACCTTCTTGCCTTGTCTCACTCCAGAGAAGGGCCTAAAGAACTAACTACACAGCAGAAACCCAGGCAGTAAGCACAGCACGTACCAGAGCACCCTCCAGGACCGAGCACGGAAGCACTTTCCGTCACTCCCTGCAAGCACCCATTTTACAAACAAGAAAACTAAGGCTCCACAAGGTGGAGGAGGACCATGGCCACAGCCTCAGCCTATGAGAAGACGGAACTCAGCAAATGAGAGTGACTTTATAAAGAGGCCCAAGGGGACAATCCCTACCTCATTGCGGTCACCCCTAGAATGCATGCAGGAGGCAAGGAGTAGCTGCAAGAGGTCTCCAGGAAGTGGGTGAGAGCCGTGGGATGCTCAGGGGGCTGAGGCCACCAACCCTGAACACGTGGCAGAGAGGAACACTGTCAGCAGGATGGCTACTGTGTGACAAGAGTCCCTTTGTCCTGGCCGAGGAAAGGATCTCTAACCTCCAATTGCTGCAGATGAAAAGTGCTGGTTCAAGCACCCCGTGTCCTAGGGAGGCCAGAGAACAGCCACCATTTCAGCTGCATTTCTGCTGATAATATGACTTTGTTTCATGACCCCTGAGCTGCCTGCCAGGGGAAAGAGGACACATGGGGCAAGCCAGCAGTGGCAAGAGCAGCAGTTCACCCCACACGGAAACCCGAAGGTGACAGGCAGATCATCCAGGAGTCAGGTTCTGGAGCTGCTGGGGAAACGAGTAGGGAACAGGGAACACCCCTCAGGCCCATGAGAAATGTCAAGCAAGGCATACACAATATCAAATTATACAGGGGCTTTTCTACAAATGCAGGACAAGGTTCAAAGATTTTAGGGAACCCTTGACCCCAGGTGCATCAGAGGGGTCCCATCCTGGGGTCAAAATGGAGTTACCAGCCAGTGCTGAGCATACCTGCCCTGAAGACACAGAAACCTTATCTGGGCTCAGCAGCTCTCTGACCATGAACAGGACATCAAACCTGGGTTACACTCAAGCCTGAGGTCCGGCCTGCAACTCAGCACTCGCCCAGGAAACCACAGTTTGCCAGGGGCAGAGCCATTTCTACAGACGCCACAGCTCTAAGCTGCATGGCCAACCTGGCCTTCCCCAACCCCCACAGGCCCCATAGCTAGGCATCACCACCCTCACTCACTTGGAATCTGTGCACCAGTTCCAGGGACTGGCTGTCATTCTGATCAGCCTCGAGGATGACATCCGTCAGCTTGTGGATGATGACATCCAGGGGGCCCTGCTCCTCAATTGGCCGGCTGAGGTTCAGCTGCAAGATAGAAACATAAGAAGTACTTCAGTGCCTGAGTCCATATCTGGGACCCCTGAGTCTCGGTGGCACCCCAGAGGGGAAGTGACTGGACCGACAGAATAAGAGCTCAAAGGCCCCACTACTCATCATTCGTGGCAGCTGTAGGTCCATGTTTATACGTAGATCCCCCAAAGGCAGAAAACACACGAGCAGGGGATGCCATACCCTGGCTGTGTGGAGAAAGCATTTATTAAACACACCTCAACTGCCCAACCAACTAGGGCACCTAGAGCTCAGAGCAATAAAGAAAAATGACCAGTCAGTCAAAACTCCATCTAAGCACATATTCTTCCCCTCTAAGGCAGAGTGATGTCCTTGGCAAGCGTGGGAGTCACTGCCTTGAGAACACAGGCACTTGCATTCCACCCTGAGAGCGGGCTGTGTCACCCACAGCGGAGGGGTGCCCGAGCACAGAGATGCCTGGGATCGGTTGTGCACTGCGTGCCCTGCTCCACCGAGGAATGTGTTTGTTTTTTCAAGAGCACAGGGCTGGGAAGATCAAGCCTCAAGAGAGCCAGGGTGCCCAGTTGATATTCAGTATCACCTGACCCCCAAGCCAAGAGCCCGGGCGACCCGACAACCGGCTTCCTGATGTTCCAGATGTCTGCCGCCACCACCACCTGCAAGGCCAGACTCTCTCGGAGGCACCTGGCTGACCCCCCACATAGCCTCAGCAAGGCCAGAGAAGGCCAGCCCTGACTCACTCCCCATCCTCAAGTGCAGCTAGCTCCAGGATTCAGGGCTGGCTGTGTCCACCATTCATGACACAACGCAGCTACAATTGATCATTCTGAGGAGACAGCACGCTAATGACATACATATCTGTCTCCTTTTATTCCCAACCACTATGGGGAAGGGTACCACAAACAAAGCAAGTGAGGAAGAACATTTTAAAATGTGCCTCCGTTCTGGGTGGGAAAGTTGGGCTTGGAGGCAAAGTCAGACCTGAGGCAACCGATCTGAACTCCCAACCCACCCTTAGCCTCTACTCCATGTCCACTCTGTCCCCTGCTGTCACGAGCTCAAAAGCCACAACCACATAGCTGCTGTCCATTAACAAAGTCACAGCTGGGGGCCCTGGAGGAGGGTCAGGACACTGGTCCCTGCACCTGGGCCTCATGCCACTTTCAATCTTGGTATTTCTGCACAGCCCATTTCCCTATCTCTGTGGCTCCAGTTACATTTTTGGTTGCCCTGTCCCAGCAGGCCTATGGGTGGTGACAATTCCCCACACTTGTTCATACTATGTATTCTGTCTTGTTGGCCCTTCAGGCCCCACTCACACCTGCTGCAGACACACCCATATTTTAACTTTTCTGATAAGTCTTTGGAATGTGCCAGCTCTTTCCTGCTGTCCTTAGCTCCATTTTTTACGGTCTGCCAAGACAGACATTAAAAGGTCACTCCTATTTTAAGGAAAAAAAAAAAGTACCAGAGACCTCCCAATAAGAAATCATCAAGGACCATGCTTCCCTCCCATGGTGACAAGCTTGTATACCAAACAAAACAAATACAGCCGAGACACCAGACTGAGGAGGGGAAAGGATGCAGCCCAAGTGTTATTTGAAATTGGGTCTGGCTGGTCTCAAACTTAAGGTGATCACCCTGACTCTGCCTCCCAGGTGTCTTCTGAGACCTCACAGCAAGGCAAGGAGATGGGGATGATGTTCCTATCTGCCAGGACCAGAACATCGAGAACCTAGGGAGACAAAAGGACCAACCGCATCGCGTAGCTGGGAGCAGACTGAGGCCCAGCAGAAATGCCAGCATCGGTCCCTCAGCCTCAGTTTCCTCAGAGGAAACTGAAAGGGCCTCTCTGGTTCTATATGCTGATTTCACACTACGTTCTCATCCCCAACAGGATCTGAAGGGAAGTGGAGAAGCTACCAGAACAAGAAGAAGCACCTAAGGAACTACAGCCATGCCTGCTGGGCACCTCAAACAGAAGCCCAGTATCTTCAGACCATGACAACTATGAAGAGAGATCCCAAGAGTGACAGCAGGCACAATACCCAAGTTCAGACAGAACTACCATGCTGGTCTTCACATCTCCAGTCCTTCCTGGATGGTACTAAGGAAGGGGGCACAGCCTCAGAGCCTAAACTGGTTACCGCGTAGGACATGCTTGTGTTAATTATTGTTGTTCTAGAGGTTAGGGATGACTCTTGGGCCACTGGAGTTTGCAGGAACAGAAATCAGCCAGAGAAAAGTCAGGGACCCCCTGAGGCTCGGGGAAGGAGGTGGGCATCCGCCTGAGGACTGTAGACCTGACAACCGGGGGCTGTTTGGAAAATAAGCTCCCTGTGTTCCCTGCTGCTCTGCAAAAGGTAAACAGTTGGGTCTGGAAGCCGGCCACCTTCCTTTGTGTATTTTCCAAGCATTTTTATGTCAGTAAAGCCCTTTCACGAGAACAGCAACTTGGGACACACATCAGGCCTGGTGTGGCTCCACTCTGCAGCTTTGCCAGCCTGCTCCCTGCCATGGTATCTGATCCCTCCAAAGGGTTTTTCTATGTAGTCCTGGCTGTCCTGGTACTCTCTAAGTAGACCAGGATGACCTTGAACTCACAGAGATCTGCATGCTGCTGTCTCCAGAGCCCGACACCCAGCTATCTATCCTTTTTTATAGCTGAACTTGCAGTCATCCTCCTGATTCTCCCTTCTGAGTGTCAGGGTAACAAGTTGAAGTAGCATCTCTGAGTCGTCTAAGAGAAGCTACCATCATTCTCAAGGGATGTTGTCCCTTGAGACAACCCTCATAGAATGCTTCAGTATCTCCCGACTGCCCTGAGAGATGGGTCCCATTAGAGACGGTGCATGGTGGGAGTGAAGAGCTCCTGAAACCAGAACACCGCAAAGGGGATGCTGCAAAGGAGAGAGTGCATCACAGAGGACCTCCAAGGGAGTGACTGCAGGAGAGGGTTGCTTCAGATACAGCCAAAGCCCACTCTCCTAGACAAGGTGAGGGCAGGACTCAGAGATAAAGAACTCAATGTGTGTTCACCATTCTGTTTCTCTGACCGCTTGGCTCCCAGAACATTCCCAGAGACTTCCTGTTCTCCCCTTGGAAGGGGTGTAATCTGTCTGTCCCTCTCCGTGAGTGTTAAGGGCATCTCAATGAAAGGCCTGACCATGGGCGCTCCACTTCCAAGTCTCGCTGTGCTGGACATGGTTCCATGCAGCACACAGGGTTCTGAATCCAGAGAGAACAAAGGGCTACTGTTTCTCTCGCTGACAAAGGCAGTCAAGTTCGCGAGGGAAGGAGAGTGAGGCTGGTAGGATATGGGACAAAGCTGGCAAAACCCAGTGGCCATCGAGACACCTCGGACTTTCAAAACAGTAATACTTAATCATGCCCTACCTGGTGACCAAGCTGGGTCCTGACACTCTGCCTCCATCCCAGGTTCCAGCACCTGGAACCAGCCAGAGATGTGAGCAAGGCCAGGAAACCCACCTAACCTCCTTATCTCTGGGCAGCCAGACTATGCTTCAGTTTCCCCATACATAAAATGAGAATGCCGTTAATTAACACTTCCAAGCCTAAGGTACTCAACTCACCACAACAACCAGGGAGAATTCATAGGTTCCTCACGTCCCCCACACCCACAGGGCCGCCCCCTGAGTTTCCATTGCTTCCCCAGGGCAACTCTTCCCTATGCCCATGTTGTGGATTGCTCATCGATTTGGACCCCTCAGGGGTTCTTCTCTGCAAAGCATGTCCCCAACACGGGCCCATGAACACACAGGGTCACTAAGCTTCATCCATGGTAGGGTGTTCCTGACTTCAAAGTTCAGAAGCTACACCTGAGGTGGAGTAGGAATAAGTCAGGTACAAGGACCGGCCTCCATGGCTACCGCCTTCTCAGAGCTTCAACTGCCTAAAGAAACCTCACCATGTACACCACAGCTGTTGTGTACATGATCAGACCCTGCTCGTTATACACAGAGATCCAAATTCCCCACAGAAACACCGAGGCGGCCGTTTCCAAATCACCATAATGGTACTTTGCCGAGGAGCACGGCCCACTCCTGAAGGTCTGCTGTTTTATCTCCCTCCCCTTACTGTTTGTACGAATTCTTCCTGTTGGTTGCAAGGTGAGTTGAGAACCACAGCCTTGGGCAGCATGTGAAAGAGTTAATTAATGGCATTCTCATTTTATGAATGGGGAAACTGAAGCATGGTGTAATTCAGATGACCATGGCTGCCCAGAGATGAGGGGTTAGATGGGTTTCCCGGCCTTGCTCACATCTCTGGCTGGTTCCAGGTGCTGGTACCTGGGATGGAGGCAGTGTCAGGACCCAGCTTGGTCACCAGGCAGGCTCCATAAAGGTCAGCTATTTTATCTCCCTCTCCTTACTGTTTGTATTATGACCAACACAAAAACCCCAACCCTAGTAGCATGTCACAAGAACTCAGCATGGGCGCTGGCTCAAAGACTGTGCTCCCACACCTCACCTCTTTGTGGTTGTTAATGACAACTGTCACCCACGCGGTGCTGACGGGGAGCTATGCACTGTGTTCCTAACAAGCACGGAGCACATGAGGTGCAGATGAAGACACTGAGCCACACAGAGGTTCGGTCAGTGACATGCCCAAGGGCATGGAGCTTCTGGTGAAACGCAGGTTTCTCTCCTGCTGACATCAGGCTCTGTTCACACCAAAGAGCGTGCGGGGTACCTGGGGTTTCTTCCACCTCTCCTCCCTGCATGCAGACTGGGGGTGGTGTGTTTTGAGCTGTGACTTCAAATGGGATCCACTACATCAAAAGTTTTGTCTTAAACCAAGGCTGAGTGGGACAAATGGCCTAGATCAAAGACCTGATGTATATCTCCATGCTCTCTCAGAGTCCTGGGATCTGGCAGAAGAGCCTGCCCTGAGGTAGTAGCAGTCTAGTACTGGGCCATTCATGGATAGACCCCAAAGCAGGGAGAGACGGTAGGGTCTCCCTGTGGGTTTGATTCCAAAAGCAGTCGGAGGGAGGACATGGGCACTTCCTGAATAAGCACCCAGAAAGGAGCACCACGAGTCCCTCCGTCAGAAGCTTGAGTTTGGCCACCTAAACTTGTCAACTAAGCCAAGGGAGATACTGGTCATCTCAGCAGCCTCTGCTCCAGATCAAAGAGCAGGCTGGTGCCTGTATCCCCTGACCCAGCTCCCCAGTTCCCCAGTGTCTGTTCCTAGGGACTACGGTAATGGGAAAATTCAATTAAGGCAGAGGAGTGGACAACACTTTACCCCAGAGGAGGGCTAAAACAACTAAGACAATGAAGCGGATAAGCACAGTGCCTCATGGCACTGTGAGCCTATTTACCACAGGCGAGGGGCCAAGCCCAACTTGTTAGGCCTGCCAGAGACCATGCTCTGACCTTAACATTTCCAGCAACATTCTGAAAGATAGGGTCATCCAGCAGCATGGATCAGCGGTTATGAGTACTTCCGAGGACCCAGTTTCAATTCCCAGCACCCACATGGCAGCTCACAAGTGTCTGTAACTCCAATTACAGAGTAATCCAACACCCTCGTACAGACATACATGCAGGCAAAACACCAATAACATCAAATAAAAAATGAAATAACTAGTTAAGAACAGCAACAAAAAAGAATTGTATTGACCATTTTCATTCCTGCCAGGGCAGCTACATCATCATACAATATGACAAACAGGATATCTTCTTAGTTAACTTTTAAAAAATAGACTGTAAGTCTTTTTTCTCATTTTATTAGTTTTCTTGAGAATTTTATACAATGTATGTGGATCATATTCACACAGCCCTAGACACTCCTCCCAGATCCGTCTCTAATCCCTACCCACCCAACTTCATGTTCTTTCTTGTTTTTAACCCATCAAGTACACTCAGTGCTGCCACAGGCTCTTGGATGTGTAACCTTCCACTGAAGCATGACCAACCTACCACAGGCCACACGCGTCTCCCGACAGTTATCAATTCCCGAAAGCTATGGGTAGCTCTGTGCCTACCTCCGCTCTCCAAGCCAGGGTTTTACATGGCTTCATCTTGATGAGTGCCCGTCAGAGAAACAGCTTGTCTTTTGTGAAGAGATTCTATACAGTTCTAACTAACAACTTGTCAGGCCAGCTTACAGGAGAGACCGTGGCCAGGACTGCTCAGTTATGCAAACTTCTTAACTGATATTTAAACCTGAACCTTGGGTCAGAACCCTGGAGATGGACAGGAATGGTCACTGGACCTCTTTCTTCCTCTTCCCCCACGTGGCCACAAAGAATAAATCTTTCTTTACTTTTTATCGTTACTCCTTGGTCTAATCGGTAGGTGGGTGGGCAAACCTAGCTTGCTGGAAGCTGGAGTCCAGACTCTGCCCCTGAAAGCTCCAATTACATCACAGTCATTAACACATTTAAAACTGAAGAGAGTGGGGGAAAAATAATAGCGCTGAGCAGCAGGGGAAGATGGCTCAGTCTGAAAAGTGACTGCTACATAAGCCAACCTGAGTTCAAATCCCTAGACCCTATGTAAAGGGCAGGTACAAGAATATAGATGTGTAACTCCAGGACTACAGGCAGGAGTTAAGCAGGCAAGTAGATCCCTGCAGCTTATTGGCCAGTCAACTTAGCTGAATGGACAAGCTCCAGGTTCAGTGAGACCCCACCTCAAAAATAAGGTGGGGCATGATCAAGGAAGACAGCTGATGTCTCCCTCTGTCTTCCACATGCACAAGGACACAAACATAGATACACACACAGAAAAAGTGTGTGTGTGTGTGTGTGTGTGTGTGTGAGAGAGAGAGGGGGGGGGGACAATTGACAGTAATCTTAAAAGTTGCAAAAGCATAGCAGGGGCCGGGCGGTGGTGGCGCACGCCTTTAATCCCAGCACTCGGGAGGCAGAGACAGGCGGATCTCTGTGAGTTCGAGACCAGCCTGGTCTACAAGAGCTAGTTCCAGTGCAGGCTCCAAAGCTACAGAAAAACCCTGTTTCGGAAAAAAAAAAAAAAAAACCAAAAAAACAAAAAACCAAACTGGAAAGGACAAGGAAAACTGGAAGGAGACGAGAGAGAGAGAGAGAGAGAGAGAGAGAGAGAGAGAGAGAGAGAGAGAGAGAGAGAGAGAGAGAGAGGAAGGACAAGGGGGGAAAAGAAAAGAAAAGGCATAGCAGGGTATGGTGCCACACACCTTTAATCCTAGCACAGGTAGATCTCTGTGAGTTCAAGGCCAGTCTGGTCTACAGAGTGAGTTCCAGGACAGTCAAGGCTATGGAAAGAGACCCTGTCACCCAAAAACACTAAAAAGTAAAAGAACAGCCAAAGCCCAGTGTCTGAGGGCCAAGTTGAAGAACAGACTGAAAACCCTCACGCCAAGCTGTTTGTCTCAGAAAGGCCATTCCTAGAAGTCTAAGGAAAATGCCCATGTGGACGAGACCCAGAACCCCTGCGAAAAGATGGGGATTGTTGGTACGACAATGGGCATGCCCACCTCAAGGAGATATTCGGAAGTCACTAAGATGACAGCAGAGAAGTCCTAGTAGAGACATTTGCTGTGGAGAACTGAGTGAGGAGAGCGGGACACAGGTCAGCACAGCATCCCTGGCTCGACAGCAACCAGGTGTGATGCACTCTGGCTATGACCCGTGGCGTAAGTGGTCCGTGTCTCCCTTCAGGAAGAGATTTTCTCTTTCCTAATGGCCCTGTGACAGGTGAAAGGAGTGTGTGGGGCGGGGTGGGTGGGTGGTCACTGTTTCAGTCCTCAGGACCAGGTCACCCTGATAACCCAGAAACACACATCTACGTAACTGATATGGCAGGAAGTTCCCCTACTCCAAATCTTTCTGGATTTACTGAGACAAAGGTCATGTTAAATGCCAGCAAATGGGCCCCAGTGGGGTTTGGATGGGTTTTTAAAACTGTACTTCTATAGTTTCAATTCTATATAGAATTCCACCAACAAAGATTTATTCTGCAAGGGAAAAATACTTCCTGATCTTTTAGAATCGTTAGGCAGAAACTTTGAATAAGCCACACAGGAACCCAGTTGTTCTCCAGCTCCCAGGAGAGATCCTGGAGTCCCCACCACCTGCCCACCAGTCTCTTGATGGCAACCAGGTTGGCAAAGTGGGCTGTTCATCTTCTTACTGTATACAGTGGTGCCCTAGGGCTCAAGACAGCATTGATGGGAAGTAAACCCTCCCTGCCACCAGGCAGTCTCTTCCTCTCCTGAGGAGAGGCACACTTTAAAGACAGACAAGAGCTGGCAGACGTGTATCAACATGCAATGGAGTCAGTCACAGGCTGTCCTCTGGCTGTCCTCTCAGTATATGCTGGGACTGGAGAAAGGGGCTCCCAGAGTCTTCTTGACTCAGTTCCCTGACAATTATCTTCCTCCTGAGCCACCCCAGGCGTGAGGTGACCCCTCCCGAGAAGGGAATCAAAGGATGCTCTAGAGAGTGGGGCTGAGTCTGAATGCACAGGCCTGGGCCTAGGGAGAGCACATCCTTCACCCTCAGACTGGCCTCCTCACCTGCAAAGCAAAGACAAGTAAACACCCTTCCATAGCACACAGCAGAGCCCAGACATCAGGTAATCCCTCTGAGCAGAGCCAGCCCACTGCGCAGATGTCAGTAGCAGGGATTTCAGCTGAGATCACGTGAGGCTAGATTTTCTCTAGCTTCTATTTAATTCTTGCTGGCTGTCCGCCAGGATGAGCCAAGCAATCCTTTCCCCAGAGCCACAGGAATCTAAACTCCATACCAGGTGCTGAACTGAGCAAATCACACCCATTATTTCCCCTAATCTCCCAGTCTGGAGCAGCTGAGGTCTGGTGACCATTTACATGTGAGGTGAAGAAGATTCCAGAAGGCCAAACAATGAGCTGAGATTGGACGGCCAGTAAGCAAGGGGAGTGGCCACACTTCAGTTCTGCCCCTGTGCTCCGAGATGCAATTTCAAAGCCCCTCTGCTTTCCTCAGATGGGTGTTAACTAGACATTTTTCCTGGAACTGACAGGCAGTGACATGTGGCCCGAGATTATGTCCTAGGTAGTTCTCCAGACAGAAGAGCATCTGCCTGGGCATCTTACAGCTCGAGATTCTGAAACTCCAGTAGGAGGAACTGACCTTTCCAGTAAAATGCTATTTCCTGATCACTGATCAGGAAGCACAGGGGCCCCCAAGTCCCCAGCCCATGGAAGCATCCTGAAGCATGGTTAGAAGACAAAGTTAGAAGCAAAGGGACCTGGGCTCAAATCTAGTCAGTGACTGACATCCATGGAGCACCTGCTCTATGTCAGGCCAACCTGTAAGCACTGAACATGAATTACTGCATTAATAAATGGCGGGGAAGAGGGGGGTGTCTCTCACTGGGATCCCATGACAGTGGGGGCCTTTGGATCCTGGTACCTGGGACTATGACTGATGAAGGAAAGCAGGCAGCCATAAGCGGTGACCTTCAGCCCACCTAAGACTGTTTCCTCCTCTGTCTGACGGAGCCCTGGCATCTGCTTCTACAGTTCTTATTGGACAAAGCACTATTGGAAAAGCTTCCATCACAAACCAGAGCAGAGCAGGCTCTCAGGAGGCCCCATCCACAGAAAATGCCAGATCCTGTCCTGGGGCTTCTCTGCTCTCACTTTCCCTAACACTTCACTAGTTTCGGTTCTCGGGGAAACCACCACTTCCAATGACAAACAGGAAGTTCAGGTTCAGGAGCCTGGGCATGATGCCGGCTCCCAGGCACCCTCAGCCTCCTACTTCAGAGGGACTGACACAGTCTGGCTTGGCCAATCATAGCCACTGTGAGCTGCAAAAGGACTTCTTGGCCCATCTTTGAGACTGCTCCAAGGTTAGGACTGTGTCCTGCTCCTTCCTTTGTCCTTGCGTTGCCTGGCATCGTCTGCTCCCACCAGAGAAGCAAACGTGCCCTGAAGGAGTACCTGGGGACAAGAGGGGTTTGCAACACCAGCCCACCCATTCATCATGCCAGCCAGCCGTCCACATAATAGGTACTGGGAACTTACACAACTACCCCTCCAAACCAATGTTACCCTCTCTGCACTGGAAAAAAAAAAAATGATGCCTGAGAGGGACTAGGTCAGTCATAAAATGTCTGCCCCGCATTAGGACAGGCCTAAATGCTTTCTGACCACAAATCCTCACCCACTGCCTTCCTTGCAGTCATACCTTTTGATCTCCTGCCTATAGTCTCTCCATAACACTCCCAAGATCTAGGCCTCCGTGCTGGGCTTCGGTGTGGGGGAGGAGTGCTCCTCTGAGTCCCACCACACAAGCATCCAGTTAACTAACTCTGCAAGTCCAAGGGGCTCAGGGGGAAGTTGTAGACTCTGTCCTAGCATGGGAAGAAAATCCCAGGGCTTTCTGGGCTATAGAACAAGCAAGGGCACTGGAGTTACCTGGTTCCAGTCCCACAACAGTCCTTAGGAAGGAGACGTGGCCATGGGGTGTTCAAGAGACCCAAGGACTTCCTATAGCTGTGCTTACTACCACCCTAGCAGCCATGACCCTGAAAACTAAAGGAGCCGTGGCTTCCAAAGACACCAAGGAAGAGGCAGAAGGAGCGGCCATCAGTGCGGCTCACTGGCCTAAGTCTTATCTGTCACTCCAAGTGAGTGTGACTACCTGGGGATCCTCTCCCTCAGCATCTATCTAGAAGACTGGATAGTCCTACACATACAAGAAAGGGCATCAGAAGAAGTAACTTGAGGTATGAGCTCCCTCACTGTATCTGACTGCCACAAAGTAAACCCGTGGCTCATGCACTTCTGAGCTCCTGGCCAGATGAACTTAGAATGGGACATACAAACTCCATTCCATACAAGACGGCCACCTTCCCTGCATTTTCCACTGTGGGATGAGGCTAGATGGCCCAGATCCCAACAACCCTCCCAGAGGCTAACTGCAATCCTCCCATTAGATTATGTCCTCACAGCCTCAGGCAAACCACACTCACTCTAGCTCGCTAGGAGGTGCAGAGCCTGAGGTCAAGGGGACAGCCCGTGCAAAAGGACACATGTTTGTACTCAACGAAGCAGACTGGAGAATGTGCACATCTGACGAGCGCTAAGAACACCAAGCGCTCACGGCGGCCTTCGACGCTCCCCAGTCCTTTGTCTAATGTGTACAGAAAAGAAACACACTGTTCCTTCAACAAATCACCCACAAAAGATAGCTCTTTATTCTGTTCTGTGTTTTCTGAGTCCTAGTGCCACCCCTGGACGGCTTCTTTGTGCTGGCACGGATCTGGCACAGCAACACAACAGGGAGGGCGTCAGCAAACAAAGAAATATGGTGAAGTCAGGGCCTGGTAGGGAGAGCAGATACTCACCACACAAGGCCTCATCCAAGTGGAACTGGCTCCACACAAACAGTATGTTCAGATTCTAACCTCCATCGCCCCAGAATGCGGCCTTTTCTGAAAGAGCCGCTGCATATATAATTAAGATGAAATCATATTCGAGTGGGGTGGACCCTCATTTCAAAAGAACTGCTGTCCTTGTCAGAAGGAGACATCTGGGTATTTGCACGCTGGGAGAACACAAGTTCACAACGGAGGCAGAGATCATGGGGCACATCCGCAATCAAGGAAGGCCGAAGATCTGCTAGCCAGAGTTCCAGAGGCTTCCGAAAGGGCCCGGCACAGGCTCCCCCTTGGGGTTCAGGAAAAAGCACCTTGACCAGCACTATGGCCTCCTAAGCATCGGGATATCCCACTCGGACTGTGCACTTTGTCACAGTATCTCTACCAAGCAAATGCAGCCTCTCCCACACCCCAAGGAGGCAGCAAGGAGTGAGGCCTGAAGAGAAGGACCCAGGAGAGACAGGTGCCTCTGGGTGTTTGGGGAACTTGGTGAGCAGTGTAGGCTCGAGAGCAAGGAGACGAGGGGAAAGAGGGGCAGCACAGAAGCGAACTCAGACCTGAGGGGACAGGATTAGAAGCCAAACGTGGTGGTACCTATTAGCCTACCACGTGGGAGGCGAAGGCAGGAGCACTTCCTTTTCCTTGAGTTTAAGGCCAGCCAGTGTGGTATAGTGAGACCTGTCTCAAAAAATAAAAAAGTAGGCCGGAGAGATGACTCAGTGCTCCCCCTAGGAGCCTGAGTTTGACCTGCAAGACCCACTAGGTAAAAGGAGAGTCAACTCCTGAAAGTCATTCTCTGACTTTCCACGTGTACATGCACACCTGTGTATGAGGGTTTTGTCTGCATGTATGTCTACACGTCACAAGGGTACCTGGAACCTGTGGAGGTGCTGGGTTTCCATGTGGGTGCTGGGAATTGGACACGGGTCCTTTGCAAGAACAAGGGCTCTTAACCACTGAGCCAACTCTCTAGCCCTATAAAATATTTTAAATAAAGAAGTATTTACAAGTTAGCATTCCAAGGGTGGTGGGAAGATGCCGGTGGCTCAGCAGGGTGTTGGACAATCCCTGTTTCACAAGATGACTCTTGAAACTATATGAACCAATACGTGAGCTGTGCTGATGCTGTGTCTCAAGGGATACATAAGCACACGAGGCTTAGAGCGGTCACTTTTATGGCTCCATGGAGTGTGAGGCTCAGGTAAGAACCTCGAAACCATGAGGCTGTGAAGATAACATTGGGCAGGGGGCTCTGTGTGAATCTGGGCCACCACTGCCCCTGTGTGCAGCTGAGGTGTAAGTTTGAAAATGAGGACCCATGTTCTGGGTCTGGGGATTTGGTGGTGTAAGAACAGCTGCCCACACCCAGCTACATCCACACTTTTTGCTCCAAACCTCCCTCTCCTTTGCTCTGGCTTTGGGCCCAGGATGTTTTTCTGTGCGACAAGGAAAGACATCTCAGCATTTCAATGCTTCCTTTATCTCCTTGTTCCTCCCAGAATGGCAACTGGCAGCCCCCACCACCAGTGGCTGAGAATTCTCCAAGCCCAAAATAATCTCCTTGTACCCTCTTTAACAATAAGAATCAGAAACTTCGGAGTCTACATCCCACAAAGCCTACACAGATTCCTTCCAAAGCCCCGGGTGGTATTCTTTCTATATTCACTTCTTCTCAGTCCAAAGACAGCATCCCAGGGGCCATTTCCAACTTGGTAATTCTCATAATATGAAGGAGTATTAAAGGTCTCTTAACAGGCTGGTGCACTAGAGACAGGCAATGCTGAAACCTGCCTCTTTCACCTGGGAGAATTCCAGAGAATGACACAGAATTCAGAGAAATGTTGGGATCCAACTAAACCCTCTGTCTCTCTGCCTCTTGAGGGGATGAGGATCCCTGTGGAACACACACACACACATATGCGTACGCGCGCGCACACAGAGGCACTCAGATAGACAAACAAACGCACACACACAGAGAGAGAGGAAGGCAGACAGACAAACAGGGACACGCATACACAGTGATGCAAGAGCAGCTTCCAATGAGCCTCATCCTAGATGACTTGTGTCAACCTGGCCCTAGCTGTGACCGTGGCAAATCACTAAGATTCATTAGGAGGAGGGTGTCTGCACTCTACAGCCATGAGACGCTAACTGGGAGCTCAGGGCAGCGAGTGACAAACACCAACAACAATTTTGTACCTTAGGAAGCCAGTCTCTCTCCCATGGGGTGGACTTGGGGCCTTTGGCAAAGGGCCGGAAGGGTTCCATCTCCCTGGGCATCAGTGTGAATCACTAAGAAGGGATGATGGCAACAGATGTGCTTATACCCTGGACCGTCTACACAGGCTAGGCTTGTGGTCTCCACGACTCCACAAACGACATCCACATACTCAACATGCAGAGCCCTAATTTACTCTCAGAGGCCTGTGACTATGTGTCGTTTGTCACCATGACAATCACAGAAGGAAGTGTAGGCCTGGCTGATCTCACTAAGCCTAGGGTGGGCAGGGACAGGGTGGAGGGATTCTCATGGATGGAACCATCCATGAACCATCACGGAGCTGTGCCTCGTGGGACTGGGGTGGGGGTGGGGGGGACATCCCACAGAACCTGTGGATTTCACTTGTCAAAAAGAGAAAAAACTGTTCTCTTCCCGGGGTGCCTTACTATCCAATGCCTCAACAGTGGCCAGAACAGGACTCTTACAGAATCTGGAGGGGTCCAGCAGGAGTGAACCAGGGAGGAACTAGACCAGCCAGCAGGTGAGATGCCCTGCAGGACTGGGGAAGAGGCAGGAGGGCCGTCATGCAGCAAGGATGGGCCTGGAGCAAGAACACAAACAGATGGGGAAGACACCGAAAGGGACAGCAAGACAGTGGCTGCACAGCCAGACCATGGGCTGGGGACAGTGTGGAGGAGCTCAGGACTGGTTCAGCCAAGGCTGGGGATATGGTCTGGCTCCTAGTCTTTCTCCGCTGTCAGAAACGGAAGAGGGGTGGGCTCTGATGCTGGGGTCCCAGGTCCACATTCAAAAGCAGATCAGTGTTTTCCAGTTTCCTCATCCCCAGTCCTGGGCCTTCCTCCCATGGCCCCTCTCAGAATCCTCCCCCCATCACACTGGAATGAACTGGGAGGTGGCTTCAGCCACACACCACCCACAGAGACCAAGCGTTTCTATGGCAACCACCCTCCAGGGCCCTGCAGAAGCAAGCTGACTGTGGAAAGTCCACAATCAAGGGCAAAGCCATCACATGCACCGCGATGCAGATGGGTTCCCAAGTTTCCCAATTCGAACTCAGAAACTCTCCTTGCCAAAATTATTCTCTCTGAGGATCCCGCAGCCTCCTCAGAAGGTGACCCCAGCTCCTCTATCAGCCCCCACCTCTAACTTCTCATTCACTTGTATGCTTGCAAGAGCCCTCCCCAAGGATGGAAACTGAGAGCCGGGTGGTGGTGGCGCACGCCTTTAATCCCAGCACTCGGGAGGCAGAGGCAGGTGGATCTTTGTGAGTTCGAGACCAGCCTGGTCTACAAGAGCTAGTTCCAGGACAGGATCCAAAGCCACAGAGAAACCCTGTCTCGAAAAACCAAAAAAGGATGGAAACTGAGGCAGGCTCCCTCACAGCTGGCCATCTGGGGCATTGTGCTTTGAAGGACAAGGTCTGCTGCCAGGATGCCTTGGGACCCTTCATGTCACATAGTAGGTGGGGACTCAAGGAATGTCTATGCTGGCTGTGTAAACATATAATAACCCACGAAGAAGGGTCAAAGGGAAGTGAGATGGGAATCATAGCAGTGGGTGGCAGTAGGGGCAGCTGACCAACACAATGGGCAGTGGACAACACCAATGCTCAGGTTTTTGGACTGTTGGGCCCAGCCTCCAGGGTCCCCTCCACCCCAGTGTTCTGGTCCTCCGGTCACTTGGTTACCTCAGCCTAACTGGCCTCCCTTGGACCAGAAGCAATGACCCCTGGCCACCTCACAGGCTTCAGTCTCTCTCTTTCCACTGTGCTCTAGAGTATCGAAGAGAGTGGGCTGCTCCTCTGCGCTCCATCCCCCGCCCCTTTGAAACAAGCTGACTGTGTAAGCTGGGCTCTTACCTCAGCAGGCTCTGATTTGGGAGACCTTGGTCCCATTGTGTCAGTTTCTCATATTTACACCGGTGGTCAGTGCTCACTCCATAATTAGCACCAAGGTAATGGGGCAGAAGGGGGCTTCAGAGCAGACATGGTGTATCATTGGAGCAATGAGGTGAATGACCCAAGTGTACCCACAAGCTGGGGTCAAGTCCACTCAGAGGAGGCGAATATAACTGAACATAAACAACCATAAAGTCCCAAACAAACAGCACAAACTCTATGGAACCCTACATGTGGAGCCAGAAGGAATGGGAAGTCAAGAGAGTCAAAAGGCAGTGTTGCACGGGAAACAGGAAAAATGACTTGGGATTACCACAATTCCACACGGCTGCTGTGGGCCCTGTGAGTGGGAAGCCATGGTCTACTAGAGATATCTAACATTGTTGAGGGTGGGCTCAGCTAATGGGAACCTAGCACCTGGCAGCGCCAGTCCTACTTACTAGCAAAAGACAGCAAGAGCAGGGTTCAGCTAAACTGGAGTAGCCTTCTGCCAGAACTTCCCTTTCAGTTACTGGCCCCGCTGTTCCCAGAAGATGAGAAGGCCAGCACCTCGGGTCACATAGTGGTGGACTTGCACATTACAAGTGTTGGGACACAGGCATGGGAAAGTGGACACTTTGTCCTAGCTTACTTACCTTGAGCACTAGGGTGCCTAACAACATTTTCTCCTTCCTAAGTAATATCCTTAGAGTCTGGAAATAGGCAGTCATGCTGGGAGGTATTCACCAGGTCCAAGATAATGAACCAGCTCCTCCCAAAGAAACCTGTGACCAAAGAGCTGTGGGAGCAGATGGCAGAACCATAGAGTCACTGCTGGGAGAAGCCGCTCCTGACCCAGGTCACCTGCACCAACCTGAAAGGGTCAGGACACCAGGATTGCTTCTCTAAGACAGTATGAGAAGAACTGCAGGCATCTCTCAAGGATCAAGATAAGACCAAAAATACAGAGAAAGCAAAGGGCAATGTAATGTGCCTTGAGCTCCCAATATCAGCCCCTTTCTTACCAACACGGTCCAAACAAAATGGGACTTTCCCAAGGTGCTGGCAGGGATACGGGCTCCATATGGCCGAGACCTATCATTCATTGCTGGTGACAGTCTCCCCATGCTCTCCACCCCCAACTTACCATCAGCTTTTTAAAATCCATGTGGCTCATGACTCATCAGACTCAGCCCTGGACCAGCTGAGGGCTCTCCCCAAGGAACAGTGCCCTACTCTGCCACTCAACAGAATTCTTGCTGTTGGGATCATCACCAACAAGCTGCCTTCTCTCCTAATCAACTAGGTACTCAGGGAGGCAGGCAGGAGGGGAGGGGAGGGATTTAGGACTGAAAGACATTAGTAGTCACAAGGGACATGCTGCCATTGGGTGGGATTTCTTTACAGTTACTGAGGTGCTGGGGAAGCTTCCCTCCGGCAATGGCTGTAAAATCAGCAATGCTCCCTTACTGCTAGGCCAATGACTCCTGTTTGTCAAAGGAGTCTGCAGGGCCAGGCTACCAGACCAGAGAGCCCTGAAGGCTGCTGACCTGCTCCCCTGCTCCCTGGGTAGTTACTGCTCTGGGTCCAGCCAGCCCTAATTAATTAAATGCAGAAGCAGCCCCTATCCAGAGCAAACCCCCTGGCCACCTGCTTTACCCTGCAAGAAGCCATCCCCACCCGCCTTGCGAGATGATAAGACCATCACAGCTGCCAGCACACCTTTAATTCCTGTACTCAGGAGGCAGATGCAGGTAGATCTCTGTGAGTTTCGGTTGGGAACAATGACAACAGATGGACAGGACAGAGCATGCCTTCCTTAGAGATGACTAAGGACCAAACTCACACTGACTTCCAATGAAAATCCAAAGTTTACTAAAAATTATTAAAAAGTATTCCAAGACCCACAGAGATTGGTTCTCACGCTGGGAAGGAAATGGCAGCCAGACGCTAAAGGCCCACAAGGCACGGGGCCCTAGTGCTAGGCCCAAGTGACCTGGAATGACAATACCTCTGTGTCCCCTTGGACAATCATCTGAGGAGCTAACCAGTCCCCAGTCCCCAGTCCCCCCAGGAAATCCAAGACTCTATGCTACGGTTTGAACCAGGATTCCAGATAAGGGCAGGTCTGAAGGCTCCAGCCGGGGACCACTTCCACTGCGGGCCTGGGGGAGCCAGAATCCCAGGCCACTTGACTGTCTTTTTCTCCTTATCAGTTTAACTTAGTCGTTGGAAGAAATCAAATCCCCACTTGCTCATACCAAACAGTCTCAACTTCACGTCTGAGATATTTGATAACATTTTGTTGCATATCCTTCTAACTCTTTTAAATGCCCCCCCAAAGATGAGGGAATCAAATTTAGATGCCACTTTTAAATAGCATGATATAAGGAACACGTTTCTAGGCTACTTCATGTCTGTTGAAACATTACCAGCAAAAGGTCAATACAGTCCCATTTACTGAACCAATTCCCACTATTTAACATTGAGCTGCTTCTAATGGTACAATTACAACACAGGAAAAGGAAATTACACCCATATGCCCTTGTTAGAGGGGACGGGGAGAGGGTGAGTTTAGAACTGAAAAACTTTTCACAAAGGGCCCGGCGCAGGCAGCCACCTGAAACCTGGTCCCAGGGGACAGGGGCGGTTCCCTCCAGGGCAGGCCAGAAAATAAGGTTCTCTGAGAATTCTTCCTAAAAGTTCTGGGCTATTTCCTGCCCATCCCCCACCTCCCAAACTGAGCCCTTAAGGCTATCCCCCAAGTTTGAGAATAAGTTCCCTGATTCCCGCCCAGGTCCTATCACCCCCAGATGTCACAGTCTATCACCATGCTCAACACCACAGACTTGCCTTCTCTTACATAGAGATGCCAAGGTTCTGAGTGACGGACACCAGCACCCACCTACCTCTCCCTGCAGGCCTTGCCTTTTGCTCACAGCTGTGTCTGGGGAAGGCTCTCCCCCAACCTTACCCTAACCACACTGCCCCCTCCTGTCACCAGAGGGAGAGGCTATGGAAGGGGTTAGCACAGGAATGGGCTGCTCCTCCAACTCAGACCACAGGCCAGATGCTGGCACATCCATGAATCCCAACAAGGTCACCTTCCTTTGAGACTAAACCGTCTCCATTTTAGAAACTATTATCTGTCTTCACTACCTAGAGGAAAAGTACAATACAGGATTCATGCCCACTTCACAGAGCAGGAAAACTGAGGACTAAGGAAACCCATATGAGACAACAGAGGAGAGAACAGTCCAGCTGGGCTCGGACTGGCTTCATGAAGTAAGGCTTGCTTTTTTTCTGTCAAAGCAAAGTCTGAGGGAGCACAAACAGATCTTTGCCCACCAGGCCATACTCCCCTGCAACCTGAGTGTGCAGCTTCTGGCCCACCATTCCTGCCCAGTTGTCCCACATTTACCACAGACGCCAAGGCCTAGGACTTCTCCTAAATGCCAGCGCGCACGCCACCCACACTTGCCTCCTCCAGTTCTCACCTGCTTTCTGCACCCTGCCTCCCTGGGGGCCATTTAAATGCTCCCTGCACTCTGGGAAGAAAGAAGTCACTTGGCACTCCCTGAGCAGGAAGTGGCTCTGTGCCTACTCTGGATCACTGCCACGTTCACTCTTTGTGACCGTCACACTCTGGTCAGGCCCATGAAATGGTGGGAACCAGTCAGGCTTGGGAGGCAGGAGAACTAAACACAATCCTCACTGTGGCTGCTGGCTGGCTGGCCTGGAAAAAAAAGACAATTTACTAGCTTTCCCAAAGCTGCACACCCTCACCTGGATGGAAACAACACTGGCTCACTTCACAAAGTGCAAGTAGGTCAGATAAGGCAGGCACCCCGACCCCTGGCCTCCTGTCCCAATCCATGCAGACATGCAGGGCCAGCAGGCCCTGTGTGGGGCCCGACTCCTGAGCCTGGGCTCCATCCTCAAAGGTGTCCTCTCCTCCCAAGACCTCAGTCCTCAAACACTACTGTCATTTATATTCACTGAAAGGAATGGGATTCAAAGAAGCTGCTGGGCCAGGGCCAGGCTATAACTGGCAAGCTGGAATGTATGTAAGGGAGGCTGGGCTGACCCTGCTCCATGACCTCTGTGAACAAATGAAGCCCATGAAAGGAGCAATCCTCTGTATGTGTGGATTCCATGTTCTTTCAGAAGACTGAACAAGGTCCAGCATCTTCCATAACCTCCCTGGAGCTCCGAGCCCTTGTGCCACAAAACCCCACTTCAAGCATTCCTCCGCCTAAAACCCTTCCAGGATCCTCCCCTCTGAGCAGGGTAGCCTGTGCACGGCGAGTGTTATTCTAAATCCTAGGGGTTCTGCGCCTAGAATGCAAGCAACAGAACTCACCGGGCTGGCCCGAGTAGTGAAGGGCCTCACTTGAACACCACCGTGCAGCTCTGAAACAGCAGGAAGCCAGGGATGCCTGCCTTCTCTCATGCAGCCACGGCCAGCTTCCCACCAGAGCCTGTGCTTTGAGGAAAACGTTTAAATATGGGCCTTGGATAGCCAAGTGGGCCCCAGGCAAGTGTGCAGAGTGCAGAGGTGTGAAGCAGGAGCGCAACAGATCACACAGTTGGGGTGCCAGGATTCAAATCTACCTCGGTATGCACAGAAGGGCTTCACGCTCACTCCTCTGACCACTTTTTTCCTTTAGGGGTTACTTCCAACAGGAGATCCACACACACCTGGCACACAGAAAACGACATCCGGGTGCAAAGTGTCTCTTCACCCCATGCTGCCCAGATGAACAAGGGGCACCAGAGGACTGTGTCCACACGTGGACGATGTGCCCACACTTGGGTGGCCTCAGCTAAGTAGCAGGTGGCAAGAACCATCTGGGGCTCAATGGAAATCTGATCTCTGTGGCCAATGAACCCTAAGGCTGCAGTGTTGCTGAAGCTAGGTCTAGGCCACAGGACACCAAAGTTCCAAGGGACACCCTAGACCACAACTTGACCCTGCCTGCAGCAGAGAGCTGGCGTGCTGACTGAGCCTTGCAGGGAACATGCTGGAGGTTCTTGTCACATTGCTTGCTCATTCTTTCTCTCACAATGCCCCCAACATGCACCTTGCTACCATCTTGGTTGCAGCTTTATTCCTAAGACATTTCTAGCTACCAAGTCCGCTAACCCATATTCCTACCCACATCTAAGCGTGGCTCAGATGAAAAGCCTCCTCCGTCAAGCCCAGGTCCTCAGCTGCAGTCACTCTGGGAAACAATCAGTCCCTCACTTCTCTCTTCACTAACTCAGCACACACAGAGAATGCCAACCTGCACTGTCCACAGAAGACATGCCCATGAGGCTGCCAGTGCAAGAAAAAGGAAACAGGCTTACATACTGGCAACGGAGCTAAAGAAAAATGTAAAAACCTTTGGTAGGACCAAGGAGCTATGAGAGGGCCGGCTACATCGGAGTCACCAGTCTGTGATGGAGTCCAACCCCTTCTTCACAGAAAAGGGAAGCTGAGGCCCAGTCAAAAGGAAGGGGACCGTGACTAAGCCAATCTGGTAATTACTGAGAACACAGGCCTGGCTAGCCAAGCTGAGGGACTGCAGGAGGAGTGGCAGCTGATGGAGACTTTGGAACTGGAGTCACAGGGCCCTGCAAACACAGGACCCAAGCAGTAACTGACCACCATCTGGGGGCCAGAGATCTTAGAGGAAAAATGAAGGAGGAAGAGGAGGGGAGGAGCCGCCCAAGGGTCTCTGTCCTCAGTCTAGCCAGGAGAGAGATCCAGGCTAAGCATGAAGCAGCAGCTAAGGAGCCCTCTGACACTGTAACCCAGGGTCTGGCCTGGGTACACCCCAATTGGAGCAGGGCAGGAACCCTGAACGACAGATCTACCTCCCTTCAGAATCCTGCATTAACAGCCCATGCCTAGAGCCTTTGCCTGCGCTGAATGTCCAGCAGGTTCAGCCTGCCAGGCATCATGGCCTAGCTAGTCATGCACAGCCGGCCAGACCCTAGGGCCTCTACTCAAGGGTAAATAGGACCAGTTCCCTCTCTGATCAAACCTCAAGGTCCTCTGCTTTTGCCAGTTGTCAGTGCTCAGTCTCGAAGAGCCCCACTGAGTGCTGAGCCAGGTGATCAGCCAGGAAGCCATGGGGCCAAGTCAGTGAGGCCTTTTAATTCAGCTCCCTTGAGGCCTCCAATGAGTTCTGCCGAGGACAAGGAGGCCTGAGTTTTTTATGCAGCTCCCACAGGGCTCTGTAACCAATGACCAGAACACAGGTCACAGAAAAGCAAAGAGTGAGCCTGCCTAGAACCTACTGTAACCCTCAAAATCTACAAAAACACCAGGGTCTCTGCCTGCATGCCGTAAGAGAGCTGATGCAGAGGAGCAGAACTAAAATGTAGTAGTTATACCCTCTAGCTCAGACTTTCTTTTTTTCTTTTTTTTTTTTCCCTGTTTCAGAACTAACTTCAGAATCTAGTCTCCAGCTTGGGCAAAAGCCAACCCACCTTGGATAAGAACTGCCAAAATACCTTTCCTCCTGAAAATGTTCTCACCCACTCAAAAATCTTCCATGACTCCCCACTGCCCTAAGCAGGGCACACTGCTCCCTCTGGCTTCCTTCCATACTCACACCTAACTGCCTCCCAAAGCGGCTCACTTCTCTGGTCAGACCAGTCCACTCCTGGTCTGGGCACCTGGTTCAGGCTCTCCACAAAGTTCTCTGCCTCCACACGGCACCCTCCGCCGGAGGGGTCCAGAGTGAAGGGTAGTCCTTCACACGCCTCTCCCTTCCCTCCCAGGGTACTATGAACTCAGCTTCTGGGACAAGGCTCTTGGGGCCTGGGTTCAAGGTCTGGGATGGACACAAACCAGCCTGCAGGACATCAGCTCAGGGACATCGCAAGCACTAAAGGCTGGGGGCTACTCTCATTTCTTATTTGGAGGGAAGAAACAGGCTCAGAGAAAGAATGCAAATTCAGGGCCCCATGGTAGCACCAGGATCTGCATGGGGTCAGCCTGGTTCCAGTTTCTTCTACCACATGTCACCCCGTGTGTCCTAAGTAAAATGAAACTGTGAGCCACCTCCCTGTCACAAAGGCGATAAGGCCGGCATACAGGAAGTGGTGAGCGAGCTGAGCCCAGGTCATTTCTCAGGCTTTACCAAGCACTCTGGGGCTCCAGGACCTTCCACAGAGGGCTGGGTAGGAAGAAGAAGGAAAAAAAAACCCAACAGTCAAGCGCATCAGCAAATGAGTGACCAACTGGAAAGTTGGGGAAACTGGGGAACCTGGATTTTCCCACCATCTCTCCATGACCTGTGCACCTTCTCCTGCCTCACGGCATCCTCTCTGCCTCCCAAGGTAGATGGAAACCTGTCAATAAATAAGAACACTGGAGGGTCCATCAGTTTCCAGCGTTCTGATGACATCGCCTACCCAAGCTGTGCTGTAACCGCGCTCTTCAGAGGAACCTCTGTAAGGTGTGTGTGTGTGTGCGTGTGCATGTCTATGCATGCACGTGCGTGTGTGCATGTGTGTGTGACTGAGTGTGTGTGTGTGTATCTACACACACACACATCCAGCATCAAGGCTAGCCTCAGGCTAAGTCTCAGCCAGTGAGGACACAGTGGGGTTAGGGGGTGACATAAGAGGCCTCGACTGTTGGCTTAGTTTTCTTTCTTCTATCTATCTCCTTCCTAACCACCCTTTTCTCACCAAGTCAGAGGATGGAAGTGGGGGAGGGGAAAGCACTGGGATGGAAGAATTGACTTGGCCAATAAAAACATCACATGGAAGGCCCAGCGGCGGTGGCACATGCCTTTAATCCCAGCACTTGGGAGGCAGAAGAAGGTGGATCTCCGTAAGTTCGAGACCAGCCTGGTTTACAAGAGCTAGTTCCAGGACAGGCTTCAAAGCTACAGAGAAACCCTGTCTCAAAAAAGAAAAAAAAAAAAATCACATGGCACAGACTGATGACTGACACATGGGTTGAACGGTGTCCTTCAGCAAGACAAGCTGCATATGTGACTGCGTTTGGAGAACAGGGTCTCACAGATATCATCAGATTAAAGTAAGTGATGTCATTAAAGACCTGCTGATCTTCAGAAAAACAAAGGTCGGGGCTGAGGGACAGCTCAGTGGGAAAGCACTTGCCGCATAAGCACAAGGACCTCAGCTGGATCCCCAGAACTCATGTGGGGGGAAAAGGTATGGTGGCTTGTGTTTATAGTCCCAGCTCTGTCGAGGCCACCACTCCTGAGGTTAACACTCAAGGCTGTCCTCTGGCCTTTTCTCTCTCTCTCTCTGTCACACACACACACACACACACACACACACACACACACACACACGAGAGGGAAAGTCATGACAGCACAGACCTACAGACAGAAGGTGGCCACAGGAAGACAGAGACAGAGAGAGGCAGAAACTAGAACCATGGTGTTGCAGGTTAGGGAAGCATGGGACCATCTGCAGCTAGAGAAGGGCCTACTCCAGGAGGTCCTGGGGGCAGTCTGGTCCTGTCAACACCCTGACTTCATCCCAGCCTCCGGAGCTGAGAAAATGCTTTCTTTTTAGTTCTTTTTAGTCTCAGATGAAAGCTGCAGGACCCGCCAGATCAACCAGAGCCAACTACCCCAGCCAGCCCCTTGCTTCAAGCTGCATCTTGGCTCAGGGAAGCTGATAAGCCAAGGGGATACAGTGCTGGCAGCCATCTTCTCATGGTTTGGCAAGGGCCTACCTGAAATAACTTTCTCGGAGAGCCTGAGGAAGTATTACTGGTCCAGTAAGACAATGGGAGTCTTCAATAACCTGAAGCGTCTTTGCACTACCTGCGGACCCTTGGGGACACATGTGTGGCCCCGCCCAAAGCTATTTGCTGAGGCTCCCTCCATCTTTCCACCTATGCCCAAGATATGTGTGTCTGATGCCCTCCAGGGCCTTCACATATTCTCACACATGAGCATAATGTGCCTTTAGCAGGGGTTCTCAACCTGTGGATCACGACCCCAAAGAGATCAACAGAAAACATAGACATTTATATTACTAGTCTTAACAGTAGCAAAATTTCAGTTATGAAGTGGTGATGAAAATAATTTTATGGTCAGGGGTTGTAACATTAGAAAGGGTGAGAACCACTGCTTTAAAGCAAGTCTAAAGGAACAGGACACCCAACGATCATTCCCCTGAGGGACCTAAGCTTTCTACACTAGTACTGAGATCCTGAGGCATCAGGCTCTCTATGGCCAGAACCTTCACCTTTCAAAGTTCTCTTCCATGGTGGCTAATCCTTATCCTAAAGACACACTCAAATTTTCTTTCTTGGTTTGGTTTTTCTTGTGTATCCCTGGCTGTCCTGGAACTTGCTCTGTAGACTAGGCTGGCTTTGAACTCAGAGATCCACCTGCCTCTCCCTCCTAAGTGCTGGGATTAAGGGTGTGCTTGTCACCTTGCCAAGCTTGGACTTTTCTTAAAAAAAAAAAAAAAAAAGCTCCTCCAAGCTCAGAATCCTAAGTAAAGAGGTGCTTGATTTTAAGGGGTCTGAGGTACTTCAATAGCTTGATGTTAGCAAAAACTGAGGCTTTTTCTCCCCCAAAAAAATCTCCATTCTGTCATGTTTACCATGGGTGACCTTGGTCCACCTCATGGCCATAAAATGACCGTCACAACTCCAAATACCCACAACAGGGTATCTGGAAGGAAGGGGACATGACCAAACATGCATTTTTCATAAAAGGGCAGATGCTCTTTTCCCTGGTATCTCATTGGTCAGAAGTGCCAGGAAGACTAGATTGCAAGGGAAGTGGTGCATGCATGGATACCCTAGGCCCATCCAAAGCCACCCAGACAAACAGAGACAGTGAAAAAAATAAGAGTGAAGACAGGTTGGGGAGCTAAGTCTACAGACAGAGAAGGACAAGAGAATCACCAGGCTTGGTCATCCCAGCTACGCAGGACACTGAGCAAGAGGATCATATGTTCGAGACCTGCCTGAGCTACAGAGTGAGTTAATGACGCCTTGTCTCAAATTTTTACAAAAGGATTTGAGGTGTAGCTCAGAGCATTTGCTTTGCATATGCAAGGAAGTTCCAGGTTCCAACCATTCACATTGGAAAAGCACGCAAGCAAGCAAACAAGAATAGGAGAGTCTACTAGCCCCTTGAAATCCTCTTAAAAATAACTCTGCAACTTCTAAGTTGGCCCTAGGGTAGAGTAAACAAATTCACAAGAATCTTTTTCCAATATCTCTTCTGTGCCAGGTCCTCTGCTAGGTACTATGGTGAATGCCAGGAGCCCACAAAACTTGAAGAGAGCACTCTCGAGGCTGGCACAGGAAGCACACAGCAGCCAGGGAGCAGGAGAGTTGGTATGCTCCATGCCTGGGTCTGGAGAAGGTGGCAGCATGCCAAGGTGGGTCAAGGACAGCATACAAATAGGGACAACAGGGCTCTGGAGTTGTTCGTCTCAAGCCCCTCCAAGCCCAGGTACGTGAGGTTTTCAAGAGTAGTAGGCCTGCTAACAAGCCCCCTCCCCAGAAGGCAGCTGCCTCGCCCAGTCCCAAAAGGTCTCTGTGAGGAACGCTTCCCAGGACCAAGCAAAGGCCAGGGGCAGCAGGCTGGAGGAAGTACGCTCCCTGCCTTAAATAGAAGCAAGCCAGGGCTGATGGAGAGCTTGCAGGGGAGGATGGGCTGCGGGCTGCAGCACTTTAAAGAAAGCCCAGTGGTTATGCTGGCCTACCACCTACACCAGCCCATAAGACAGAGATCTGAGGTGCCTCTGCTCTCCACTACATCCACAGTAAAATATCTATTCCTGTCTTGTACACACTGACCACGAGGCCACCCAATAGCGATTAAGCAAGAATCGCACATGCCGAACGGTTCTCCAAGAGCCCCTAGGCAAGCAGCTCCCTCCTTTCGAAGACAGGAGAATCTCAGAGTCTGAGCCAGCACTGGATGGTGACAAGAGGCCTCCCAGTGCATTCAAGTACACTCTGAGGGCTTGCCTAGGCTCCTGCAAGCTGCTTGGCTCCTTCACCCAGTCAGAAAGGCGGCAAGTCTCAGGGCAGGTGGCTAAGCTCAGCTAGAGGAAGACAGGGTCAGCTAACTGACAGACTGTTACCAAAAAGGACATGAGGGAAAGAAAGAGTTCTGCTGCCCCCTCAGCAGGACCTGTGTAGGAGCAGAAGGCAAAATGCTTTGATGAAACTGTCCAGAGGTACTGAAGGGAACACCAAGTTCACCAAAGACATCTGGTCTCCTCACCAAAGTGGAAGTGCCTGGCGGAAGAAGATGAGGCAGTCTGTTGTCTCTCCACACCACAGACGCCATTCTCTGGAGTCTGACACTGGGCAGGGTCCCAGCGGCACACACAGGGACCTCCCATCTCCTGCACAGAGAAGCCATGCACCAGGATCCCGCCTCCACACCAGAGGGTCCCATGCTCTCTAACTGCATGTCTTTCTTGACAGGAAACCTGCATGGAGACTCCAGAGACAAAAGATACCTGTTGTAAATAAATAAGGGTTGGGACACCAAGAGCAGGTGCCTGCTCTAGGATCCCCAGTGTGCTTGATAAGAGTCAAGGCTCCCAATACCCTAATCTAATGACCTTAGAGAACATTCGAGGCGGCAAACTCCTCAGCTGGTTGACCAGCTGCAAAGCCAGGTAGCTCCTCCGAGCCCCCGCCCACACCAGTACACACTTCCTTGCCTCTCTATAGAGATAAGTGTCAAGAACCACCACCACATACTTCAGGAAGTGGGTCACAAGAAATTCTTCCATATTCCAGGCAGGAGAGTACCAGCCCCCTCACCCTTCTGTAGCCAGAACAAACGTGGGAGGAGCCCGCGTCCTGGCAGGAGGGTGCCAACAAAGAGGGGGCTGAGAGAGCAGGAAGCAACAGAGTCCTGGGTACGAATCCCAGTGTTGCCCCTTTAACAGTTCCAAATCCACTGAACTTTTCTGAACTTCAGTTTCTACAGCCAAAAGGTAGGACATTAATTGTCCTTACAGTTTGTAGGGCTGGCTTTGAGTTTATACGAGGGATTTTTTTCAAGTACTTTATAAAGTTCTCCCAAATGTTAGCTGTATTTACACTGATTTTATTGCTGGACTCCCAGGAGCCGACTCGGTTTCTACTCAAGGCCTTTTGTGACCGATGCCAGGCACCCTGGGCAGCCTGGCTGAGGAACAGGCTGCTTATCCCATGGGACTGCCAGATCCTGGGCACTGTGTAAAGCTTAGGTCTTGTGAATTCCTGACTTCCAGCCCTACCTGGGAAGGCCTATCCAGTTTGTCCTTATATTAGAAGCTCTGTTTGTCCAGGTGGGAGGAACAGAAATTCCTAGTGAGGACAGACGGCCTGAGAGAGACTGAACGGGCTAGAGCCCTACCTAAGTCTCACCTGATGCAGTCTGCGCTCCCACAACCCTCCTCCCAAAACAAGTCCCCCCAAGATTGGTGATGCAGGCAATGCCACTGGTTTGGTCCCCTACTGAAAGTAGGCAATGCGAGCTGGGAAAGGGTCAGCTTCTAGACACCAGTCCTAAGAACTTGGGGGACAATATGGTCTTCTGGAGAGAAACCAGGACATGAGCCCATCCTTCCCCATCACTGTTCAACACTGTCCTCAAGCAGGGCGACTCGGACAGGAACACATATTTTAACATGCACACACGCATGCATATACGCATGCATGCACACACACCACCCATCTGCAAGTGCGTGGGTGAGCCTGGCCACCAAACTGAATGTGCATTCTGGGCATTTGGCACACCCTCAACTCAGAACCACAGCTTCAACCCGTGTCCCCCTCTTCGGCTGCATAGCAGTCAGAACCTCCTGAGAACTTCAGGGCACCCCAATGTCAGGATGCACCCCAGAGAGCTCCACTCTACCGGTGCCTTCCCCTCAAAGCTTCTTTAAATCTTCTTGGAGGATGGAGGATGTTCAGGACAGAGGAGGTGCTCTGTGCGGCACCAAGATGGCAGGTACATGTCATCACAGACACGGCACCAGGAGTGACTCTAATCCCAGCTCTGGACTCTGAATGACAATGATATCCAAGATGGTTCAAAATGCACCACTCTGGGGAGATTTTGGCAGTAGGGAATGAATACGGAGGAAGGATATGGCAACTGCACGATGTACTGTCTTTCCAAATGCCGCTAAAAAAATATACATGTTGTTTTTAAACCTCCGGGGTCAAAGATTGCAGATATAGCTCAGGGGAGTGAAGTCCTAGGCTCACTCCCCAGCACCACACAAAATGAGTGTGGTAGTGTACACCTACAATCCCCAAATTTCGGAGGTAGAAACAGGAGAGTCAGAAATTCAAGGCCATCTATCCTTGGCTAAAGAGTGAATTGGAAGCTAGCCTGCACTAACAAAAGATCTTTCCTTTAAAAAATTGAAAAATTAAACAAAGCCGTCTCCCAGGTGCTTGTAATTCTGGTTGTGTGTGGATCCTGGAACAATGCCTGGAGTCTAGACGGGACAACAGGTAAAACACCATGGCCACTCAGAGAAACCTCCAGAAGGAAGAAAAAGTCAAGCTGGTGACTAAAGGAGGAAGAATGAGGTGGAAGAAAACAAGGGCAGGAAAATATCTTCTCTGAAGGTTCCTAACAATTCATTTACCCCATCCTGAATCTAACGCCCTCTTTCCTGTGTGGCCTTCATCCCTCCCTGGCACAGACTGTGGAGCAAATATCAGCCTGGGGATTTACTCCACATGGGGTCATTAATGCCCACCTGGGGATGGAACCTGAGCCAGTGCTGGTGTGCACTGGTCTGACCTCTAAGCTCAAATGAGGCTCAGCCAGGCCCAGGGTCACACGGCACACACAGCTTACGTATTTAAAATGCCTGACAGTGGTCTGAGTGCCTGAATCTGTTGCATGGAATGCAGCATCAAAGGGGCAGCCTCAGCTCCTGCAACAATGACTTTGAACGGGAGGCCGGACTGAAATCACAAGAGGGGATGGTATTATGCTGCCCACCCAGAAATGGAGCCTACGCTCCCCAAAGTAGCAGAAGCCACTGGGACACGGATGCCATCTTCCTGTAAATACTGTTTAATTACTCCCAAGCAGACACCAGGCTGGGAGAGCAAGGAAGGATGCCTTGAGGCTGCAGGCTTCCAGCAGGTGGCTTCTATGGGAAGCCTGAGTCCTGCTGAGCAGAGAAACCTTCCCAGTAAGCAGCCTTGGGAAGAGGGCACTCCTATTCTGCTGGTCCTGGCTGTATGAGAACCATTGTTTCAGAGAACCCAGCAGTACAAACTACGGAAGGCAGCAGGCTCTGCCTCCAAGGATTGTCTTGCCTTTATTCTCTACAAGCCTTTTACCAAAGCATAAACATACGATAAGAATAGCCACTCTGGATTCAATTCCCAGTACTACATGGAAATGAAGAGGGACCTTTTAAAAGGAGGGGAAAGAAGGAAAAGGGTAGCGTAAGTGGACACCCTGGGCCAAGACTGAGACACAAATATGTGCAGTTATCTTGTGTACCCACCCAGCACCCTATCCCCCTGGTGGTCCACCTCTGACCTGCGCCTTACCTCCAGAGCACAGATCTGCCTCCCCACAACCTTCACCTACATGGGCGGGACACTGAGTACACTTCCCAGCTTAGCTCTTCTGTTAGATTCATCCGTGAGACTCAGCTATGTGCTGCACACAGGAGCAGCAGTTCGCCCTCACTATGGCAGCCACTGTAACTGAGGCAGAATCGCAGAGTCAGAGGGTAGCCACACTCTCAAATCCCAGTGAGCCCCACACCCTGCTGGCTTCTCCCCGTCTCATCTTCACTACTGTTCTGGTCTCTTGCCCTGTGATCTATGTGTGCTCTTTGCTATGTTCCCTGGGTGTTGCTTTGCCCAGAACAGAGGTAGCAGAAGCACTGGCTAGCCAGAGAACACAAGCGAGGGCTCTTCTTATGGGGTCCCTCGGGTTCCTTCCCTGCTAAGAGGCCTTCTTCCCAGAGACGGCTTGCCAGGTCCAAGGTTCTAAACTCATCTAGCAGCCCCTGCTGCCAGCGAGGCCTCTGTTGAAGCTGAGGGACACAGAGGGAGAGCACAGTGGCCCTTGGGACAAGTCCAGCCTCAGGTTTCCTGATCACCAGATGGTGACTGAGCACCCAGGAGATTGGTAGAGCACCCACTCAGGGGAGGAGCAGTGAAGGAGAGGTGGAGAGCCTGCTCGGTGAGGTGCTCGGGCTGTAGGGGCTCTGGGAACTGCAACTGACCTGGTCTAAGGGAACAGGGAGGGTTTCGCGGCAGTGATATCTCTATGGTTGCCTACTCCAAAGCTCCTACAAAGAGAAGGCCAGTGTGAGCAGACACTGGGGGTGGACTGGGGGTGGCAAAGTTGAGGGGCAGAACCCATTCCTAGCAGATTCCTAGCAGAAATGAAAGGGAAAGGAGTTAGAAAGACTACAGGGTAGGGTAACAATGGGACAGAGTCACTAGACAAGGCCTCAGGTCATCCAAAGTTGTATGGCAGGTGTGGACCTCACCACGCCCACGGGTTCCTCAGGAGCCTGCATCCCTCAAGAGCTGGGGAGCAGAATGAGGTGACAGGCAAAGCACCCCCCGAGGGAAGGGGAAACAGACAAGAGGAACAAAGTCAAAACACAATCTGGAATCTTAAATAGCTGGTCCCAGCCAGAGCTGGCTACAGCAATACTTTCCACCCAGAGCTCAATCCAGAACCTTCTAACCATATGAGAGCAAGGCCTCTGCTTCAGAGGCTCAGACCCCAGTGTCGCTGTGGCAACGGCCCACAAACACGGGGAGCCCAGGCTTCAGTACTACAAACAACCCTGACAGATTCAATAAATATAAATGTACTACAGCAATTTGTGGGGAATTTATGAGAAATTAAAATTTCAACTTCGACAATAAACAACCCATTTCAGAATTTGCCCCACTTAAAGTTAAATAAACTGTGTGCGCGCATTTTTGGAGCATGATGATGTGAGGCTAAAAGCTGGCCTGGTGGGGAACGCCTCCTGGGCCTCCACACCAAGAGCACGCTACAATTGTATGTGCCTGCTCCTCCTCCACACCCTCACACCTGATCCTCTCCAAGCCACCGGGGCCACAGCGAGGCAAGGATGAGGAACTCAGGTGTGTGTGAACTTGGCAGTCAGCCAGTGGAACAGCGACCGACCGACACTAGGTCCAAAGGCCAGGCAAGGTCAGAAGCAACATGCAAACCTGCAGGTCAGCCCAACTCCAAAGCTCCTGCACACATGCACACAAACAACCTAATGTATACTCGCTGTACACAAAAATATCACACGTTAGTGAGGCTGTATGTGGGGAGCCGGCTGAACTCTCGGGCAATCCGCCCTACTGAGACCATTCACAGGGCTAGCCTCAAGCAGATCAAGAAATTCTCACACATTCATCACCCACAGGGTGGAGGGCTAAGATCCCAGGATTCTGCAGTGTGAACAGAGCATCGAGATAAAAGGCTGGAGCAACAGGGAGGGATGGTTCCGTGGGGAGATCCCTCACTGTCCGAAGAGTCAGCACTCTGGGAAGGCTGACAAAGATGGGACCCAAGAGACTGCACAGTCTCTTTACAGAGAGGCAACCAGGGCAGCCCACACTGCAAAGGCAGTGGATAGACTGTGGGGCGGTCAGGGAACCAACTTGGCCTGAGGCCTTCTCTTGTGGGAGACACAGGTGTGCACTAGGCCATTCTTGTCAGGCCTCGTGGCAAAGGACCTTGGTGGGGAAAAGGATCATGACCTGAAGTTCAGTAGAGTGATGGCTAATCACCTGGCAGTAGATGGGAGAGGCAGGTGCCACATGGTCCTGGCAGGAGACAAGATCAGGCCGGAACCACCCTTCTTGCCAACTTTATAATGTAATCATATGGCCATCCATCTTCCAAAGCCTCAGGTGAGGAGTAAGTCAGGAGCTTGGTCATGTCAGAGTCTCACAGAACAGCCAAGGGCTTGGCAATGAGTCCTGGGTAAATTCCAGGAACAGGAGTATTGCAGGGAGCCAACCACCCCTCCCTGGTCCACATTCACACCTTGCCTTGCAACCTGCCAACCCCAGGGGACAGACAGGAGCAACTAGACTATGAGTGACACAGGAAGGAGAAGAGAGAAGCATGTGTCACATGTATCCCTGTAGCATCCTGAGCCTGGAAGGACTAACTCCAACACAGTGTTCGCTCTCTACTATTCCCCCAGATGCCCAGGCTGTGTGTCCCCAGGAAGTATATGTTACTGTAACAAGCTACAAACCAATAAATATTCATATTTATGTAGCACAACATGAGAGCTGGACACTCACAGCAACAAAGGAGAACTAGGGCCAGCATCCACTTAGAGAATCAAATAACCACCACAATAGGCAGATTTAGCAGGAGGCAGTACTCACGGCAGCTAGGTGCCCTGTGAGAACAGATTACAGGATCTGAGCCATAATTTGTTTAAAGTGTGTCAATGAACAGTCTGTCTCTACAACTGAAGGATGTGTGACCACTGGATCCCTGGAGTGTGAAGAAATGGATTTTGTTCCTACAGGCCACACAGGACGTTATGAATCTTCTAGAAAGCCATTTAAAGATGTTCTCTAGAAGGTCAGAACACACAAAGACAGCTCCAGAGGGGCTCTGATCCTACAGTAGCCGTGTGCTGTCTCAGATGCAAAGGGGACCACTAACAGTCCAGCTACAGGGACGCCCTAGCTTAGAGTCAAGGCTGAGTTCCAACCACTGGACCTAAGACACTTTATCTTCTCCCTAGAATATGGATGGGCAAGGGTCCCCATGCCCACTGGCCAGAAGACACTGAAGTCACAGATATCAAAGTAGCAGAATCCCCTGAGTGATGGGCCCAGAAGATCCTGCAAGTACCCAACAGTTTCAGATGCTGCTCTCTCAGGCTCTGCTGCCTGGGCTGAGAAGTAGCCCATGCCACTAGTCTCCCAAGATCAATCTCTGTGTGCCCCACCACCCTCCCCCACATGAGGCTCTGCTGCCCTATTCCTGGGCCTTCAGTTCAGTCCCAGAGGCATCCTTGCCCAACCTCACTCCTACTGACCTTGTCAAATACTGGGAATGATGGGAGGAGGGAAACCAAGGACTACCTCCCCAAACAGGAACCCACACCCTTCTCCCACCTGAGGCAAGAGACACACCAGTCAAAGCCAAATCTCAATTAGCCATGGGTGGGTTTCATAAGACCGGAGTCATATTGGTAGAAGATGAGTTGCTATGAAGTCCTTGCCTGGCATAGTCCTGCATGCCCTCCTGAACTGCCTCATGGCAGTGGGGCTGAGATACACAAGTTCCTCCCATCTGTTCTTGCCTCATCTCAAGCTTCAGCCTGCCCCCATCTGGTTGATGGGTCCTACAGAGGTTTGTGTCCACTTGCCCAGAACTGCACAGCTACAAAAGGGTACAGTTGGAACTAGGGGTGAATCCTAGCCAGTGGCTAGTGAGACACAGAGGAACACCTTCCTCTGAAACCTAAGTCACTGCTGCTAAGTCACTGGGCAGCACATAGCAAGGGTGGCTCCACACGGGAAGTCTGAGTCTTGCCTAAAAGGGTTACTAACAAAAGCAGCCAGCAAGGGAAGGCACAAAGAGCCTATCCCTTTGCTACAGGGCTGGTTCATGAAGGTACGGCCCAATGACAAAGGCATTCTGGAATTCCTCCACAGGTATGTCTCAGCTCCCAGACTCCAGTGCTGTCTCCTTCTTCAGGGTGTCCCTTCACAACCTGAACAAGGTCCCCAGCCCAGGCCCTGCACCTCATTTCCACTGAATCAGCAGAACCTCCTGAGCAGCTCTGGAGGGTGACTAAGCCCCACAACACCAAGTTTCTGGGACGCAGCTGCTGGCTAGGCCCCAGCAAGCCGGCATCTCCTTATAGGGCATGCTTTATAGCCATTCTACAAAATTCAAGAGGAGTGAGATGCAGACAGTGATGCTGGAGAGCTCAAGTCCCCAGAGAATCTGCAGAAAGGCTTTCCCTGCCTGCTGCTTATACACAGCATTCAGGATCTCTAGAGAAGGAACGGCCATTCTGGTTCCCAAGGGAGTCTCGATTTGAGGGCTGGACAAAATTGGCAGAGCCAAGCTATAGCTCCAGATTTGCAAACCCTTTGGAAAAGCCAAGTAACTGTTGTGCCTGGGACTCTCTGAGACCTCCCCCAAAGAACCATAAATGGCATGCTGGTTTTGGGGAAAGTGATGTCTTTGAAAGTAGGGCCTAGCATCTACAACTCTGCACCCTATCATTGCTGAACGAGAACTGAATCAGCCTTTGCCCACTAATGTACCCCAGAGCAAAGGCCATTCCTATCTCAAAGATACTGTAGACTGTACAGCATTTACCCTTAAACAGAGGCGAGATCTGGGCTACCAAATAGAAGCAAAGACCACAAGTCAGACCACTACGGAGAATCATCTCTGGTCATCCCTACTCTGAGCAAACTGAAAAGGTATATATACGTGACTGGTGTGTCTGATCCCTTCACTGTGGCTCACCCATACCCATACCCCCACACCCTCACACCCACACTTTATATTTGCTTTTTTGTTGTTGTTGTTGTTTTGTTTTATTTTTTTGTCGAGACAGGGTTTCTCTGTAGCTTTGGAGCCTGTCCTGGAACTAGCTCTTGTAGGCCAGGTTGGCCTCGAACTCAGAGATCCGCCTGCCTCTGCCTCCTGAGTGCTGGGACTAAAGGCCTGCACCACCACCGCCCGGCCTATACTTGCATTTTCTACAGGCCCTAATGACAACTATACTAGCTCTTGCAAATGGTACTGGACTACTGCTTCCAAGACAAACCACATATCAAGCTCTGTGCCCACTTACTTGGCATTATCTAAATGCTTAGAAACCTGTGAGAGTGAGTTGTCAACCAATGCTCCCATTCTACAGGGGAGGAGTTGGAAACTTGGGGAGGTGAGTAACTTGTCCTGTCTTGAGAGGGAGGCCCAGTGAGCTTCCTCTTCAGGAGGCTCACCAATCAAAGCCCATTCCACACCTTCGCATTCTCCTCAGTAACAGAATCCTGAGGTCACTGGAGGTGACAATGTGCTGAAAATATCTCACTCCCTGCCTGCCCACTGACACCAGATGTGACTCAGTTCTGATTCTGACCCAGGCATGGTCAGAAGCAGTAACACAAGGGACCTCTAAGAAGGCAACCAAATGAGAACAGGCTTGGGTGAGTGCCCAATGGGGGCCTATTCCCACACTGTCTGCTCTGCTCAGAACGAGAACAAACGTGGCTGCAGCTCCAACACCATGAAGTCACACAAGGCCAGCAGAGAGGGTGGGATGTCACAGACAATGGTGTAGCACTCTGGAGCCCCCCATAGCTCTGTGCTGTCTATATCTGGAGTGGGAGACAAATGCATCGTGTTTTCATTGGTCACTGACATTTCTAGTCCCCTACTGACAGCTGAATGCAATCCTACCAGTCCCCCTAGAAGAGCTTCGGGGATGCAGGACATTGGAGAATTGCAGCTCCAATTCGGGGATGCAGACAGAGCAGGAGAGTGAGGCTGGGACCAGATGGGCTCTGGCTACCGTCTCCTATTTCTATTCTAAGTCTCCTTTCCTCCCCAGGTTAAAACTTCCTCTCTGTAACACTCACACGGTTCTTCAATGTGCAGAGGAAAGAGCCAGTCATCATTCTGTTTGCTTGTTTGTTTGTTTGGCCTGGAATTTACAATCCCCCTGCTTCTACCACCTGACTTCTGGGATTATAGGCCTAAACCAGTACCCCAGCCCTCTCCAAGGTTTTTATTCTCCCTCCTGGGGACTTTCACCATGGTAACTAATCTCATTTTCCCACACGCACTAGCTGCCAGGAGGCTCAGAACTGCCCCATGTGCTCTCATAGCGGAGGTGTTCTTCTGTTGCTGCCTGTCACCACCTTATTTACTAGAGTTTCCTTGGGAGGAGGAGGTAAAAAGTAAAACATGCAGAATTCTGGAAATCTTGTCACTCTAGACTGTAAAAACTCAGCCACCCCTTTCTGAGAACAAATGGCAATTTACCTCATGAGTTAGTACTGCAAAAGTAGAGAGAAAATGGGGACTATAGAAATGGATCAGTGTTTAAGAGTACAGGCTGCTCTTGCGGGGGGCCTGGGTTTAGCTCCCAGCACCCACAAGGTGGTTCACAACCATCTGTAACTCCACATCCAGGGAACTCGATGCACTCTTCTGGCCACTAGAAGCACTGCACACATGAAGTGTACATACATACATACAGGCAAACACACATTTTAAAAAAATTTTTTAAAGAAAGAAAATTATTTCCAGTTCATGGATGCAATTGGCTCTCTGTGCCTGGAAGGTTCTGCATCGAAGAGCCAACAGACTTCAGATCAAAAATATTTGAAAGAAATATTACAAGCATGTTTACAATAAACAGACTATGTTTGCTCTTATTCCTTATTTCCGCCACCATGTTTACACTGTACTAGATGTGATAGGTAGCCAGAGATGGCTAGAGTGCAATGGTTATATGCAAACACTATATGCTCTTTACAAGGCTTTTTGGAATCAGTCTCCCAAAGGATGGATCTTTGAAAATGATGCCAAACATACATCAGCCCATGCCTAGGAAAGCAAGAGCAAGCTTCACCCAACAGCAGGCTACACACACCACCAAGTATAGACCATGCATCTTCCATGGCGCACACATGCATCACCATTATCTCCAGCAATCAAAGGTACCCTCCCCATGACCAGCATGGTAACCCTGAAAGCCTCAAGTTTGAAAGCACTAAAGTAGGTGTTCCAGAACCAGAGAAGCAAAGAGGAAAAGAGTAAATTAGTAAAGTACAGGCAAAGCAGGAGACAGTGACCACTCTGAGCAAATAAGACACTGAGGACGGTCTCCAGTTCATAAATTTTGAATATTAAATTCATTTCCTGCTGGTTTTCAAAGATTTCTTGGCAAAATGCTTCTATGTGCTAGAATGTACACTAGGCAGCCCCCCAGAAGAACAAGACGTGACCCATGTCCCTAAAGAACTTACAGAAAAGGGCAGGGAAAGCCCCTAGCCTGATGACACCCTGAGATGAGAGCTCAGATGCCGGCAAGGTTGGGTGCTTGGGGTAGCACCCTGGAAAGGGAGAGTCCAAGAAGGCCTTAAGAAGCCTGGTTCTGACTGAAAAATGCGTGTCCATCAGATGGGAGAGGGGCGGATGTGACCAGTTGCAAGAGCAGAATGTCTGAAGGACAGGGCATGTCTCGGGGACACTCAGGGACACTGGGGCTCTGTACAGGGTGCTTTAAAGGAACACATGTGGCTGGGGCTGGAGCAAGGATCAATTACAAGGGTTTTATTGACCCCTTGCAGGAATGAATCCATCACTCTACACCCTGGCACAATGGCAAACAGTAACAACATGGGGCTTGTTTGAGAAGGGACACCTAAAAGCCATGCAGTAGAAGGACCACAATGCCCCAGAGCAAAGGGACCACAGAAAAGCACTGGTTTTGAAAGACACAAAGCCAGCAGTGGAGTATAAGGGTCAGGTGACAATGTGAAGGACACTGTGCTAACTGAACCAGCCTACACTAATGTGGAAAAGGCTAAACTTGCAAAAGCAAAGCCAAGTACAGTGGTGCACACCTGCAATCTCCACTTCAGAGGATCAGAGTTCAAGGCCAGCCCCAGTTACTTAAGGCCCTGTTTTACACACATACACAGAAAGGTTAGACAGGTTAGCCTGTCTCACTCAGGACTGCTCAGGACTGTATGCGTCCCTTCCAGGAAGCCTGGGAAAGCAGGGCTAAGATAAAGTTGGTTGCATAGTGGGTAATTCACCGGCAGGGCATTTGCTAGGATGTGTCTATCCTCAGCAACACACAAAAACTCATGCACGTACACACACACACACACACTCATGCACACACACGCACACACAGACAGACACACTCACGCACACGCGCACAAACACCACAACTAGAACAGAAGCCGCCTGGCAAATGCTAACAGCACTCAGCAGCCATCTTTAGAATGTTCTCACACTGTCTTCCAAGATGGGATTTTTGTTTTGTTTTGTTTATGGAGACAGGGTCTTAATACATAGCCCTGACTGGTCTTGAGCTCACAGAGATCTGCCTGCTCCTTGTTCCACCGTGATGCTATTAAAGGTCTTCTGAAATAAGAAATTTTTTTTATGGCTACAAAAAACTGGTACAAACACACTAATTTACATAACATTTCCACCCCATGTGTCATTATTTAAAAAACCCACAATGATGATCATAAATTTGTCATTTAACATATCCAAATAAGTACCTGAGGGTAAAAATAATTTTCTGCATTTAGAAAAAAATAATTCATACCTTCACTGGAAAAAACCCTACATAAAATTTGTCTTAAAAAAATTGACAAGTTAAAATCCTTAATAATTAGAAATCCAAAAGTACCCTCTGGTGACACATTTGCCCCTTCACAGGCCACCATGTTCACTGCAAAGGTGAACTAAAGTGACTCGTATTCCTTCAGCACTTGTCAGGGTGCCAAGTATCGACCTCTTTTAAAGAGGAAGAAACTGAAATCCCACACCCAGAAATCCCACTGGCAGAAAATATGGCCCAGGCCTTAGACCTCCTCTGAGAGCCAGATCCTTGTCCGTTACTGGCCTCTGATGGCCGCATGAAACCTTCTTGTTCAACGCCCACCTCCCAGGCCTGTGGTGGTCATTCTTGGAGGTACTGGTCTGCTGAGGGTCAGCTGTGGTCAAATGGTCCCCAGAAAGTCACTACTTACAATGGGGGTAACCAGAAGCTTCCCACAGGCTCTTTCCTGCTCTAAGGGAAAAGACTAAAATGAGCTCCAGAGCACTGGGAAAAGGGAAGAGCTGAAGGAACGGCATCCCCTTCATCTGGAAACACAGCCTAGCAAGGAAACCAAGGCCAGGCACTGGGGACACTGGAGAGAATGAGATAGCACAGGGAACCTAACTAGGCTGACCAATCTATACCTTTAATAAACCTATTAAAATACACCTGAAACTAGGCAAAAACATTCTACGAGTAACATTTGCTAAGCCAGGCGGTGGTGGCACACGCCTTTAGTTCTAGCACTAGGGAGGCAGAGGCAGACAGATCTCTATGAGTTTGAGGCCAACCTGGCCTACAGAGTGAGTTCCAGGACAGCCAGAGCTACATAGAGAAATCCTATCTCAAAAAAACAAAACAAAACAAAACAAACAAAAATCAATGACAAAAACATTTGCTGAATCAGAGAACTCTGTCCCCTGAATTCAGCGCACCCACCTGTCATCGTCTTCTCTTCCCTTCCCTGGCTGTCCCTGGAACCCTGGAACCTAGGAACACCTGGGGTCGGACCCCTCACTCTTCCTCACTCTCAAACCCACTCAGGCACCACATCTGCCACCTGGCCTACCTCCCTTTGTTGCCATAGTAACTACAGCCAGCCTGTACCTCCCTTTGACAGGCTATAACCCCAGGTTCCTGCTAGAGACCTGGCTCTTTCCTGAGAACCTCCCTGTGCCCTGCAGGGAGCCCTTCTCCCCACCTCAATCACAGTGCACTTCTTTCCCATCAGATGCCTCTCAGTGCCCAGACGCTGCCCCCATCAAAGTTCACCCTACTCCTCAGTGATCTGGACTCTCCCATTCTCTTCAGCCTCTTGCCCACCCCCTCAGGACCCAAAGCCCAAGCTCCCTAGACTACTAATCCTCAACAGACACCTTTCCCAGCCTCCAAGTCTGCAGGCTATTCTGTGTCCCACGATGCCACCCTAGTAATGTCCCATAACACTTAGACATCAGTCACTTCTCATCGAGAGGTTGTCACCTCCTCTACAAGGCCTCCCCCATTGCTATCAACCTCTTCCTTGCTTCATTCCCTCAATGCCCCTGACCACCACAGGAAGCCTGCTCCATCCACAGGGCCTGCCCCTCAACTCCAAGCAGTCCTCACCAATGTTACACCTCCACCCTGAACGGCACTGGCACAGCACAAAGTTCTATTCCAGTCCTGAGCACATGCCCCCTCTCAGAGCTATACGGTCAGCTAATTTCTGCTTCTCACTCAGTCTTGCCTTTCCTTGGAACCTTGATGTCTGCCAGCTTTGGGGGCAGGCTGATTGCTCTTTCAGAAGACCCCAGTTCAGTTCCTGGCACCTACGTGGTCCTCACAACCATCTGTAACTGCAGTCCCAGGATATCCAATGCCCTCTTCTGGCCTCCGCAGGCACTGTATGCATGTGGTGCACAGAAATAGGTACAGGCAAAACACCCAGACACATTTTTTAATTAAGTACTGTATCTCAAGTGGGTGATGGCTCAGGAGAGACTCGGATAGAGGCCCTGCTCCCATCTGGGGAAAACTTACTTGCCAGCCTGGAAAACAGTGGCTGCCCCAAGACTAGGTTTCATGTCTGAATCTGCCAAGAATTTGGAAGGAGGAATCTACAATTGGCTACTGTACTTCTCACATTTGTGGCTTACTCATTTGCATTTGAAAATAACAGCCCAGGCTAACAGACCTGGCCTTCTCCTTCATGGGGTAGAAACCAGGCTTATGTTGGGGCAGGGGCTTTGCCAGCACACCAGCTGCAGATGGGCAGGGTCTTCTCGGGTCTTGCTCCACTGGGTTCAGGGGTAATGAAATCCTGCAGAGAAAAGCGCCTCTCCTGAACTAGCCACAGACCAGACCAAAGAAACACAGGATTTCTGATGAGTCCTCAGAGAAACCCAAGCCCCAGCCCTGAATCCAGTAACCCTCCGTCCCCAGAGGCTGTCTCTAAGGTGGTCTCGGCGCTCCGCTCCGTAGTTAGCACTTGGCCAGTTTAGCATCTCTCTGACTATGTTAGAACCTTTGGGGGGTGGGGGACAAGTCCTGATGGGTCCATGGGCTTGGACCGTGCCTCTCAGACAGGCCCTATTGAGACAGGTGCATACAACTAACCCCCACCAGTCAGACTCCTCCCCTGGACGCCTTCCTGGCTGACGGACGGGGTGAAGGTCCCAATATCTCTGCCCCTCTGGGCCACACAGGTGTCCAGGCTGCCAACTAGAGAGCAATGCTGGTCCAGTCCTCACCTTGTACCTCAACCCTTGGGTCCTGCCCAGTGTCTCAGTACTAAACACAAAGCAGGCTCCTACTCCTCCTGAGAGACCCACATCGGGCACAATGGCAGCCTCCTCCCCCTCCTGAGCTAACCTGAACAGAGAGTGGCATAACTTACAGTAAATCAGATCAGGAGAGGCCAGGCAGCCAAGGACAGCTCACCAGTCCCCCTGGGAGGACCTGCAGAGCCTCTTCATGGCCTGTCGCCATCGCTTTCTGAGGAAGTACCTGGTTCTGAGATGTAAACAGCCTTCAAACCAAACCCCAAAATTAATGTTTAAAGCTGTCTCCATTGGCACGTCTTTAAGCTGACATCTGAAATGTCCCATAAGTTTAAATACTTGCAGAGGATGTCATATCCAACACGATGTAAATATTAACATTAGAAAATAAAACTGTTACTATTTCTCTTTTAAATGGTCCAATGTGGTCTAAATACCCTGGTGATCTGCAATCCACCATCATCTGTTTTCAGGTTATATAATCAGGGCCTACTCAGACAGCTCGAAACCAAACACTGTTCTTTTTTTCTCCTAAGACTAATTTCCAATCCTCTTCCCTTGGAGATGGTTAAACTGTCGGGGTATTTTATACGGAAAGTTTCCCACTTATTTTTCTACCACACTGCTGAGCTCTGTACATAATTGTTCCCCCTTCGAAGGTTTTCTGTATGGTCACAAAGCTCTCACACACATCAGAGGTTTCCTCTGAACTAAATCATTATCGGTTATTAAGATACATTGATCAACATGACCAACAAATGCTCAAAACAAATAATATGCATGAAAAGAAAGCTTCATTAGACATGCAACTTTGAGGACTTTTTAAAAAGTCATTTCCCGCAACCACAGATGAGTCTTCCCAACTGCTAGAGTTTTAATTCTATCTCCAGTTTTCAGGGTTTGTTTTTTTGAGACAGGGTTTCTCTGTGGCTTTGGAGCCTGCGCTGGAACTAGCTCTTGTAGACCAGGCTGGTCTCGAACTCCCAAAGATCCGCCTGCCTCTGCCTCCTGAGTGCTGGGATTAAAGGCGTGTGCCACCGCCGCCTGGCCAGTTTTCAGTTTTTATAGGAACAAGTGTTAAAACTCAAGGGGAGGGGAGATGAATCATCAAATTTGTCACCCATGAGCTAGCCGGTAGCCAACGCCATCGGGTCCTCTTTCACTTTTGTTACTAGCACCATGGATCTACCTCCAGGCATTACCTCCAGGGGTTACAACGACCAGCTGCCTCCCTCATGATGGAGGGCTGTGTCCTGTGGTCCCACACTGCGTACAGCTCTGCAGGTCATCAGCCTCTGCCTGCCAGGCCCAGTGCCAGTCCTGTCACCTGGACTGACTCAGTCCTCCACAATCCTGGGACAGGTCTGCCGACTGCCCCATTGTGTGGACTGGCAGGCTTATCACACAGCCAGAACCTGAGCCCAGGCTGCCTTGCTCCTCATCTCCAGAGAGGCTTCCCTGGCAGGAGTAGCTGAGGCAATCTGCTAGTTCTCACTGCTGTACACTACGTGCTCACACCCATGCCTGGGAAAGGTTACACACCAAAGCTCCTTCAGAACAAAGGGCCACTTCCTGGGTACACCACAGTCCCAATAAATGTTCATCACTGATTCTGCTGCAGTTGCCAAGAGATAACAGGAAGAGAAATGACTTCCGTGACCTGGATAAACAGGCAGGATCTTGCCCAGGTTCTTCATGCTTAGGTCCTGAACCCAAGTCCTATCCATTTAGACAATAAAGACCAGCAACACCAGGAGGGCAGTAGCTTGTATGCAGGTCATGCACTAACCCAGAAAGATGATCACAGAGCAAACAGGCTACCCAAACCTCAGCCTCATTTCACCACCAAGCAGCTGACCTCTCCAAAGGCTACAACACCGTGAGCCTCAGTATCCTCCTCTCTACAAGAGATATCTCCTCCCATATAATCAGAACCTGACAAAGGAGATGGATGCTGAGGGGGCTGGGGCATGGTCCCCTGATCCTCCAACTCAGTCTCACCTAACCCAACGACTGGCACCCTGCCTACCTCACACTGAGATGTGGTGCACAAAAGTCCAACTGATTTAGGAAACCCAGCCAAGGTATTTGGCTTCCAGCTTCTTGCAGAGTTTTCTTGGTGTGTTTCAGAGTTCTCGCGACTCTCCGGGACACCAGGCGGAGGTGCGGGGAGAGGCTTCACCATGAACTTTTAGAGGCCAGCGTAGAAAGCACCCAGTTTGGCTTCACTCTGTCCCCAGCCACCACTCCTCCTCTCAAATCGTCGTCCAAATGAACAACAGAAGCATCATGAAAGCTTTCAGAGCCGTTTTGCCTGGCACACACTAAATCATGGCTCCAAGCTCCCGCTCCACCCACTGCCAGAGTATAGAGATCTCAGGCATGCCAGGGAAGGGCCTGTCTGGATGGGGAAACTCTTACCTACAACTGCTGAGCAGGGGCCTCCTGAAATTGAACAAACAAGGGTTCTAAGTACTCTTCAGCAGGCTTTCCGGAAACTTCCTTTAGATGTCTGCCATCAGCCTTGGTCAGGTCCCCATCGTGGGTGACCCGGCCTCTGCAGGGCAGGCAGATATAGCTATCAAAGCAAACAGAAGGGTGGACAGCCTGGTACCAGAACAGTCAGGTTCATCTTAGGCAGGGATGGTGAAGACGACACAGGGAACCAGGCACAGCTTTGGTGCACCTGTCATAACCTGCCCTTCACTGTGGGTCTATATCTCTGGGCTTACGTGGAGGTAAACACCACTTCACCATCCCTGGAAAGACATAACCGTAAGGGCCACGGTCTTTTACCAGAATATCAACAGGTAATCCCATGCCCAAGCTCTCTCAGACAGATCGAACCTGCTGACTTCCTGAGGCGGCTGCGGTGGCGCCTGGAGAACCACCTCAGGGCCATCCCTCCATTCTTCTCTGGCCCTCCTTCATTCGTCCGAACTCTCTTTCCCTTCCCCCTCCTTCCATTCTTCCTTCCGCTCATTCTTCCCCATCCATCCTTCTTCCTTCTCCAGCCAAGGAGCTCAAGACTGAGCACAGAACAGGATGGCAGGACACACAGCCAGTCATTACTGTCCCCTCATCCTTCCTAACACCAATCCAAGTGCCATGATCCCAGGACTCCCGGCCCTTCCTATTCCACACACAGTGTAAACTCTCCAAACGCTGGCAGCCACCAGTCTGAGTCTGTATCCAGCTGGGGACAGAAGCTATGCCTGATCTCCAAGGGATGTCACAATCCAGGCACCCATAAAAAGTGGCCAACCACCCAAACTCTCATGAAGACAGATTAAACGTGCTGAGGTCACCATACAGAAACGTGGAGATGCAATCTGTACTCACCTGCACGACCTCTATCCCTCGCTTCCTGTGGAGAAAACAAAGAAGACAGGTGTTACTGCGGCCAGCAGAAGCATCCTCGCCAGACCACCCCACACAGCCGAGAGCAGCACTGACCGAGAGAGCAGCGTGAGCAACGCTCAGGCCTCTCCAGCCAGCAGCCTGAGAAGGACCTCCTTTCGAAGGCAAGGTTACTAAGCCCTGAGCCCCCAGTTCCCTTCACGACCTAGAAGAGATAGCTGATTCCCAGGGAAACTGGGCTGAAGTCCCATAGAGCTGACAACAACTATCAGCCTCCCGAGCCCTCCAACTCTGAGCCGAGCCGGGCTGGGTCTTCAGCAGTAAGACCTCTGGCCTGGACAGCCCCAAGACTCCCCTGTTTGCCTCAACTATCACAGGTAGATCCCCCAAACTTTCGCCTTGATCCAAACGCCTTGGTCTGGGCCACAGGTCTGCCTATGGCACCAGCTAGCTGCTTCCCAAACGCCTGGGTCTGGGCCACAGGTCTGCCTATGGCACCAGCCAGCCGCCTTCCCACTTGCGTTTCTCCACTCCTGGCCATGTCTAGCCCTTCTTGCCATCCTTAGCCTCTGGGGAACCCATATCCCTCTCACCCTGAACTTGGTTGGAGGAGGTATTTGGGTTTGGGGGAGGGGTGCTTACGCTACCTGACAAACTCCAAGATTTTTCTCAGTTTGAGTTTGTTTTGTTTTTCAGACAGAAACTCACTGTGCAGCTCTAGAACTTGCTATGGAGACCAAACTGGTCTTTAACTCACAGCAATCCACCTGACTCTGCCTCCCAAGTGCTGGAATTAAAGACGTGCACCACCATGCCTGCCACTATTTTTCCATTTTTTTTAGTTTTTCGAGACAGGGTATCTCTGTATAGCTCTGGAGCCTGTCCTAGAATTCATTCAAAAGACCAGGCTGGTCTCAAACTCACCGAGATCCGCCTGCCTCTGCCTCCCCAAGTACTGAGATTCAAGGCATACATCACTGCTGCCTGGTTTATTACTAATTCTTAACATACAGAGAAACAGGCTTCACTATGACATTTAATACATGTACATCATTATCCTTTGTTCTTACTCCTTCTTCATGCCGGCCCCTTGCTGGTCACCTTCCTCCCCATCTTCCTGCTTCCATGTCACACATATCTGACTGCCCTCACTGTCCTGTAAATGGAGACTGCACTTTCCCCCTTCCTCCCCTCATCTACCCCTCAATTCTGTCTACACACCGACGTTCCCGAATGCCCATGCTCACTGCTGCACATTCACACACAAGGCAGAATATGGACCAGACTGCAGCTCTACCAATAGAGGAACGCATGAAGAGACACATCAGTGGAATTTTATCCTGCTGTAAAGAGGAAAGCGACTACGGCATTTGCAGGGAAATGGATGGAACTAAGGATCACTGTGCTAAATGAAATAAGCCAGACTGGGGAAGACAAATATGTTTTCTCTCACCGTAGAATTAGCCAGGGCTTTGCATCCTCCATCTTTCTCCACCACCTTCCCGCACAGTCCCACGGGCAACTATCCATCACACTTGTCTCACTCACCCTATCTGGGCACACAGGTCATGTGTACATCTTTCCAGAGCATGACACACTAAGGCTCCCTGCTGGCTACCCACCTGCCTCACATTTCCTGCTGCAAGCCCCAGCTAGGCCCTGCCTCCCTGAGGTCGGGCACAGGGCTGTCTTATCCCTCTCCAGGGTGTGCACTTGCCATCCCCGACCTTCAGGACTCAGCTCAAGCGAGTTCTCACACACACATTCACACAACACACCCATGAACCTGGATTCCCATTCTTCCAGCCCTTAGCCCCTGCTGTCACTCAGGAAGAAAGAGTCAAACCAGACCCCCAGAGACTGAAGCAGCCTGTATGTGTATTTTACGAAGGAGAGGGCTCCCAGAAGGCTGGGGTCCAGGCAAGACCGGGGACCTACAGTTCACTTACCTAGGCTCCTTGAAACAGGGACTGAGTAAAATTAAAAACAGTGCCCCTGGCCAAGTTCTGGTGCCCACCCGCCAACAGTTGCTCCCAGCCCTGGCACAACATTCAGAGGGCACAATAAATGCCACAGCCAGCCTGGGTACTCGCAGCCTCAGGAAGCAGACAGGATCTCCCTCAGTTGAGGTCATCGTCCTCACTTCTTACATGTTCGCTGCTTACAAATGCTTCCTGAGGTCCAACAGAGGAAGCAGCAGCCAGCAGGACTGAGGACCACTGCAACCATCTGGGTCAGCCAGAGGAAACATGTGGCTAACCTTCCCTTCAGCCCTAGGCGCCAACAGAACCTGGCCCCAAAGAACCCAATGAGAGAATGCTTTGGTTGATACCACTGGGGTTCTCAGCTCATTCCATCTCCCTGTACTTGCTGAAGGAATGACAGCCAACATCACCTGCTCCCGTGACTGCACAAGGCACAGGCCAGATACATGGCAACAAGGCCTCAGGCCACCCGTGCCCACAGCAAGGGGACACACCACATCAGGAGGAGGCTCAGCAATCTGAGAACCTGGATCACCCGCACATCCCCTTTCCAGGTCATTCCAGCACAAGTGGAAAGAGAAGAAAACTACAGCTACTGTCCTGAGCAAGGGAACCTGGCCCAGGTCACACAGCCTAAAGCTGCTCAAGTTGGGTTCTCAAATATCAACAAAACATGGACCTGATGGGAAGGGCAGATGACACAGGCACACATCACCTACACCTGGCAGGGCCAGTTTCACCATGGCCTTAGCCTCCCTATGGTCAAGATTGGGGTAATCTGCTCATATCCAGATGATGTCTTACCTGCTAAGACATCTGCAGTCACTTCCCATCAGGCCTCATTTTACATCACCCCAATCCTTTAAAAGAGATGGAGAGGTCTCTAACTTTAAAACAGATGGGATGCACACCACAAGAAAGCAAATGAGAACGTCTGGCTGACTGAAATCTTACAAAGGCGCCAAGCTCCCCTAAGAGCCCCAGCAGGTCATCTAGCTCAGAACTCTAGGAAGGAGGAAAAAAAGAAGAAGAAGGGGAAGACAAATGGGGACCCTGGAGACTGCTAGAGAGTCCCCTCAGGACACACGCATGTGCGTGCACACACACCACAGGTCCTTCACTGTTCACTGGCAACATGCAGGCCCATAAGGAGGGGGCCCAGATTACCCCTCTACTTGAAGTTGGAACAGGATGATGCTCAGAGGTTTAGGGAAGGTTCCCAGACTGGTGCAACACAACGGACATGACCGCAGAAAGGCAAGAAAAACCTTCCTCCTCTGGGCAACAGATCTTGAGCCCCTAAGGCCTCTGTGGTCTAGGGAAGAGGCGGGGGGCAGGGAGGTTCGCAGAAACCATTTCTCCTACTACTTTCACCTCAAGGGAAATAAACTGTCGGGCTCAATTCAATTCTTCATCAGGGAGTCCCAAAGTGTAGACTCTGAAATCCTGCTGCAACCAGAAAGTTCAGAAAGGAAATCATGACCCCAAAGAGCAGGAAAAGAGAGGGGAGGGGAGAGAAACTAGGGATCTGGCTGCCAAGTGACTCCTCCACCCCACCCAGACACAGGCGTATGAATGCTGTGGGCTCCGGGACACCAGCTGTCAAACTGCCCGTGAGTGCAGAAGAACAGAGCAGACTACATGAAAGGAAACACGCCACCGACAAGCCACGTGCCACTGAAGAAACAGCACAAGGCAGCACAGAGGACCAGGCAGGCAAGACCTTGGAGGGACAACTCCAAGGCCACAGGAGGGCCTTGAGGGGCAGAAACCCCATGTGCCTCACACAGCTCTGTGGAGAGCAATGTCCAGGAGGATATGGGTGCTTTTGCACACAGAATGAATCCAAAGCACCACAAGAAAATGATCTCAGCCATCATTCAAGGGCTTCAGGTCAAGGGCAAGGGCAGCTGGGAGGAGGGGCTAGAGAGGAGGCAGACTTCTCCACTGCATCCTTGACTGCAAGCGGATAGAACATCAGGCAGTCTCCCAAGTCCTTCTAAGAGACAAGCTGAAGTGACCCTAGTGTGGTCACACGATGGTCACATTAGACACTGAGACTGTAGGACAGTGTCAACATCTGGGTCCTCAGAAGGCAGGTCAGAGGGGCCCAGGCTACAGTGTTGGGGGGGGGGCACAACAACTCAGCAGTGGATGACCTAGAGCCACGTCCTCATTCTTTGTCATGGGCAAATTCATTACTTTCAACAATACCGGAAAAAGAACAATAAGAGTTAAAGTTTAATAATTTAAATGTTATTAAAAAGCTTGTGCCTGGGGCAATTTTTGTTTTCTTGATAAAATCTGCACTAGTAAGTTTGGGGCAGAGGTCTACTCAAACTCATAATCTTGTCTTCCGGCTGAACACCAATGACGGGAGGACCCCTCCCCCAGAACTCCAGGGAGAGTGCACCCCAAAGGAATAGGAATTAACGGCTTGAAGAGAGGAACACTGTAGGTTCAGGATGGCGACCGTCCACAGCAGCAGCCCTCTCTCTTGGACTCCTAAGTGCCACGACGGCCTATCCCTCATGGCCCATCTTGCTCAGCCACGCCCACAGTACTTGCCTCGGCTAATGAAACATGAACTGAATTAGCATGCACTTCAGGATGCGGCATTCAGTTGTGACTACCAGACCCTCCAACTAATCCTCCTGACCCGAGGACATAAAAGGTGAGAAGGTCCCAGTCTGGGAAGAGGCTAATTACCAGGAGGACCCCCCAGTCAGCATTTGGAAGGCTGAGGCAGGAGGACTATGACTCTGAGACCAGCCTCAGCTGGAGATGCTGCTCCCACAACCCCATCCATGAGAGCAGGGGACGCTGCCAACTGGGAGTATGTCCCAGGCATCTGGAGGACAGGGCTCTGTAATGAACAGAACAGAATTACCTGGTTTAAACTAACCGCAGTGTCTAGAGTGACCACGGTGGCTTGAGGGACACAATACTGAACCACCGCAGAGGGAACATGGAGTAGGCATATCCACAATGGACTCTGTATGAGTTTGAGCTAGGCCTTTGACGGTTCTGCCCTCTTGAACATCCGTCCCTGCAGCCTGACCTAGCCTGCCCTGACTGACAGCCTGCAAGGTGCTGAGCAGCCAGTAACACCAGATCCTTCTCTCACCTCCTCCCCAGAGGGTTCCCTTCTCTAAGGCACCCAGCCTGGCCCATAGCTGGCCTCTCACAGTTGCTCTTCAGCCACAGTGCCAGCTAACGCTACCAGTGGCTCAATGGCTGCAGGCGGTGAGGCCCTGGACCCAGAGGCTGGTCTTAATTTCAGTCTTCCATGCCCACAGCCCCTGCCCAGCAGGTTCGAGGCTGCTTCAGCACCCACTTCCCAGACTTACAGTACCAGGCTCAGCCTGGAGCCACCTGCCTGCCTGTTCCCTCTCTGGAATCCTGGTTTCCTTGCCGACTGCTCTGTGATTTGGATTTTCCTCCTATTAACAGTGCCAGGAACTGAAATGGCCCAATATAAAGACAACATATGAACAGAATTTTAAAGCCAGTACAAACATATGAATTGTTTGGACAGCATCAGAGACAAACCAGATAAACTGAAACCTGCCATATGTCCTTTTTTATTTATGGGATGGGGGTGGGAGGGTTCCTTCCCTTAATTGGAAAGTCAGCATCCTGAAGACCCTGCCCACACTAGTTGCCCCACCCAAGGGAGGCAGGCAGGCCCAGGTGTTGTTTTCTCTCAGTACAGACACGCAACCTGACTCATCAACCCCTCGGACCTTGAACAAGCCAGAGGGCCCCGGAAGTGGCTCTTCCTGGTGAACCCACACTGGCAGAGCAAGTGACTCACCCTTGAGCTCTTTCAAGAAAAGCAGGCATCTGGGGCTACAGAACCTGTGCAACCCACCATTCAGTTTCCAAAGCAGAATCAGAATGGGGCTGGGGTGAGCCGCAAAGGTATCAAGACCTGACCCTTCAAAACTCTGACACACCTCCGCCCTTTAGAGTAAAAGAAATCTCTAATTGAAGTCATTTGGGCCCTCAAGTGGGAGATGGGCTCTAAGAAGAGCTATCCATAGGCCTCCTCCAACCTGGCTGCCAGCCAATCTTACTGAGGCTTGCAATGCAGCCTGCTCCCTGGATGCAGAATTCTGAGTCCCAAGAATGCAAGAATCTCGGCCTGGTCTCGGCCTGGAGAGCAAGGCAAGCTGCAGGGGCTCTAAAAGGGAGACTTCGGCCCTCCACAGTCCACACTTTCGTAACACCAGCCTTCAGGGTATACCTGCTGTGCTGTTACACAGCAGTGCTGCTTGGATGTAGCATGCATGCAGCATGTATGTAGCATGCAAGCAAGGCACTGACGCGCAGAAAGGCTACGCACCTGTAACCAAACTGCCTCCTGAGCAACCACACACCCCTCAACCTGGCCCCTAGTCTCAGGCCCACCAGAGGGGATCCTGAAGCCACAGACACTAGGGAGAGGGGCTTCTCTTGGATACAGATTTTCCTCACCCAACTGTCACCGTCACGTGCTGGGTTTCTCTGTGGAACCCTAGCCCAGAGGAACACCTAAGCCACAGGCCTTGCCAAAGGATGCTAGCGGCCATGTGAAAGGTAGGGGAGTACAAACCATGAGCTGCTGTGTGTGCCATGGGGGCCCAAGCTGAGCCAATGTCCTCACTATCCTCACCAGCAGGAGGCACTTAGCAAGGGCCAGAGCTGGCCCTGCCCCATCTCAGAGAATTGTCTAAATACTGTCAAACCTCAGGCGCCTCGGGATGGCAAATCCCAAGGAGCACTGATCTATGGTACGGTAGAGAGCCAAGAAGCCTAGCTCTGATACCCGCCTGGCCACAGAGAGCTGTGACCTTGACCCGAAACTGCTTTCTGGGACTGCAGTGTCACCCCAGAGCCTGAGATGGGCACAGAATTCCATCCACACAGCGAATAAGTGAACACATGGATCCTTCCATGATGTGGGTCAGCCTGTTCTCCCTTCCCAGGATGGGAGGACTCGACCCTGGCCTGTCCTCTCCAATTCTGGAAACTGTCACACTCTTTGGCCCCCAGCCACATCACTGACTGGCCTCCACTGTACTGCCTCATCTCCTCTCTTTGGCAGTCCTTCTTCCTCTTATCAGGACCTTGGTCACTGTCCTGGGTTCACCCAGCAATTTCCCCCACCTCGGAATCCCCACCCCCATCCCCCGCCTCCGCTCCCGTGATGACACTGTGCCCTCTGAACAGGAGGACATGGCCACCTCTGCTAGGTACCTTGTTGTATCAGCTACAGCATCAAGGTTTCTTTGTTCAGCGGCTTTTGCCACCCTATGAAAGACACCCAGACACTTCCTTGAAGTGCCCAGGGTGGAGAGACAGAGGAAAACCTACCCAGAAATCCAAAGGGAATTTAGATGGCCAAAGGAAGAGGAAACTGGCACCCAGGTTCACATGGTACTCACGGGGTCAATGAGCATTTCCGGGGGCCTGAAAAGGAGAGGGCATTGGGGGGGGGGGTCCTGGACCCTGGAGACCTAAGAACCCAGGCCTCAGACCTGGGCTATGAATTTGGAAGAAGGCTGACAATCCTGACTCCAGGGTCACATTGAGGTCAAGGAAAGATGCCCAGGCCAGCCACACCCAACTCCTGGCTCCGAGGCAGGTCCCACCCTGGACTCTGCCAAGCAGTAACAGATTCTCCAAACGTGGAGCCATTTGGAACCTAAAACTGTGCCGGCACCAGGCATACCAAGGCCCTGAAGGGGCCAGTCAGGGCCTGGGGGTGTAGGGACCTGGCCCCAGTCACCATCCCAAATGCATTGAGCACCTCAACTCAAAAAGTAGTAACTTGATCTTCTGTCTAAGACTCTCCAGTTTCCAGAGGATTCTGAAGGCCTGGGCATGACCCAAATGCTAGGCCAATACATGCAGTACCTGGGCTGTCATCCCCACTCAGCCTGCTCCCTGAAACCACAGGAGAGAAGGGAAGGGGAGGAGGGGATAGGAGGTAAAGCTGGAGATGCCTGTGAGTACCAGGCGTTGCTCATACACTGATCACTCCCATAGCCTCCCCGCTGCATGGGACTGACACACACTCAGGTGCCAAGTTCAGAGTCGTTAACAAGCTTGCCCAAGGCTGGGAGCAAGCAGAGAGCAAAGCCGTGGTCTAAACTCAGCACTGTCTCTCAAACTCAGCCATGTACTGTGGTCTGTATGGGGCTGTATACCTGGCTGTGTGGAGCTCAGGTCTGCTAGAAGACCTCTGGGACATTTGGGAGACGAAACGTTCTGGACAGAGCTGGCTCTGGTCCCTCAGCCCATACCTGCCCCAAGCCTGGCTAAATTCCTCTCTTGGAGCGTGGATTCACAAGGGGTAGAATCCTCCACACCTGAGGAATAGTCCTGACAGAGGCTATCAAGGGCACAGAAGACACTCCCTAAGGTGTAACTGGCCTCAAACATCCGGGAGTATATAGCCTGGACATGACCTGCAGCATCCAAGGTCCAGAATTAGGATAAACCTGGGTCCCCTTGGTTGTCCCTCAGCACAGGGCTGACTTTCCAAGCAAAAGGAACCTTCTAAGAAACAAAAGGGATGAGAAAGCAGATGTCTACTAAGCCACAAAAGAAGTGGTTGGCTCTCAGAGCAAAAGACTGTCTGGTAAGAGGTGAGTGTCCTGTGCAGAAAGGAATCCAAGCAGGCTCTAGATACCTACAGTCAGGAGGAGACTGGTGCATGGGAAAGATAACAGGACAGAAATCTACAGAATAGGTTGGGCGGTGGTGGCACATGCCTTTAATCCCAGCACTCAGGAGGCAGAGGCAGGTGACTTCGACTCTGTGACTTCGAGGCCAGTCTGGTCTACAAGAGCGAGTTCCAGGACGGTTACACAGAGAAACCGTGTCTCGAAAAAAGACAGAAAAAAAAAAAAATCTAGCGACTACCACCCAACCTCCAAAGGCTTCTGCATCTGCTAATGAGAGAAAAATCAGTTGCAATGCACGACTGTGGCACGGATGGGAAGGCCTCTGGAAGAGGTGAGATTGACACGGAGGCCTCAGAGGACCCCACTGCCCAGAGTCATGCTCCAGAGCCAGCTCACAGCAGGCAGGCACATGCCCCCCACCTCCCTCCTTCCCAGTGCTCATGCCCTGCCAGGCTCTGCAGCTGGGAGTCATGGCAACAGGCCCCAAACATCTGCAATAATCCCTCAAGCCCGACACGAGGGTCACAGCAGCCAACACAGCAATGCCAAGAGCCAGAGCCCTGTGCAGAAGAAATGACAAAAACAGGAATATCTACTCCAACTAGAAGTAAAGAAAGGAGAGGGAGGAATGCCTGCCAGGCATCAGGAGTAACATGAAAAAGGCATATGCCTGTGTACTGTGGACCAGCAGACAAGGTCTCTAGATGGTCTATCTGCTGCCCTACGTGTCCACCTCCTGCCAATGACTTCCACTTCAGAAGCATGACTCACCTCACTGTCCTGCCCCATCATGCCTTCGTGCAGCTTCTCTTACCACCTGGCACTGAGGCCCTAACAGATGTCACCTCCCCACCCACAGTCCACACCCTATCTGCTGTGCCCTACCCACAGGCCAGTTCTCACACACACTGACCATCTGCCTGGATTTTACTCTAACAGCAGACATGCCCCTTTTCTATCTACCGCTAAATCCTGTCCCAGGAAGGACCCCTCAAAGGGTGCAGGAGTGGGCTCCCATGGAGCCCAGGAGCCTGCTGAGGCCATCAGCCAGAGGCCTGCTCCAGACCTACCTCTTCCATTAAGGACCATGCAACGGTCAGCTGTGTCTTGCAACCCACTCAGGAAGCCGGTGGGTGTGCAAGAATGACCCCAGATGTCAGAAGCCAGCTCAAGAGGGAGCCATGGGGCTAATTCACAACTGATCAATTAGCTTCGATTTCTCAGAATAAAGTCCTCCGGATGATTGTTGGCTTTCCCTTCAGCCCCCTTCTACTAAGAGACTGTCTCATTCAACCATTCACGTTTTCCGTGCTTCTGAAGACTGACCAGAAGTTTCACCAATGGAACATAACAGTGAAAACAGCAGGTAAAGATGCAAGCCCTGAAATAAGCACAGGGTAGGACCAGGAGAGACTGGAGCAGGGCTGCACCAGCTTCCAAAACCAGGAGGATCCAGCGGTGGAGCAAAAGGAAAGAGCTGGTGGTAGCAGAGTCTGGACCTAAGAAAAGATCCCCAGTGGCCGGACCACAGTAGGGAAGGACAGATGTAACAATTTGAGGCCTTAGGAGCCAGTCCTTTTTTGGCTAGACTGCATGAATCCAGGAATTTGCCTTCTGCCTTAAACTCATTTGAACTGGGTTTGCTGTCACTTGCCGCCCAGTATCCAAACTGAAAAGTCACCTGCCATCAGCTGCTCTGCCATCAGCTTCTGCCTACTGGGGAAGACACACAGCAGCCTCCGGCCTGGAGCCATGCCAGAGCTGGCCCCATTCTCCTTCCTACTTCTGTCTCTCATCTCTGTGGTGTCCTGGCAGCCCAGAGCTGGAAGGGAAGGCAGGAAGAGAAAAGCAGGTGTTTCTCAGCTGAAGGGTAGAGGATCCCAAGAGTACTGGTTGGCTGATTGCACATAATTAGGAAGGAAAAAAAAAAAAGCTCTTGAAAATTAGCTTCCCAAATGCAGATATAATTGCAAGTGTCCTTGCAGAGTGATTACAGCATCGGCCCAACAAATGTTTTACCAGCAGCCCAAGCCCCGCCCTGCAGGCAGAAAGAATGGAGCCAATGAAGGCGACCAGGGCCAGGTGGCACCCAGACCAGTGCTTCCAGTGGCCCGGGAAAAGCACCAGTTGAGAAACACACATCCAGCTTAGGGCTTTCCCTACATAGCCCCTGTTCCCTTCCTCACAGGCTTAAATGCTACCAGCAGCCAGACTGTAAGAAGGCCAGCCTCCCCAGCTACCTGCCTCCTACAGCCAGGGTGTACTCTATGCCTCGGTCTCTCCATCTGAAAAATGGGTATGCTAGAGGTAGATAGCTCAAGATGCTGGTGGAGGCTGTATGAGGACTGACAGATAAAGGAGCGACCACTCAGGGCCACCAGCCCCACCCACTCTGCTCCCACAAGAGGAGTCACCAGTCCTCAAAGGCTGAAGGTGAAGTCCAGGAAGACTAACCAGCCATCAGCTCAGACAAGCAACACGGATGCATATAGTGGCATTCTGTTTGTGTTTTAACAAATAAAGCTTGCTGGAAGATCAGAGTGCAGAGCTAAGCCTCTAGAGGCCAGGCAGTGGTGGCACACACCTTTAATCCCAGGACTCAGGAGACAGAGACAGAGGGATCTCTGTGAGTTCTAGGCCACCCTGGGCTGCACAAGGTTGATTCTGTCTGAAAGAGAAACAGAGCTCACACAAAAGTGATCCCAGCACTTGGGATCCCACGCCTTTAATCCCATCACTGGGGAGGTGGAGACAGGAGTGATATGGCTGTGCAGAGAGGATATAAGGCGGGAGGAGACAAGAGTTCAGTGCAGCCTGAGGTTTGGTGGAGACAGATGGAGTCTGGAGATGCAGTCTGAGGACAGGATCATCCCCTTAGGTCTGAGCACTGGTAGAGGTAAAAACTCTCTAGTGCTCTCTGCTTTCTGATCTTCCGCATTAGTCCCTATATCCGACTCTGGGTTATTATTAAGACCAACTAGAATTTGTGCTACAGATGCAGCCTAAGTCTGACCAAATCCAAATTCATGCTGTCGTCACACTGGGTCCTTGTTGGGTTCTGAAGGCTAGGAAAATGCCACTCTAGGCTTCTCAGCACGGACTGGGGCACACAGACCTCAGTGTGGTAGGGTCAGTCCCATCCTCCCATTCGTGGCACTCAGTCCTCTTCTGAAGTCTGGGTTGTGGGAGCACAGGTCTGGGGCTGTGAATGTTGGGTGTGGGGATACTCTGTAGCTCTCATGAACTCTGAGTACTAAAGGAACCTGCCTGGACCATACCCTGAGTACTAGAGTACTAGCAACCTCAGTCCATCTCGGCAGCCACTTCAACATCTAGATTTCACTGCCCGAACCACACACAGCAGTGGCACGCATCCCTGGTCGTACTGTCTTCTCAGCTGCCCTCCAGGGGCAACAGACTTTCCAGGCTTGCAGCATTCTTTACAGGGCAAAGCCCCAGGCCTATGATGACCACAATCATGGTGGGTGAGATACTGTGTAACGGGCTCACTCCAACACTTGCCCCAAAAGCTAAGCTCCAAGCAGACTCAAGTTTTCCTTGTTTTAGGATACTCTTGCCAGCCCACCTTCCCTGCATGGGGTGGGATGGGAGTTAGGGGCCAACAGAGGTCATTCAACTCCTCTGAGAGGCCTTACTTCCTCAATTGTGTAGGAGAGGGTTAACTCTCCCTGAGGACAGTGCCCTGGGGGAGAGGAGCAAGTTAGGATCTGAGATGGTCAAGCAACTCTGGAAGAAAGAAAGAAAACCAATATTAAACTACATCCCCAACGTCACCCGCCCGGAAACTAACATGGGCCAACTGGGGAGTCTGGGGCAGCCCCAGGGCCAGCCTGTGAATGCCACAGCCAGCCAGGAAAGGCCAACCAGGACGGGCTTATCCAGGGACCTTTCAACTGGTCTCATACTGGACCTGAGATGCAAGGACTGCTTTATCTCTATCCTGACCACAGCAGGGCACTCAGGTTCCAAGACAGGAAGCCACCTCCAGACTCTATGCCCTTTGTCAAATATTATGTGACAACCACATTCAGGAAGGGGACTCAATGGTGCACTAGTTCCTTGTGGTCAAGGCAGTAAGTTTTGGGGCTTTATGCCTATCAACTCCACTGTACGCATTAAGAAGGTGTAGCTGGGCAGTGTAGTACACCCTTTAATCCCAGTACTCAGGGGACAGAGGCGGGCGGGGGGTGGGGAATCTCTGTGCGTTTAAGGCCAGTTTGGTCTACAGAGGACAGCCAGAGTTACACAGAAAAAACCTGTCTCCAAAAACAACACCAACAAAAAGAATGGCTCCCATAGGCTCCTGTATTTGAATGCTTAGCCACCAGTGAGTGAGTGGATGGACTTTTGAAAGGATTAGGGGATTAGGAATTGCTTTCTTGTAGAGGAGGGCTGCACCTGGATGTGAGGTTTTAAGTGCCCATGGCAGGCTCGGTGTCTCTTCTTCCTGCTGCTTGTAGATGAGGATGAAGAACTCTTAGCTACTCTTTTCCCAGCACCATGTCTACCCGCATGCCTGCCATGATGATAAGAGACTAAGCCTCTGAAACTGTAAACCAGGCCCCAATTAAATACTTTCTTAAGAGTTGCTTGATCTCAAGTCCAAATGGATCAAAGACCTCAACATAAAGCCAGCCACACTGAACCTTACAGAAGAGAAAGTGGGAAGTACACTTGAACGCATTGGCACAGGGAACCACTTCCTAAATAGAAACCCAGCAGCACAGA
>JAQHUG010000055.1:2922375-2935546 GCA_028555095.1 Dicrostonyx torquatus | reverse complement strand
AAAAAAAAAAAAAAAAAAGAGCAAGAGTGGCTTTGTATTTTGCAAACAGTAAATATCTAAAAATACAAAAAAATTAAACCTATTTTTATCTTTTATTATGCCTATTTTTAAAAGAAAGATCGTGAGGAGTGTTTTTCCATTGGGGATAGAACTGTGTCTTCTGTATGTACATATTTTATGTGTATGTCCCTTTTCACACGTATTTCCATGGGTGCTGAAAGGTGTCACATGAGGGTGCTGAGGGAGGACTTCCTGCCCCTCACAGATTCCTGGCTCCTGGAGTTACCAGGTTCAAGGCAATTGTCGTTGAGGATGGGGTCAGGAGAGTCAGCTGGCTAGCCCACTCTTAAGGAGCCACCAAGAACCATCAGCCACAGGACCCTTGCAGTGGAGTTAGTACTGCTCCCGAGTCCGGCACTGCTGTTTGTACCCGACTGTTTCTTTGGGGGTTTTCTGTGAGAGGAGACAAAACCCAATGCCAGCTGCTCAGAGGCTTAGGGACACAAGGCAAACAGTTCCTCCAGGAGCCGGTTCAGGGGTCCAGAGTGTAGGAGGAACCGGGTTGGTGAGAGGTGCGTGGAAACCACTCTACAACTGCACCTCTGGGCCCTTCCCCCGACACTGGGTGGGAGCTGAGGACTAGCTGGGGTACCTATAGGGTCCACGCTGGAGGGCATGAGCTGTGAGGTGAGGATTGGCTCATAAGGGGGTGGAGGGGTGGGAGGTGGCACTGAGTGAGTGAGACAGCTGGAACCAATGGGATCCCTCGTCTCATTGTCTCTGTGGAGAATCAACTTCCAGGAGAAACAGGACTGGAGCAACCCTCAGGGCTGGATCAACTGAGATGCTGGTGTGAATAACTTTGGACAGACAGATCTAGAAATAAAGATGGATGTGTAAACACACACACACACACACACACACACACACACACACACACACACACACAACCTAGCTCTCCCTGATGGAGACCTAGGAAAAACAGCCGCCCTTAGCAAACTGCATACCTGGTGCCCAGATTTTTATTTACAGCTCTACACTGATAAAATGAAAACCCACTGTTGGAATGTCAATTCCAAGGCCAGGAACTCTGTATGAAAAAGAAAGTACAAGAATGTTGTGTAGGTGTCGGATACCGGAGCCAACTGAATAAACTCCCAGTTGTCAAAGGCAGACTAAGGGAAGCTTTGCCCACAAGCTCCCCAGCCTTCCTGGTGCCTGCTCCTCCTGCTGTCTGAGACTTGACTCATTTTCAGGTACTGGGAGTTCCTTGAGGCCTGAAAAGGTAGAGGCTGGGTTTGGAGGCTGGGATTGGATGTTAGAAGGAAACCTAAAGATGGATGCTTTGTAAATAAATGGAGATTTAATTTTGCTTGCACTTGAAAGTATGAGCTGCTGGGATTAGATGGCTCTGCTCCCAGTCACTCCAGTCCATCCCTGATGGTTTTCCCTTTCTGAGTTTGTTTGTTTGTTTGTTTGTTTGTTTTGAGACAGGGTTTCTCTGCATAGCTATGGCTGTCCTGGAACTTTCTCTGTAGACCAGGCTGGCCTCGAACTCACAGAGATCTGCCTGCCTCTGCCTCCTGAGTACTGGGTTTAAAAGCATGCACCACCACCACCCTGCCTTCTTCTCTCTTTTTGTCAGCATCCCAAACACCCATCCATCTTTCACTTCATAAACCAACTCCTGTCAGCACATTCCTGTTCCAGCCAGAAAGAGGGAAAAAACTGTAAAAGTAAGATGACAATATGTGCCTTCGCTTTAAGGATATGACCTAGAATGCATATATATATCTCACTCCTGTTCACACCCCCGATGTCTAGAACTCAGTTGCAGAACTTGTCAATCTGTAAGGGAGGCTGGGGAAGCATGTAGTAATTCTGAACCTGGCTAAAAATAATTTTACCATGTAAGAAAGGGGTAGCGGGATCTGAGAGACAGTGAGCACTTCTGCTCGTGGGACAAATTCATCCCTCTTCTTTCTTTCAAGAGACTTGATTCTTTTACAATGACCAGCAAATTAGACACTAACTTTACTCTCATCCTCTATCCAGTTATACCAGGCACTCCTGATTGACATTTCTCTTTTTTAGATGTTTTTTTCAGCATATATATGTCTTACTATATAACCTTGGTTGGCCTTGAACTCTCAAAGATTTACTGCCTTCACCTCCCAGAGTGCTGGAGTTAAAGGTTTGAGTCAGCAGTACCTCCCCAATCATTTTAATCATTTTTAGATTTATGTATTTTTTTTGTTTTTGTGTATATGACTGTTTGCCTGAATGTATGTATGTGTGCCACATGTGTGCCTGCTGCTCATGAAGATCACATCTCTGGAGTTAGGGATGGTTGTGAGCCACCATGTGGGTACTGGGAACCCATCCTGGGTCTTCTACAAGAGCAAGCGCTCTGAACTGATGAGCCATCTTTCCAGTCCCCTATTTAAAATTTTAAAATATTTATTCATGCAGGGTGGGCACGCTCATGCTCCAGCATGCACTTGAGTGTCAGAGGGCAACTTGAGTCAGTTCTCTCCTGCCAGCTGGTGTCCCAGAGACTAAACTCCTGCGGTCAGGCTTGGCATCAGGGTCGTGACCACCTGAGCTATCTCTTGTAGTTTTGTTAGCAGTTCGATAAAACAGCTTGGACAAGTGAGGGGATTGGCTATCAGATGAAGCATGACTTGTTCTTACTCTCAAACCATGTGACAGCTAGAACGGGAGCCGAGATTTCTGGAACCTCACAGTCAAGTCCTTGGCATCACCCTTGGCCTGCAGTTTCTCTATCCTGTGATCCTGGTGCTGGGAGTACATCAACATCACTCCAACCTGGTGTCCACTTTTGGCTGGAGCCAGGCCTGTCTGTGGGTAGTGGCTTCCTTTAATGATATCAATGGCATTCTGGGTGACACCCCTTTATGCTTAAACAGCAGCTCCACACTGATCTCAGGAGAAGTACTTATGGTTAGGGACACAACACATCATCCCTCAGCCATCCCAGTGCTCACAAATGTGACAGTCTGGGCAACCTCCGAGGAGACGTGGTGACATCAAAGTTCTAGTTCTACTATTTTTTTTTTCCCTGAGACAGAGTTTCTCAGTAGCTTTGTCCTAGAACTAGTTCTTGTATGCCAGGCTGGCCTTGAACTCACAGAGATCCGCTTGCCTCTGCCTCCCAAGGGCTGGGATTAAAGGTGTGCCCCACCACTGCCTGGCTCAAAGCTCTAGTTCTAAGGTGACAGTATGCCCGGGTCATGGAGGGAGCTGGGTATCAGGAAAGCTTCAGAGAATCTTCTAAAACGAAGCTGTTGGTCTGGGCTCCAGGGAGCAGTTCTGCCATCGTTGCCGCATCCTCCAACCGACGTCACAAATACTGGGTAGATGGTGGGGCAGCAGAGGAGGCCAGGCCGTGGGAATGGAACAGCAACAAAGAAGGAGGACAACGGCCACTTACCACGCAGAGGGGTATGGACTTAGCCCCAAGAACCATTGGCATTTAAGGCCTGGGGAGCCCGTGCCCATCCATGGCTAAGTCACAGAGGCTTCAGGACTCTGGGCTGTTCAGGATGTCCTCCTGGCACTGAGGCTATGGATCAAACCGGCTTCCTGCCGGCAACACAGGTTTCTTCAGCTCATCGGTGCACAAAGCACAGTAGTTTGCTCAGCAGCCAGTTCACTTAGAAGGTCTCCATTATACTTGAGACTCGCCAGGAACTGCCTTGAGCTGGGGGCTGGGACTGCTGGGAAATGCATATGCTGCTCTTAGGGAGGGGCTCCTGCTTGGTAGCATTGGCCGTTTTCTGTAGTACAAATGTGCCCTGTAGACTGTCACCCACCAACGTCATGTAACAATGCACAATTGACTTTTTTAGCCAGCCTGAGCCTGCCCCCACGCAGCAGTGCTGACACCCCGTTATAAAAACATAGGGATGTCTTTTGGGGACTGAGACTGGAGGTATGTCTGGAGTCTTGGTCAACCTGGAGGCAGCGGCTGGACCACTTCTGCAGCTTAGGTTATCTCAGTCTCTCCTTCTCGATTTGCATCTTTCTGGGTTCACTCTATCTCCTGTGTGGTAGATTGACGTCAGTGCCCGGCCCACTGAGCAGAGACTCCCTCTTTCTCACATTTGCTAGGTTTTCATGTCTCCTGACAAGAAATAAACCAGACTGAAGCTGAGTCTCTCTCTGTCCCAATTTCAAATTCCCCAGAGGAAGCCATTCATTAAGCCAGCTTGGGTCAGAGACCCAGTCAGCTACAAGTAGAGGACAGGAAGGTGTTGTATATAGTAATATGGTAGCCAGGTCTCTGATACGGTAGCCGCTGTGCAGTGATGAGGAAAGAGAAGAACAGAAATCAGGAAAAAAAAGTATCAAGATCAGGGCCAGTGCGACAGCTCAGTAGGGGAAGGCACTTGCTGCCAAGTCAGAACTGCCGGGCAGGTGGGTAGGGTGGGGGTTGGGGGGTGGCGGCGCATGCCTCTAATCCCAGCACTCAGGAGGCAGAGGCAGACAGATCTCTGTGAGTTTGAGGCCAGCCTGGTCTACAGAGCAAGTTCCAGGACAGCCAGAGCCACAGAGAAATCGTGTCTCAAAAACAAAAACAAACAAACAAAAAAGCCCAAACCAACAACAATGATAATAAAAAATAAATAAGGTAAGTAAGTAAGAAAGATGTGGTAGCAGAGGCAGGAGGATCTTGGTGGGTTGGAGGCTTGGTCTACATAGCAAGTTCCAAGCCAGCCAGGACTACGTAGTGAAAGAAAGCCTGTCTGAAAAACCAACAGCCAAAAGTAAAGCACGGACATTACATTACATTTAGCTTCATGCTAAACGACGAGGCATGTTCAAGGAAAGGACATGTCTTCCTCCACCTTCAACAGCTGCAGCGGCTCCTTTGTGCAGCCCAGTCTCCCGGTCACAGCTGCCTAAAGGCCCCCAGGTATCTTTTACTGGTTATACTTTTCAGACTGAGTACCGGTCAGGACCAACATCTGGTGTTCAGAGGGTCCTGGTCTTTAAAGCATGTCCTAGCTTATTTGGCTGTGAGAAAATACCCCGGCAGAAAATCAACTGAGGGGAGGGAGGGGCTTATTTCAGTTTACAATTTCCGGTTATATATAGTCCATCACTGTGGGGACGTCAAGGCGGGAGCTCATCCATAGGCAAGAGCAGAGAGGCGAAAATGCTCGCTCGCTTGCTCGCTCAGTTCAGTTTCTCCACTTACACAATTCAGGACCGACCTCGACTGCTGCACCTGGAGAATGGTGCCACCCACAGGTGGATGGGTCCCTCCACATCACTTAGGAGAAGTGTAGACAATCCCTCAGGAATGTTCCTCCTCAGGGGATTCACAGCCAGCTGACAGGTAAAGCTAACCATCTCAGAACATTTGATATTTGATTGACACTGTGCTCCCTGTGAGCATCAGCTCTTCTTAGGCATAAGAAAATGAGACTAGCTCCATCAGCTGGGGACTCATGGACAGATGCATGAACAGATGCATGGTGTGGCATTGTAGGGATAATAAGGGGAAACGAGAAGAAAGACAAGGGCTGGGAGGTCGGAAAGATTGGGAGACAGAACCCCATGAGCTGGCAGATGGCCCACAGTGGAGCTGCTGGCCTGAGACTTCTGGGAAAACCCTGACTCTCCATGAGGTAGTGATTTCCTCCAGGGTGGTCTTGCCAACATCCCTGTGTATCTCCCCAGGGGAAAGGCTCAGTGCCATCTGATGACAGCCTGTGGTGAATGAGGACCCCACAGATCATGTCTCTGTGTGGCCCCTGGCTGCTGAGTGATGGAGGTGCTTCTCCCAGCGAGAACCTGCAGAGTTAGAAAGGTGGACCCACCTGGATGCCAGGGCCTTGCCCAGAGAGTTCCCCCAGCCGGCTCCAGCTTCATTTTTTATGATGGTTACTCTTCAGTGTCTGCTTGATGAGATTTAAAATCACCATGGAAACACACCTATGAGGGTGTTTCCAGAAAGGTTTGGCAGAACAGGGAAGGTGCACCCTGAATGTAGGCAGCACCATCCTGTAGGCTGGGGGCAGGGTACGGGGTGGGAGTGGGGGTGGGGGTGGGGGTGAGGGGAGTGAGCTGAGCAAGCACCCTTCATCTCCTCTGCTTCCTGACTAATGGCTAGTTTCCCTGCCATGACAGACTTTATCCTGACACTGTGAGCCAAAATAAACTCTCTTCCACAAACTGCTTCTCACCAGGCATCGGGTCGCACTAGTGAGAAAAGTAACCAAAACAACCCTTCCCACTCCGCTGCCTGCCCATCCCACCCTTCTCCCATGCCCACCAAACCCCACGTTTCTCCCAGCCCCACGGGATCTGTTTTGCATTGGGGAGAATGGAACAAAACTTCACCTCTCTGTATCTATGTTGTTCTTTGTCCAATAGCACCTCCATGGATCTGGAAATCTGAAAGGCTAAAACCTGGAGAACAAGCATCGGGCACACTTCCCAGTGACTGGCCGGAGGCAAACACACAACTCTCTAGAGGCCAATCAGAGCCCATAAGGAAAAGCTCCCTATTCTGGGTTGAAACTCTTTGAATTTAAGGACAAAGCAGAATCCTAGCATGGTAGATCACACTTGCAATCCTTATGCTTGGGATGCTGAGGCAGGAGCATCACTGTTAGTTTGAGACAATTTGGGACTACATAGAAATTGTCTTTAAAAATAATAATAGAAACAATATAAGGCTCGGCAGTTTACAGCACTGGCTGCTCTTTTAGAGAACCCAGGTTCTACTTCCTGCACCCACACGGCAGCTCACAACCATCTCTAATTCCAGGTTCAGGAAAACCCAATATCCTTCTTTGGCCTCCATAGGTACTGCAGGTATATGGACCACAGATGTTCATGCAGGCAAAACAACCATACACATAATATAAAAATAAATAAATCTTTTTAAAAAAAAGAAGAAAAGAACAAGCTGGGTCTGGAGACAAACCGGAAAGTCAGAATAGAGAGAGAATCAGTGTGGAGGGAAGTACAGCCGAAAGATGGATGGACGGGGAATTCTGACAACACTGGTGTGTGTGTGTGTGTGTGTGTGTGTGTGTGTGTGTGTGTTCACTGTGTGTGGGCGCGTGCGCACAACGTGGCACTGGTGTGGAGATCACCTTGTCCATGGGTGCTGGCGTGCCTTCCACCTCGTTTGAGAGTCTCTCTTGTTTTTCTATAGCGCACTCCAGGCTCACTGATCCACAAGCTCCCAGGGATTCTCCTGTCTCCACTTTCCATCTTCTCAAATAGGTGCTGGACGTATAGACATTTGTGCTATGCATCTAGCTTTTATGTGGGTTCTGGAGATTTGAACTCATATCTTTCTGCTTGCACGGCAAGCTATTTTACCGCTGAGCCATCTCTCCAGTCCCCGGTGCACTGCTTAAATGTTGTGACTATTATGACCAATAAGTTTTCTTAGGACATCCCTAGCTCCCTAGGGATCAGACCTGGAAATAAATGCCCTTCTGGCCCCTCGTTCTTAAGGAAGAGCAACCCCAGAGAGCAGGGACAGAGGGCAAGCAAGGGAGGTAAGTTGATAAGCAGCAGTGCGAGAATGCCCAAACTCCCAGAACCACCCTCCCAAGGATACATTTCACCTAGGGGAACTTCATGGGAAGGAATGGGTAAGGATTTACTCAACTTCTCCCATTGGCCAAATGATTGCTCAATGCGGTATTAATTTCTTATCCACCCCATCAACAGGTGGCAGGGTCAGTCTTGTGGGACTACTATTGACAATGGGATTTAGAAGGAAGGCTTTCCTACTACGAGGTGAGGCAGTGATTTTTGCTTGTGTGTGTGTGTGTTTTAACGGGTGTATGCTTCTGTTTGGTTCGTTTAGTCTTTCTAGGTAGCCCACCTGGTTGCAAAGTCGCTTTGCCCATTGCTGCATTGCCCTGCCTCGGTGAAGTGTATTCTGAGCCCGCGTCAGATAAGACATTTCAGGAGGCCTAAGGGAGAGCAGAAGGCAGCCAAACCAAGGGAATGCAGAATACCAAAAGCCATCAGCGACGACCAGAGCCGTAAGGACCCAACAGCGTTTGGGGGACCTACTGTGTTCAAAGAAAGGCAGCTCAGTGAGCATTTACAGAACACCAAGAATTTACCAGAACGTGGCCCCCTATTGTTCAGCAGCCCTGCCCTCTCCCCTTTTCTGGGAGCTGATCCTTCTTACTTCCTGCGCCGCCCCACCCCCACCACACGTGGTTACCATAGGAACAACCTCGGTCCTACCATTGGACCGCACCCCTCTGTCCACAGTTGATTGGACTAGAGTAAACACCTCACCGAGGCTGGACCAATCAGAAGCCCAGGCCCTGGAGAATTGGGAAGGTTGGGACCCAGAAAATGATTGAAGCTTTGCTTGCAGGGCTGGACAAGTTGGGTTGTTGGCTAGGCGGATGCTGGCAGCCAGCTTTTCAGTCGAATAAAGAGAAACGGTGAGAGGTGTTAATGAGGAAGACGCAAGATAGGAGTAATTGTGGGACCTGGTTCCTGGGCGCCCAAGACGTGGCTGCACCCCTGCCCTGGGGCTCTTCAGAACAAAGCCCGCTTTCTGTTTCGGTTGCATCCAGTGGGTTTCTGTGGATTGCAACACAAGTCTTAACGAATACCATGCCAAGTGCTGGGGCTTTAGGGATGCTTTGCTCTCTGCTCCCAAGAAGGTCATAAAAACCAGCAGGAGGGCCAGACATATACACTAAACATTAACGGGGGGCGGGGGAGTGAGTGCTGCCATAAAAGGTCATTCAAAGCAGGAGATTGCCCAGGGATAAATGAGGATAACAGATGTAAAGGGGATTTGGAAAAGCCCCGCTGTGTAATTCGCATGTAATTATGAGAATCAATTGCATTTCCCCCTTCCACTTAATCAGGAACGAAACCACCTTCCTTTCGGAAAGATGCTTTTCAGGCTGCATCTCCCCCTCTTTCTTAGTCGGCTTTCCCAAGGATTTGGGGAACGTCCGGCATCGGCCTTTGCGGTGAGCTGACAGGTTGTGGCCCTCTCTCCGCCGCTTCCAGCAGCCTCTCCTTTACTCTGACATGGGAAGGCCGTTGACTCACTGAAAGAGCCCTTGGGAGTGAATCACTGAGAGCCCTGCCTGATTGACGCACCACCATCCATTGCCTTGTAGCCTGGGGAGCTTGACGACTGATCTGGAGAGACAGGTGTGACTCTTCCCAGCGACCCAGTTCTCAAATCACAGAGACCTTTGCAGTGTTCACATAGTTAATGAAAGAGCTAGGGCACCTTATGGAGATGTGCCGGCCCTTCACCCTCTTCACACAGACACCTCTTGGTTCGGCCGAGCATCTCCCATCAGGATGGTGCTCAGGTAAGCAGATGCACTCTGACTTAGAGGAAGGGAACTCGGTCGTCCACCCGATGTAGATCCCATGCACACTCTGCTGGTTGTCTGCTGTATGTGCTGCACAGTTCGGGGGCACCTCTTGATATCTTTGGAAGATTGATTTGAACACACACACACACACACACACACACACGTACACACAGGATCAGGCATCTGCTCACACAGCTGACCATTGGATTCCTGGGGACTCACATCGTGGAAGGACAGAACCAATTCGTGCAGTGGCCTCTGACTTTTTTTTTCCAAGACGGTTTCTCTGTGTAACAGCCCTGGCTGCCCTTGAACTTGAAGACCAAGCTGGTCCCGGACTCACAAAGCTCCACCTGCCTCTGCCTCCTTAATTCCGGCCTCTGCTGGAATTAATGGCATGTGGCTCATCCTCTGACTTCTGCAGGCATACTGTAGTATGGCATGCGTCCACACACAGGAGCAGAAAATACATTTTTAAAATCCTTAAAAACTGTGTCTACACTGAACATGCATACATTTCCCTCTCGCCATTATATCTTGAACAATCCAGTTTAGCAACCATTTACACAGTATCTGCATTTAGTAGGCATTCTAAGTAATCAGAATATGGCTTATAGAGCCCTTTATATAGCCTACGTTAAACCGCTTCTAGATTATGACGCAGGGTCTTTTCCTTTTCTCAGCTGTGCTGGTTTCCAGCACATCCCAGTGATTCCTGTCTGCTCCTCTGACAACACTGAGGCTACAGAGGTGGTCAGTGATCAGGACCACACCCTGCTTGTTACATGGGTACTGGGATCCAAATTCAGGATCTCATGGTTAAGCGGTCAGCACTCTTAACTACTGGTCCATCTTTCCAGTCCTAGACGTGATCCCCTCTCCCCGCAATATCTTTGATTTCCAGTGGGTAGAATTTTCAGACAGGGAAGCCAAGGCTAAGAGGGGCTGGCTGTACTTCCCCGCAGAGGTAGTAAGCTCAGTCTGACCTAATCAATTGAAATTAAAGCCAATAATTGGATTCTGGTACAGGCATCATCTAAAACTCTAAAATTCAAGAATGTTTTATTCATAAGACTATTCTGAAATTAGGGCATGACCTTCAGGAGTGTGGATTCTATAGCCACTACAGCATTGTGACTTTCTGAAGTTTTCGCTCCCGCTTGTGGGCTAACACAAACACTGTTGCGGTGCCTGGTTTCTCAGAGCACTTTCTCTCAGCTAATCTGTGTGCAAGATTGTTTATAACCCCAAAGCGTTCTGCAGCCCATGCTCTTCCCAGACGACATGTCCTTGTCCTTGCACATCTTGGTCAGCTGTGGTGCCCTGGCTGCCAGGAAGGAGGCCTCTTCCTACCTGCTAGAGTGGCGCCACACTGTGGCAACATCGGGAATAGCACGCAGCACCACTAGATAGGGGTGGGTTTTTTTTGTTGTTTATTTGTTTGACTTGTGTTTTCCTCTGTGTGACTATGGAACTCAGGGACGGTATATGCTAGTAAGCAAACACTCCATGGCTGAATGACATTCCCACCCAGCCAGCTTTCAACTGCGGGAATCCTAGGTCAATTTTTTGTTGTTGTTGCATGACATTCCAATAATGGAGCAGCATTTGAGGCTTTTTCCTTATTTTTTTTTTTTGAATGTATCCAAACTCGATTGCTTAACTTCTAGCAAGGTTATAACCCCAGGCATTTTCCTTCATAGCTTGACAATGTGAGTATGCACAACCCTAGCAAGAAGCGACATGCCATGTGGCTGTCAGAAGGAGCATGGAAAATATCAACTTCAGCAGGTCCTTGTCTTCAGCAGCAATAACAAGGACCTCCTATGACGAGGCAGAATGTGCCTGAATTTGTAGTGTGTTTCTTCCGTGACAAAAACAAGCCTCCCGCCTACAGCAGGCCTTTCTTTGCCCGTGGGATGAACTTATTATGCATGAAACCCATTTTGAGGAACCCTGGGGGCGCAGCACACTCTCAGAGTGTGTTTAGTGTTAAGAACACACCTGGGTCCAATCCCCAGAAATACCTTTAAAAAAAAAGAGAAAGAGCCGGGCTGTGGTGGCGCACGCCTTTAATCCCAGCACTCGGGAGGCAGAGGCAGGCGGATCTTTGTGAGTTCAAGACCAGCCTGGTCTACAAGAGCTAGTTCCAGGACGGGCTACAAAGCAAAAATCAAAACAAAACAAAAAAAGCCACAGAGAAACCCTGTCTCGAAAAATCAAAAGAAAAAAAAGAAAAAGAAAAAGAAAAATAAAAAAATACAAGGTTGGAAGGGCAAGATGTTTCCTATGCATGCATATCTTTCCGGAGTCACTGCACTTAACCGAATGCCTATGTGTAAGACAGCTCTATGTCTTGTCTCCAGGATCCACATGAATTGGGGCAGTGTTAGAGGTCTCAGGAGCTGGGCCTATCCCCAGATAAGGCCACTGGTGTGCTGCCTTCTGAGGAACATTTTCTAGGAACTGCCCTGTGTCTGAGGAAAACACAGCACAGCCTCTCAGAATAAAAAGCCATTTGTGAGAAAATTCCCCTACCTTGTTGTAAGGAAACCTTGATCATCCAGACAGTCCTGGCAGACAAAATCTTGGATGTTGGCACACAGAATGGCATGAGCTGACTTGGAGCCAATAGCTGGATGAATGTTGGGCCTCATGCACCTTCGGGTCTTCTAGCTGAGGCCTGTGACGTCAGGCCACAGACAAGCAACCCCACTGTACCCCGGCTGGATCCTGACCCAAAGAAACTGAACGATCCTAAATGACTGTATGCAAGTATGAGAGCGGTAAAGCAAGGTGCAGGGCATGTAGCTGAGCAGCAGGGCGCTTGCCTCGCATGCACAAGGCCCTGGGTTCAATCCGCACCACTGCAACCAATAATCAAACAAACAAGAATGGCGCCGAGATGAAACAGGGGTGGCCAGACCAACGAGGAGCACTAACCCGGACATTTCAGTGGAGAGTTGGGAGCTGAGCTCCAATCTGCTTGACAGTGTCACGTGCCCTCCTCTGAATCCATGGTTACAGCCAGGAAGAATGCTCTCACCCACTCACCTCTACTCAGTGGCTGAACTGGGTGGGAGAAAATCCTCAAACACGCCGGTTGTTCATAGAAAGGTGACCTCGGCTCCGGAGGACAGCAGGGACCAAGTTGTTCCTGGAACACCTGTCCCTTCAGTTGCCCTGCTCTGCACTGAGTTCAAGGGGACCAGGCAGTTGCCCAGGCTGGCTTTTTCTCCTGGTCTATGAGGAATCCTGGGCAGCTGGCCTAGCCGCTCCCTAAAAAGGAACCATCTCACCTCACCCAGCTTTAAGAGAAAAACGACGGCTTTTTTTTTTTTTTTGTAATTTATCTCCTTTGTTTCATATGCTTTATTTGTTTAGCCTCTGCAACATCACACAAAGCAGGAATATAACGCTTTTTCGAGACAGGGTCTATGTAACCTTGGCTGACCTGGAACTCTCTAAGGAGACCAGGCTGGCCTTAAACTCAGAGAGATCCAGCCTACTCTGTCTGGTCTGAATCTACTCAGTGTTCTGTGCCATTTAGTGGGGTCAAACGACTACCTTTTGGGAAAGGTGGGTGCTCCTGTGACTCGCTCCAATGACTGACTGTACTGGCTGGCATCCAGGTCTTGCTGTTTGCATGTAAGTACTTAAAGAATGTATGTATCAGCCGGGCGGTGGTAGCGCACGCCTTTAATCCCAGCACTCGGGAGGCAGAGGCAGGCGGATCTCTGTGAGTTCAAGACCAACCTGGTCTACAAGAGCTAGTTCCAGGACAGGCTCCAAAGCCACAGAGAAACCCT
>JAQHUG010000055.1:2898468-2921715 GCA_028555095.1 Dicrostonyx torquatus | reverse complement strand
TGACTTATGTATGTCTACCACATGTGTGTCGGTGCCCATGGAGGTCAGAAGGCACTGGATCCCCAGTGAACCCACAGAGATCTGCCTGCCTCTGCCTCCCGAGTGCTGGGATTAAAGGCGTGCGCCACTACCACCCGATCCTTTCCACATCTTCATTCTTAGAAAGAAGCCACCAAGTTGAGCCTACACACAAAGGGAGAGGACCAGGATATATGTTGCTTCCTGGGGTGGTCTAAATGACCAATGTCCTCCATAGGCTCCGGTGTTTGCACACTTGTTCCCCAGTTGGTGGCTCTTTTTGGAGGAAAGTATGGAACTTTGCTGGAGGAAGCACGCTCACTGGGAACCTACTCTGAGAGTTTGTAGTCTTGCCCCACGTCCAGTTAGCTCTCTGGGCTTCCTGAATGACAAACTAACCAGTCGGGTCCCTGGTCCAGCCTGTGGTCACACCCTCCCCGCCTTCGTGGACTCTCCCTCTGGAGCTGCAATACAAAACAAACAACCAGAACACGCTTCTCTTTTTATGATAAGTTGCTTCCGGCATAGTGTTTTATCACACACGCCCTAAAGGGTGAGGTAGCCACAGGAATTATTTGAAATTCTTCTGTTCTCCCAGAGTTATTGACTCAATCTTTATTTACATCAGCATAACGCACGGAACTAACACGGAGCTGTTTGCTCTGCAGCTGATACTGTGAGAAGGCTCTTCTGGACGGACCCTGGCTGTTGACACCCCACCTGCCTTTCATTTCTTTGAGCATTTCTTTTTTAAACAAAAGAAATTCCCCTTCAAGTAAGTCCTATCACGTTAGCATTTTAGTGCCATTGTGGCTGTTTGTTGGTTTTTCAAGACAGGGTTTCTCTGTGTTGTCCTGGCTGTCCAGGGACTTGCTCTGTAGACCAGGCTGGCCTTGAACTCACAGATATCTGCCTGCCTCTGCCTCCCGAGTGCTGGGATTAAATGCACGTGCCACCACCGCCTGGCAGTGTCATTGTGTTTTTGAAACACAACTGTTTAAAAGGGCATATGTGCTTTTATTAATTTTGAACTTAATAAATATAAACCTTTTTAAATTTTCTCATTTATATATATTCACCAGATGCTTGCAGAGGACCTGGAAAAAAGCTGTCTGTGGGTTGGAGGAGTGGCTCAGCAGGTAAGGGGACTTGCTGCTCTGGTTGACGACCCGCATTCATTCCCAGCATACACATGGCAGCAAACAATCATGAGTAACTCCAGTTCCAGGGGTCCATGATTCTCTTCTGGCTTCTGTGGTCGCACATACACGCATGTAAGCAAATATTTATACATTTAAATTTATTTATTTTAAAGCAAAGCTCTCTGAAGTCAGACTGTGTCCCTCTCCTGGCACTGAATCTTCCTGTACCTTAAGCTTCCTGTCTGTAAAATAGAAACTGTCTTTAGATTTGTTTCTGTGAAGAAGTTAACAAGATAATATAAAACAGACTAAGATTAAGGACTCACTCTGGGGACTGGAGAGGTGGCTTAAGGGTTAAGAGCACTTACTGCTCTTGTAGAGGTTCTGGGTTCAGTTTCTGGCACTCATGCTATGATCTGCTGACCTGGTCTGTCACAAGACAAGCCCTGTCCACTCCCAACCCCTGCCCCCCGCCTCCCACCCCCACCCCTGCTTCTTCTGAGGCAAAGGGATCTCTGCCTCCTCCAGCCTGTGCTCTTTTTGTCCCTCTTCTGAAGAGGTGGCTGCTGCCTCTCTTTCCCCCTTTTTCTCCCCCCCCTCTACCTCTCTCTCTTCTTCCCCCTTCTCCATTTTCCCCTTTCCCCTCTATAACCCACTAAATAAACTCTATACCCAAACTCTCTCTGCATGGCATATCTGTCTGTCTCTCACTGACCATAGTCTCCCACCAAGGCTCCAGATGACCCTCTGCTCATTCCCACTAACTATATTTTTAACAAAGAATAACAGCTCATATGGTGACTCACAGCTTTCTGGGTCTCCAGCCTTGGAAGATCCATCTCTCCCTTTTCTGGCCACCACAGGCATTGCATAAATATGATGGACATATATACTTGTAGGCAAAGCTCTCATAATATAAAAATAAGTCTTTTTTTTTTTTTTTTGGTTTTTTGAGACAGGGTTTCTCTGTGGCTTTGGAGCCTGTCCTGGAACTAGCGCTCGTAGACCAGGTTGGTCTCGAACTCAAAGAGATCCACCTGCCTCTGCCTCCCGGGTGCTGGGATTAAAGGCATGCGCCACCACCGCCTGGCTATAAAAATAAGTCTTTATGGAAAAGAAAGATCAAGGACTCTGCTATAGGCAGCCTGGATGTAAATCCTGGCCTGTTGCTTTGATAGAGAAGACTGTTGGGGGGGCACTCAGCAGGTGTTAAACATTAATAAAGCGCTGCTAATAAGTTCTTTTCCTTTTACTCTGAGTACTCGTGTTGATGGGGCAGTTTGACTCCTTAATCATCAGTTGCGTCTTGCCCTTGCTGTCTTGGCTACTTTGAGCTAAAGGACTGTCAAATAGCCAGCCTGACTATCCTTATGACACCATCACTGCTAAAGACTGTCAAATAGCCAGCCTGACTATCCTTATGACACCATCACTGCTAAAGACTGTCAAACATCCTTGTGATGACATCACTGCTTTGAACATTCCATGGACACCTTGAAGACACTACACTATTACAGCTGATAGCCCCAGCTCCAGCCAAGACTGGTTCAGCTTCTACCAGATGGTTGCTAACACAACATCAATAAACCCTAGATAACCCTGCAACCATTTTCAGGAAAGACAGTTTCTCTGATAGCTTAGCAGTAACTGCCACAACTAGTGTAAGAGGGACAATGCTATGATTGGTGCAGACACAATCTAGTGTTAGGGCAGTGCTCTGATTGGTGCAGACACAATCTAGTGTTAGGGCAGTGCGCTGATTGGTGCAGACACAATCTAGTGTTAGGGCAGTGCGCTGATTGGTGCAAACCCAACTAGTGCTAGGGCAGTGCTCTGATTGGTGCAGACACAATCTAGTGTTAGGGCAGTGTGCTGATTGGTGCAAACCCAACTAGTGTTAGGACAGTGCTCTGATTGGTGCAGACACAATCTAGTGTTAGGACAGTGCTCTGATTGGTGCAGACACAACCACTTACATGAGGTGTCTGCCCTGCCACACACACCCTTCCTTTGCCTATCTCAGCAGGTTGCTGAGCTCACTTGCTGAGTCACTAGGAGATACCCTTCGTGCTGTTGTCCCAGTGTTCTCAAGTGGTGTCTCTGCCTATTTTCAATAGCTGTGGGGCTGAGATGATAATGCAGACAGCAGAGTAGCAGGCTAAGCCAGAAAAATGGCACCGTGTCTGCTGTTTTGATAGCTGAAGAGGTAGAGATGGACAAAAGGCTGTAAAGGGCCATAAAAGGAAAATTGCAGACCCTTGTCACTGGAGGTTCCAGCGAGCTTGTATGATTTTACAAGTCTCAGACACCCCGAGGCCTGTGAGCCTTAACTCTGGCCTCTGCCAAGGGTTAAGGAATCCCAGCTTCCTAGTTGTATACAACAGCTGTACCACTTTAGAGCAGCCTACGGGGTAATTTATTACTTTAGAGTAAAGGGCCTGGTTACTAGAGGCTCCCACAAGAAAAAAGTTGTAATGCTTAAGGGTCCAGCATCTTAGGTCTTTGCAAAGGCTGTCGCACTAGGGGGCACCATCTGCTTTTTCCACCAATGCCAAACACCATGGAATATAATAGCTGTCAAAGACCAGCACTTACAGCTGGGCGGTGTTGGTGCACACCTTTAATCCCAGCATTAGGGAGGCAGAGGCAGGTGGATCTCTGTTAAATTCAAGGTCAGCCTGGTCGACGGGTGAGTTCCAGGACAAGGCTCCAAAGTTACACAGAGAAACTCTGTCCAATCCTGAAAAGCCAAAAAAAAAAAAAAAAAAAAGACTAGTACACACACACGCACTCCTCATATAGGCCTCTGTGCCTACCCATGATTTCTACCCAGAATAAAAAGACCCAATGCGGGGAGGGGACTGGTCACATTATGATCTGTAAAACCCTAGACAAGCTACTTCTCTTTGCTGCATCCCATTCATTAAATGGGAGAGGACACAGCTTCTGGGAACATATCATCTTCAGGTCTTCAGCAGGTCCTCAGTCCCTGGCCAAGGACATGTCCACTTCAGCTAATAGTAACTGAGTCTGAATAAGCCTTCAGGCCAGGGATTATCCTGTAGTTTACTTCCTCAGCTCAGGGTCTCAGTGTTTCTCACAACTGAGACAAACGAGTAACCTATAGGCCAGTGCCTGCTATGTCCTAAACTACCACACAAACAAGGCAGAGTCACAGCTTTCAAGAGTCCACAAGGCATTCTATAGTGGGAGAACCTAAGGGAACCAACCATGTATCCTAATCCCAGAGTACTCTATTGAACTCCAACACACAGGAGGTAACATGCATGCATAGGGGCAGTCTGGCCCTCTTCCCTGGCAGAGGAGAGAACGCCAACCCTGTAACAGAGAGGACAGCGCTATGACTACTTGTTTCATCTTGGGCATGTGTCCATTTCCCCAGACACATGAGTTTCCCCATGTACAGAATTTGTCTTTGGAGACAAGGTCTTGCTTGTAGTTTGAACTGGCCTTGAAAGGTCAATCTTCCTTCCCTAGGTGTTAAGTGCTGGGATTACAGGTGATCTCACAAGATTTTTAGGATTGGAAAAATACAGGCAACTTTATTTTTCTTTCTCCCTCCAAATTCAGTAGTGATGGCGCTGGGCCTACTACTTGCCATCTGTGTACAGTCTGGTTCCTGTTTAAAAACAACAAACAAAAAACAAGCTAGGTAGTGGTGGCACACGCCTTTAATCCCAATACTTGGGAGGCAGATATATGAGTTTGAGGCCAGCCTGGTTTACAGAGTGAGTTCCAGGACAAGCAGGGCTAAGCAGAGAGACCCTGTCTCAAGGGAAATGTATTTTGGAACCCCAAAGCATAGAAAGATCAAACACAGTATTTTATTATTAGTATTCCTTTATGTATTCAATTTAATAACACCAAGGAAATGGCATTGAGAATCAGATACTTTGACAACACGTCAGACACAGCACAGACCTAAAGACAGCTGTTGCAGACTTAACCTCAGCATTCAAATTTGCTTTTTGGTTGCACAGAATAATTTATTAAAAAAAAAAATCCTAAATATCGTAGCCAGCCTTGGCTCACGGTCTTTACCAGATACGTGACAACTCTCAAAAACTATTAAAAACTGATAATTTGTTCATATATGACTATTACATGTACAAATGAACTTTGTTTGGTCTCCTGGAACACTGCACTAGTAGAATGACTAATCTTCTGACTGAAATAATTACCGTTGTACAATGACAAGTCCATGTCAGTAATACATTGGGGAGACATGCAATAGGGGGAATACAACAAAGGGTTAGTTACTTGGCAGCACAAGGTGGGAATGGGCTGATCACTGACAAGAATTCCTCCATCATGTTCTACCCAGGACATCCTTGCTGGTCTTGGGTTAAGTGAAATACCCTTCTAATTCAGCCTAAAGGACCTCTTCCTCCTCCTCTGCTGCCTCCTTGTCTTTTATCAGCGTCAGTAACTGCAGCAAGCCTGGGGCTGGGCCACCCTCTGGCAGTCCAAGCTCTCTTCGAACTGTCTTGTCAACTGCCCCAGCAACGATCTGGTCTAGACGGGCCTGATTCACAACTTCTTTCTCAATTGCTCCTTTCTGTACCAATTTCTGTAACAAAGGCTCCAGCCTTAGAACATAGGCAGACAGCTTTTCATCAGTCTTCTGGTAAGTAGTAAGGTATTTGACCTGCAATGACCTAGGATTATCAATAACCCCAAATATTGTCTCAAGAGTCTTCAGGCATTCTGCAACTGTAATGAAAGGATTGTTTATCTTGAGAGCTCGAATAATCTCAAATGCTGGGCCTCTAAGGCTCTCTATCAACCGCCTTCTTTTCTCTACATCCGACACCTGCCATGTTTTCATTACCTGAGAAGTATGAAACATCCAAGACTCAAATTCTTCTTCACCCGGTCCTGGAGGATCCCTGCCTGAGAAAACACCCAGCTTTTTGTACCTCAGATACTGCAGGGTAGGCTTAAGGGCCTCGTCTAATGCCTGTGCCAACATGGGGGTTCGCATTACAGGGATCATGCCCTGGTCTAAACTGAGAGGGTCATTTCGATTCCCAAGACCTCTGGTCAGTTCGCCCATCGTCATGCCCTCTCCCTTTAAAAACTCATTTAACCTGCATAAAAACTCATTATCAACATCAGAAGGCTTAAAGATCACTCTCCAGACACCTCCTTTTCCAGGTATCTCCTTGGGAACCAGAGCACTGCTGGTATCTACCGAAAGTCCTACTAAGGCTACATTCTTGTTCTCATCCCTCCTGAACATCCTCCCAAGCAGTCTGTGTTCCCCCAAAGGTGCCAGGCCAGCCTGCAAGGCCTCCTCGATTTCTGCCACTCCGCAGGTCAGAGGGATGCCGGCAACCAACAGTGCTTTCCGAGGGTTCATGTCCATCCCCCTGCACCAGTCTTCTAAGAGCCTTAGCGTCATGGTGCCAGAATACTGAAGACGTAATTAGCCCTGGGCGGCGCTGCTGCTGCTGCTGCTGCCGCCGCCGCCACTCACAGTGATGTGCGCACTTGTCTCTTCAACTCGCCGAGGTCCAGGAGCCTGAGAAGACAGAACACCCATGTAAATTAACGGTGTTCGGGCCGCCCTGCAGCGGCTCCTCCGCCCTCCCGCTTTCGGCGCCCGCAGACCCGTTATAGACGCGCTGCTCGGATCCCGAGGAAAGCGTCTGACCTTTGAAGGCTTCAGACGAGACCCGGGACCACGTCCTGAGCTTGGTAGTGGGGGATACGGTGCCAGGAGCCCGCCTCACCCGCTGAGGCCAGGGGACCGACTGCTGCAAACCACCTCAAGGGACAGACAATCGCCTGACCGAAGCAGTCTGAGCTGGTAGGAGGCGGTGCGGTAGAGACAGTCTGACGTCACGAGGCGGGCACACGTTTCCGGCCCGAGACGGAAGCTCTGACTGCGGCGGCATCCGGGACTGCGAGCGGGCGGGCCCACTCAGGACAGGAAGGTGAGACCCGGGACTGCTCAGCTTCGCTGTCAAGCTGGCCCGGCGCTTCGCCGTGTGCCGAGCTCGGGACTCTGCGGGCCAGGTCTAGCGCAGCCTGCTCAGCCCAGGCGCTGCGGGGCTTGCGGCGGAGGGGCGGGCCCGGCTGCCCTGAGACCCCGGCGGCCGAGCATCTCCAGGTGGCTGCCCCCCAACTGGGGCTCCCGAGGGCGATGGGGCCCGCCGCCGCGTGACCTGACCAGCCGTGGTCACGCTGAGCTTAATCACTACTAGCTCGTGCTCCCGCCGGTGGCGCTCAGCTTCCCTGAGCTGTGCGACCCAGAGGCTTTCTCTTCAGGTGGCTTGTTCTGAAATGCCAAAGGCACCTGACTATTCAGAACTGAGTGACTCTTGCACGCTTGCTGGGGGAACAGGAAGATTTTCGGGACCATTGTAAGTGTTTGAGTTACTGTCTTAACTTCGGGGCTTCGAAATTGGTTTAAAGAGTAGAACCCAGTGTGAATGTCTGAATGGTGTTTGTTAAGTCAGAAAGCATTCCAACTAAGTGCCATGTCCTGTGCGGAAACTAGGTAATCCAGATAATCTGAAACAAAGATGTACTGTGTATATTCAAACAAGATGTGATGATTCATTCACTCTGTGGGGCTTACATATATAGATAGCAGCACTCAGTTTATACTGAAACCAATATTTTTATGTGCTCACAAATGTTATATAAAACAACCACTTGTAAGTTGTTTACAGCTATTAAATCTTAAATATGCTTGTGCTTTTCAGAACTCAAATTTAAAATCAAGTGCACTTGGAAGTTTTGCCATGGCAACATTACTAGACCCTAACTGTAGTTTTTTCTGTGTTTACATTGAAGGCACAGAGCATGGAGAATGATGAACTTCCGTCAGCGGATGGGATGGATTGGAGTGGGACTGTATTTGCTGGCAAGCGCGGCAGCATTTTACTATGTTTTTGAAATCAATGAGACTTACAACAGGTTGGCTTTGGAACACATTCAGCAGCACCCTGAGGAGCCTCGGGAAGGAACCACATGGACACACTCCTTGAAAGCTCGGCTACTCTCCCTGCCCTTTTGGTTGTGGACAGTTATTTTTCTGATACCATACTTACAGATGTTTTTGTTTCTTTATTCTTGTACAAGAGCTGATCCCAAAACAGTGGGCTACTGTATCATACCCATATGCTTGGCAGTTCTCTGCAATCGCCACCAGGCATTCGTCAAGGCTTCTAATCAGATCAGCAGGCTACAACTGATTGACACCTAAAGCTGTCACAAGACTGCTGGTACTATATGGAGGCTGATCACAAGACTGCAGTTTCCTCACAAATCTCAGGAAGTTGTGGTGGAACACAGACTTAAAAAAAGTGACAAGAGGACTACTTTATCTGAATAATAATGACTTTTTAAGTAAAGCCTGAGAAACTACTAACAAATCATGTTGCTGACTTCAGATTTTGGAAGTAAAATAATGGCTTGTTATTTGCAGTCTTTAGAAACTTGAAAAAGTACCCGAATTTTTATTTCTAGTCTATGTGCAACATAGTATGATTCAAAAATTTTTCCGTTGGGGAAAACAATGACTATTTCCATTGTGTTAAGTGTAAAAGGGTCTGTCCATGATCATAAAATTTAAATTTTATACATTCACTTGGCTTGCTTAAAAATTCTTCAGACTAAGACATCCTGCTGGAGCTAACTGCTTTCTTGCTTTTGTCTTAAAGGGGATGGGTTTAAAATTTCTGAGGTGATGGCTACCACATCTCTGATTTTTTGTTTTGTTTTGTTTTGTTTTGTGTGTGGGGAGGTACGGAAAGAGAACCCAAGCCTTTTATGCTTCTTTTGTTTGCTTTTTGAAGACAGGGTTTTTCTGTGTAACCCTGGCTGTCCTGGAACTTCCTCTGTAGACCAAGCTGGCCTGGAACTCTGCCTCCAGAAGTGCTGAGATTAAAGTTGTGTGCCACCACCAACTGGTGGCTTTTGTACTTTTACCAGTGGATTATAATCACAGCCACGAGGGCTACTTAGATACACAGAATTTGTTATCTTTTATTTTGGAGTGGGGGTGGCTACCAAAATGACTAATCTTTTAAAAACTACATAGGAACTGAACAGATTAAATGGTTGAAAGTCTAGAAATAACACACAGAAAAAATTTGGAAATTTACTCCAGTCTTTGCAGCAAACCCTGTGAAAGGTTATCATGTCATAATCTTTCTCATTCTTTTCTAACCGAAGTTTGGGCCTTAAAGCCCAAGGATCAAGATGCGATCCTTATACATAAAATCTCTGCACTTGGAACATCTGTGTCTGGTCACTACAGAGACTTCCAGGGTGAGACCAGGCTATGCAGTGGAGACAATACTAAAACATTTCACACCATTTTATTAATAACCGTGGACTCTTAAGTGGTCTTTACTCTTAGGCTACAACAACCCTGTAAGACAGCAGCACTTTATTACCTATGCTTTGCAGATGTGGAACAGGAAGCAGCCTGCCATAAGTCAGGTCATCACCCAACACCTGTTTCTCACCACTGACACACCACCACCCCATGCTCCGTACAATGGCAACTATTCTCTGTATACTGCCTACTGCCTCGTACCAAAAATGGAAATGAGTATTAGTGAAAGTTTTTCTCAGTTTATATAACTGTTAGCTTTCTTCCAGTGCAGGCTCCAAAGCCACAGAGAAACCCTGTCTCGAAAAACAAAAACAAACAAACAAATAACTGTTAGCTTTCGGAGGCGGTGAGGAGGGGGGGGGCGGCGGACGGGACCGGCTAAAGGGAAGGTGTGCATACAACACCATGCCTGGCTCAAACTTTATCTTAAGAGACCGAACTATAAGCTGGGCAGTAGTGGCATAGGTCACCCTGGTCTACAAGAGCTAGTTCCAGAACAGGCTTTAAAACTACAGAGAAACCCTGTCTGGGGGAGAGGGAGAAGGACAGACGGACGGAACTACATCAAAAGCATCAGAATCTACTTTATGATCTCTCTTCTCTCTTTCTCTTGAAACAGAGTTTCTCTATGTAAATGCCCTAGCTGTACTGGAACTCATTTGGTAGACCAGGCTGGCACCGAGATCTACCTGTCTCTGCCTCCAGGAGTGCTGGGATTAAAAGCATGTGTCACTACACCCAGCTTTAGGAAGTGGAACATGCCTTTGAACTTGGAGGCAGTGGCAGGCAAATCTCTGAGTTCCAGGATAGCTAGGGCTACCAAGAAAAATCCTGTCTTAAAAAAAAAACAAAAAACAAACCCAACTCTATTTAGTTACTGAAATAACACATCTTTTGCTCCAGGGAAACAGTCTGACATACTTCTTTTCTTTTTTTTTTTTTTGAGACAGGGTTTCTCTGTAGCTTTTGGATCCTTCCTGGAACTAGCTAGCTCTTGTAGACCAGGCTGGCCTCACTCACAGAGATCCACCTGCCTCTGCCTCCCAAGTGCTGGGATTAAAGGCGTGTGCCAACACCGCCTGGCTTGACATACCTATTTCTGCAAACCAATTGCATCGTTTGCGTGCTGTCAGTAGGCATGTTGCAGGAATGTGTTAGAAGCCTTCTACATTAACTCTTCATTCCATTTCTGAGGCAGGTGTCATTTTACAAGACTGAGTGCCATTTTACAAGACTGAAGCATGCAGGAATTAATAACCTGTCCATGGATATGGAAAATAATTGGAAAAGCCATGTTAATTGGAAGAGCCATAGGTAGTATATGGTAGCACATGCCTTTAATAATCTAGCACTTGGGAGGCAGACGCAGGTGATTTTTTATGAGTCTAGTCTACATAGTGAGATACTGTCTCAAAACAGCAAAAATCAGAAGAGCCAAGATTTGAACCCAGGGTATCTAGATTCAGATATGAGCTTTGTACTTACAGAAAAAATAGTGTTTCCCTTTTTATTAGTATTAAAGTAGTAATATTTAAAAAATCCGTGACAGGGTTTCTCTGACTGCCCTGTAACTCATTCTGCAGACCAGGCTGGCCGTGAACTCAGCTGCCTACCTCTGCAGGAATTAAAGGCATGCGCTACAACACCTGGCTGATATTTATTTATTTATTTATTTATTTTTGGTTTTCCGAGACAGGGTTTCTCTGTAGCTTTGGAGCCTGTCCTGGAACTAGCTCTTGTAGACCAGGCTGGTCTCGAACTCACAGAGATCCACCTGCTTCTGCCTCCCGAGTGCTGGGATTAAAGGAGTGCGCCACCACCGCCTGGCTGATATTTAAAATTGTTAAGGCAAATTATTTTAACTACTAGTTCAAGTAGAATTAATATAGTATTTCCAAATGTAGTTAATCATTAATGTTTAGCTTACAAAGTTAATCTGCTCTTTAGCAAATTACATTTACTTATCTTTCTGTGTGTGTACATATGTGAGGCTGGATGCCACAGTGTATATGTAGAAGACAGAAGACAACCATGGCTGTGTTTTCTCTGGTGCTGTCTACTTTGGTTTTGGAGACAGGGTCTCTCTCTCACTGGCCTGTAGCTCACCGAATGGCTAGGCTGGCCAACCAGTGAGACCTAGGGATCCCAGGCTCCAATGGGACCATAGTCTGGCTCCCCTACACCCTTTAAAAAACAGAAACAAAAATGTGGATTCTTGCAAACAGGCAATTCTGCAAGCACTTTACCAACAGTGCTATCATTTTATCTGCACTCCTGCCTTGAAGTGAAATAATCACATTTAGTTTTTCATGAAATACTTTCCCCCCAAAAAATGCTGGCACAGAAATGGGTAACTACAGAAATGTATATGACATTTTATTCACCACTATACATTTTTGACTCCAGAGATATTCTAGTTTTAAAGTAAGCTCCCAAAGTATAGAATCTAATTCTATTTTATAATCTTTAAAAGGAATAAAAAGTTTGTCTTTGGTGGAGCTATGATATAAAGTACTCAAGCAAGTAGCTCACTGCTCCTGTGACACAAACACGTTTGTATGGCATGGGTAGTGTTAGTCTTTTCTTAAATACCAAGTGCTAATGACTTAGCATCTTCAGCCCCTAAATTCCTGGCAGAAGCACTTACTGTGATACTTCATTATTCGTTCTTTCATCAAGTATGCACGACCACATATGAAGTCCTAGATGACTCTGGACTGTGGGTGGAAATCACCATGCATTAATATTTCTTTTGTTGTAAAGTGGTGGGGAAAAAAAAAGAAAAAACTCACACAAAGTAATATCAAGACCCATGGAGGTGGCCTCAGGTCATTTTGTCTTAAATACTTTTCAGATGCTTCCATCAGGGTTGAAAAGAACTGGCCCATGGTACTTTGGTGCTGTCACGTAGCATTCACTGAAGATTCAAGTTAAAGCTATGCTTATCTTTGTAACAGTAACAGCAAATCTTCTGTACAAAGTTTACTTGAGTCATCTGCAAATTTACCTACATTTCTTGATATTCAATCTTCTCTGGGTTGTTCTGAAAATACTCCTCAGACTTTTGCCTCCCATTCTGCCAAAACTGCTCACTGGTGATTAACACTGCACCCAACGACCCGGTCTTGATTCTAGAGTTATTTTTTGAAGTTTCTGACACTGCATCCTTGACATACTTTCTTCAGCTGGCTTTTAGGTTAGCACCATCATTTCTGATGGATGTTCCTTAGTTGCCTACTCATTCAGGAGCCATGAGTCAAGAGGAGCAGCCACAAGTGGTCAGTAGCCACAAGTGGCTCAGTTCTAGATAATTCCTGTTTTTTTTTCTTCCTCTTAGCTGTTTGCTGCTGCTTTGTTGAATCCTTTTGGGGAAACTCCTCCAACTCTACGTGTTGGTGTGCTTCAGTTCACTCTTCTTAGCCTGTCTTTTTGTCCAGTCTTGTGCTTTTAACTACCCTTCTCCTTAGCTGGGCGGTGGTGGCGCACGCCTTTAATCCCAGCACTCAGGAGGCAGAGGCAGGCGGATCTCTGTGAGTTTGAGACCAGCCTGGTCTACAAGAGCTAGTTCCAGTGCAGGCTCCAAAGCCACAGAGAAACCCTGTCTCAACAAACCAAAAAAAAAAAAAAAAACCAAAAAACAAAACAAAAAAAAAAAACTACTACCCTTCTCCAGAGTTACTTGAATTCCCACCACCTACTTGTTGCTTTTTAAAGTGGGATCTCCCTAGGTTACCTTGGACGGTCTTGAACTTGATCCTCTTGCTCCAGCTCCCTAAGCAGCTGGGATCGCTTGCTTGCATGCATCACTACACCTAGTTTCACTTCACTGCTTGCCTATACTTCATACATTTACTAAAAGGCTCATGAAATTTAACCTGTCTGAAACCAAGCTGCTAATGTCAGCCTGTCAAAACCTGTTTTTCAAGTCTAGTACCAGTTGTGCCATGGGCCTGTGAACCAGCACATAGGAAAGGGAAAGAGGTAAGAGGACCAGTTCAAGAACAACCCAATCCAGGCAGCAAGTTCGAGACCATGTCTGAGGCTGGGTGTAGTAGTCACACCTTTAATTTTAGCACCTGGGAGAGGCAGGCAGTTCTAGAGTGAGTTCCAGGTCAGCCAGGGCCACACAGATAAACCCCATCTCAAAGAAGTCGTAATCAGTACCCCATACTTTCAAGCCATTCCCCATTCTTTTTACTCAATTCTGCTCCAGCCACACTAACCATCTTTTCCTTTTCCAAAAATCTTATACTATGGAATTCATAAACTTAGGACCCTCCTGCCTCTGCCTCCAGAGTGCTGGGATTACAAACATGTGCTTCCTTGCTTGGCTCTAGTTCTTGATTTTGGAACATTTCAGAAATTTCCGACCCAGGGCCTTAGGTGCTCTGTGTTTTCTTCAAACTGTGGCTCAAATGTCACCTTAGTGAATCTCTCTGACTAACTGAAAGCAAGCATTTTTCCCAATTTAACTTTTTCCTACAGTACTTAACTATTCTCACATGATCATATGTACATTTCCTCAAAATCTTGAATTTTTGTCATGTATTGTGATGAGCCCTATGCTTACAATAGTAACTGGCACACAGTAGGTGCTCAGTATGTATTTATGAATGTATACATCTCTTGTTATACTGTAAAAATCAATCTAATTCATTCTCCCTAGAGAACAAAGTCAAGAGCTAATATTTACTATTAAGCGTGTGGCCTAATCTATCAGGTGTTCTAGGTTAATCCAGCTCTTTTAGAGCTCAGGATTTAGTGATATTCTCTTCAAGGCCAAGATTTAAACTGTCTCTCAATATAATTTTGAGTTCTTGTGATATAGGTTGGCTTGGAATTTTCCTTATTGGTGTTGAGTAAAAAAACATATACTTTTTTTTTCATTAAGTGGATGGCTAGAGTCCTCAATAAATTTGTTTCAGTCATGAAAACACCCAATGTGTACAAAGTACGAGGGCTCTTAGAACTACATAACAGTTTCAGTCCCTGGTGTTCCAGTACCGTGGATCTAGAAAGCATTCATAAACAACCAAAATTCTGGCTCGAGTAAATTTCTATTTAAAACTATACTCCAGTAGCCTGTTGATATCTCAATGTGAGCTGCTACTTTTTAAGGATTAAACAGCTTATTTCTAGAATTCACTGTTTCCTGAACTACAAATTTAAATAAATAAAGCTGTTTTGATCCCAAAGGTCACCAGAGAACTAGAATAGTTACAGTATTTTTATGGCATTTTTGTACTTGGAAGTTAACATTGGCTTAAAATGACTGTTTTCAAAATTAATCCTAGGCATATATATCAGCCTAGAACCTCTACTATTCTTTATTTGATGGTATCCTGCTTCGTACTTGGTTGGCCCAGTTCTCCTAACCTATACATAAGTTGCAATAGGAAAGGGGGTACAGGCCTTCTCAAAACAAATTAAATACACAGGATGTTGCCTTTAATCCCAGCACTTGGGAGGCAGAGGCAGGTGGGATCTCCGAGTTTGAGGCCAGCCTAATCTACAGAAAATTCCAGGACAGCTAGTGCTACACAGTAAAATCCTGTCTCGAAAACCCAGAAAATATAAAAGATCCATCAAACCTACAACTCAGAACCTCAAAACACTATATAAGCACAAATATTATATTGAAATGTCTTTATTAAACAAAGAAGGAAATAAACATTCTAAGAGCAAGTTGAGCCATCAATTTAAACTATTTTTTTTAACCCTGCATGTTTATCTGTGTACCATATGAGGAAGCCAGGTCCCAAGGACTGGAGTTACAGAGGGTTGAGACCCACCATATGGATGCTGGGAACTGAACCCAGGTCTTCTGTAAGAGCAGCCAGTGCTCTTTAACTGCTGAATCACCTCTTCAGCTCCCTTAATTTAAACTATTTAAAATATACTATTTTAAATTATATACAGGCAAGTTTTTTTCTTTAAAGGATTAATTAAATCTAGAGTTATTTGAATAGTACAAGTAAGAATCTCTGGTCATTAGTAATTTTTTTCTAGTTGAAATTACCTTAAGAGTGCTTAGTGGAATGTCCATGCTCCAGGAAATACATTTTTAAAATGTAAAGTGTGTAAACTGAGTGTCCTTAGTAACATCAAGTGTAATTTCAGGTCTCAGAACATGCAATTTGCAGCTGTGCATGTTAGCACACAGCATTCAGGAGGAAGAGGCCAGCATGATCTAAGGAACAAGTTCCAGCTAACCAGGCTACCTAGTGAGATCCTGTCTTTAAAAAAAAAAAAAAAAAAGGCAGATCAAATGTTCTACCACAGAACCACATTCCCATCCCTAAAAACTATTTTCATTTTTAAGATACGGGTGCAAACCCGGTGCCTTGTGCATGCTAGACAAGCACTCTACTACTGAGCCTCAAGTTATATATGTAAACTGGCAGAAAACAATCACTGGCTCTGGAACCTAAGGCAAATAACTATTCTGAGATTTAATCTCTGAAGTAATAAGCCATTTTGATTTGTTGCGTCTAAGAATCTATGAGGCCCAGAATATATCTATAATTCCAGCACCTAAGACATAGAGGCAGGAAGATCACAGGTTTGAGAACAGCCTGTGTTACATTCTAGATCAAACTTCACCACATGGCAAAACCTTGTTTCAAGAAAACAACAAAAAGCCAGGTATGACTGCACAAACCTGTGATCCCCAACATTCAGAAGTAAGATATAGCAAGTTCAAAGCCAGCTGGACTATGTAGTGAATTCCAGATCAGACTAGCCACATACATAGCAAGACCCAAATCAAAACAAAATAATGTATTATAACTGAAACAATTATTCTAGGGGCTGGAGAGATGGCTCAGCAGTTAAGAGCACTGGCTGCTTGCTCTTCCAGAGGACCCAGATTCAATTCCCAGCACCCACATGGTGGCTTACAACTGTCTGTAACTCCAGTTCCAGGGAATCTGACACTTCCACACTAAAAATAAAGTCAAAAAAATTATTCTAATTTCATTAGGTACTTGTTGCATTTCAATTGTCAAAATTAGGAAAGAGGCACTGTAAATTTACAAGTCTACTCCAGTTCCAATGATAAGATAGCAGAAAAAGAATACAATGTATTTTGGAATTTATATTTTAAAACTGTTCAACAGCTCTTTTTTGACTAAAATAATAGGCCTACAGAAAATATCTAAGTTGCAATCAATGTATTGTATTGACTTGGGCCTCATTTTTATTCTTGTATAAATGTATACATATACACACACAATATTATATTGCACTTATCAATTCTTTCAAATATAATTGTGGGGCTGAGAGATGGCTCAGTGGTTAAGAGCATTGCCTGTTCTTCCAAAGGTCCTGAGTTCAATTCCCAGCAACCACATGGTGGCTCACATCCATCTGTAATGAGGTCTGGTGCCCTCTTCTGGCCTGCAGGCATATGCACACAGACAGAATATTGTATACATAATAAATAAAATAAATATTAAAAAAATATATAATTGTGTAGGACCATGACAAGCAGAGTTTTTTTTGTTTGTTTTGGTTTTTTTAGACAATGTCTCTCTTTGTAACAATCCTGGCTATCTTGGAACTCATTCTGTGACCAGGCTGGCCTCCGACTCACAGAGATCTGTCTCTGTCTCCTGAGTGCTGGAATTAAAGGCATGTGCCGCCACCACCAAGCAGTTTTTTTTTTTTTTTTTTTTTTGGTTTTTCGAGACAGGGTTTCTCTGTAGCTTTGGAGCCTGTCCTGGAACTAGCTCTTGTAGACCAGGCTGGCCTCGAACTCACAGAGATACGCCTGCCTCTGCCTCCTGAGTGCTGGGATTAAAGGCGTGCGCCACCACCGCCCGGCCCAAGCAGTTTTTATAAAAGCTAAAAGATGCGGACATACACCATTTGATTTAATGATTTTTTTGTTTTGTTTTTCAAAACAGAGTTTTCTCTGTGTAGCTTTGGCGATCCTACTGTTCTGCAGACCAGGTGAGGCTGTCCTTGAACTTGGAGATCCCACCTGCCTCTGGAGTGCTGTAATTAAAGGGAAGCCCATCCATCACCACCCAGTGATTCAAAGGTTATTTTATTTTATTTATATTTATTTATTTGCTTGTTTGTTTTTTCAAGACAGGGTTTCAATGTGTAGCTCTGGCTGTCCTGGAACTCGCTCCATAGACCAATCTGGCCTCTAACTCAGAGATTCGCCTCCCTCTGCCTCCTGAATGAGTGCTGGGATTAAAGGCCACCACCGCCTGGCCTCAATGCTCATTTTAAAGGAGAACACAAATCTAAAAAATTGTCAATTTAAATTTTATTTATTATGAATGGTTCCATTGTATTTTTGAATGAGAAAACAAGACTTCATTCCAAACATTTATTGTACTTTTATTTGTTAGAAACAGGAAGTTCTCTTTGTTACAAATTTCACCCAAAGAAAGAAAATAAATGAGTTCCCCAACTAGACCAGGGGTCTTCTGCAAGTACTAGCACATGATGATCAGGAAATAGTAGTGCTCTGATGTCTTGATCTTTTTTATTTGAAGCAAGGTCTTGACATGTAGTGCAAGCTAGGCTCCAACTTTGGATCCTCTGCATCAGCCTCTGAAGAAGCTGGGATTACAAGTGCACAACATCTCACTCAACTTATTAGCAGTCTTAATTTCATACAAGCTATTGCTAAGATGTTGGTTTAGGTCGTTTTGCAGATGGTCCATTTGAGTTAGTTCTGCTACCACTGTTATTTTCATCTTCTGCATCATCTTCATCATCACCTTTTAAAATAAATGTTTGTTGTGTGACATTATGTTTAGAAATACAGATAGGTAAAGTGATATGAGCCCATTTCCCTTTGGAGACCAAAAACCATGCATACCTCACATTTTCTAAACTCCAGAAGTCAGTGGATGGCTCAGCGGGTAAAGTAAATACACTGCAAGTTTGGTGACCTGAGTTCAATCACTGGAACCCATGGAAGGCGGAGGAGAGGACCAACTCTATACATGTAACATGCCACCCACATACACACAATTAAAGAATGCTTATGCTTTACTCTGGTGATGGGCATTTGTATTATTTCCAGTTTATAACTATTAATCAATAGTGCAGCTACAATCAGTGTATTGAGTTTTGGTATAAACATATTTCCAGTTAACTGTGGAGGACTAGTGGTGTTAACTATGGGGTACTAAAGTTTTTGAGGAACTCTAAGGTGGATACAAAATTTTACACTTCTACCAATAATGGCCTCTAATCTCTCCACATTCTAGGTGATGGCTAATCTTGGTTGTCAACTTGACTACATCTGGAATTAACTGAAACCCAAGCAGCTTGACCCATCTGAGTAACTTTTCTTGGATTACGAGGTTAGAGACTCACCCACACCTTCTGGTGGCCACCCACGTGAAAGCCTAAGGAAGAAGGAAGCGTTTGCTATTTGCCCGCTTGCCTTCACTCTGTTCCCCTTGCTAGTGTTAGAACCTGCCTACTTCTTCTGGACTCCAACACAGACTGAAAACTGGCAGTTCTGAGTTTCCCTGGGACTGTAGCACCAGATTGGGACTGCTGAGACATTCAGTCTCATGGACTGAACATTAACTGGATCTCTGGCTTTTCTGTCAGGAGACAGCCATTGCTGGGCGCATTGCTGGGCTACTTAGACCATAGGCTGCAAAGGCACTTTAATATATATAATACTATCAGCGTTGCTCCTTTGGAGAACCCTGACTAATACACCTAGCTAATACTTTTTATTGCTTTTTTTTTTTTTTTGGAGACAGGGTTTCTCTGTGTAGCCTTGGCTGTCCTAGAACTCATTCTGTTCTGTAGACCAGGCTGATCTCAAACTCACAGAGATCCACCTGCCTCTGTTTCCAGAGCCCTGGGATTAAAGGTGTGCATCACCACCACTGCCCTGCTTTTATTGTTCTTTTCACTGACAGCCAATATCCATTTTATAAGGAAAAGTACAGTTTAGCCTCCTCTGTAGAAGAGCTGACTCCTAAGCTCAGGGTAATAAAGTATCTATTTTGTTGATCAAGATTAAAAATAAATTTTAAAAAAAGTCAGGAATAGTGGCACATTTCTTTAATCCTAGCACTGCTGAGGCAGAGGCGGGCAGATCTCTGCAAATTCAAAGTCAGTCAGGTCTAACAGTTCCAAGAACAACTATGGGTACATAGTAACATTGTCTACAAAATTTTTTTTCTATTAACAAAGTTGGGACTGGAGAGATCAGTGGTTAGTTGATCCTGCTGGGACTGATGCCTTCTTCTGGCCTTAGAAAACACCGCAGAAGTGGTGTACAGACATACATACACGGCATGCAAAATACCCATCTCTGAAAAAACAAAAACCGGAACTAGTAGTTAATTTCTACAACATTGGGGGTGTGTGTGAAAGTAGGAGCCAGAGGAAGGGAAGGGCTGTGGTGAAACACTCTTTTGGACATGACATGGCCCGTACATAGGGGCAGCGGTTGTAGTTACCTGCACAAGATGGCAACCTCAACATTTAATCCTGGAAGGGATCCAGGATCCCTTATGAGCTCCCCTCCCGCCCCCCGGAGTTTTTGACAGTTAATAGTTGCTGGGGGAGGAGTAACATTTCTTCAGTGGTGTAGTCACTGCGAGTTGCCCGGAAATAAAAACCCACCCACGCAATCTCATACAAAGAACCTTAAATAAACCTCGTGATGGCAACAAAAGAAAGGCAGGAAAGAAATGATGGGGGAGGGGCCTGCTGAGAAGGGGTTCAAGCAGAGGATGAAAGACTGTCATGGAAGGAGAAAATGACCACAGTGTATTAAACGTATGAAACTATCAATTAATTTAAAAATACGAAAAAGCGCCAGGAGGTGGTGGCACGCGCCTTTAATCCCAGCACTTGGGAGGCAGAGGCAGGCGGAGCTCTGTGAGTTCGAGACCAGCCTGGTCTACAAGAGTTAGTTCCAGCGCAGGCTCCAAAGCTACAGAGAAATCTTGTCTCGAAAAGACAAAACAAAACAAAATACCAAAAAGCAAAACCAGAACTTTCTCATTTCAAAACAGCCACGAGAAAGGACTTTCTGAGGGTTAAGACTCCCTACAACAAAGTCGGTCTCGACCCTATGAAACTGTTCCCATTCTTCAAATATGTTTCTAATTTCACACCAGATAAAACTCCATTTTGCCTTCAACACCCAGCTCCAACGTCCCTCCCTTTATATCTTCCAGGTAGCAACGGTTACAGACCGCCACATGTTCCACTCCCCCATGAGCAGGTCTGCCTATCTCAACCCTTTGCGCCCCCCAGGAGCAGAGGCGTCGAGCTGACTCAGTTCGTTGTCTAGTCCCTAGCTCAATGCTCGCCACGTTTAGTTTTTGTTGTTTCTGGTGATGAATGAAAAGTCATGAGGACGAGGGATAGAAAGACCGGACAAAGAGGGCAGCGATCTCCGATCCCTCCTCCTCCCTAGGCTCGCTCTCTCGAGGCTGCCCTTCACACAGTTGGCCCACGCCATACACCCCCAGCGCCCCGCCCCCGCGCTCACCATCCACAGCGTCCTCCGGATCTGCTGTCGCGCCCTGCGCGTCTCGCTCCACGAGGGGCCCGAAGAACTCGGCTACCAGCTCCTTCATCCGGGTCACACCCGCCGACAGGCTCTGGAGAGGGTTCGCGTCCCCCGAAGCCTCACAGGACACTCGCAGTTGCCGAGGCTCTCCGTCACACCCGACGTACTCGCCCGTCAGCTCCATGGCGACCACCTAGCTTCAACAGCGCGCCACAGAGACTCGCCACCCGGAAGCGGAAGCCCACCCCGCGGCCGGGGCGGGCGGGTGAGGCGGGCAAAAGGAAGACTTCCGATTCCCGGGAACCGCCCCGCCCATTTTCTTCCGTCTCCTTCTTTGGGATTCGCTGCCTGGCGCACGGGCCCCGCCTTCTCACGCCGCCCCGGGCGCTCACTTTTCCCGCCTCCGCCTGGGCCGCGCAGCGGAGCTCCGTGACAGTTGAGGATGGCCGGCGCCGAGAGCCCCGCTGGCTGCCAGGCGGAGCTGGAGCCCGTGGTGTCGCTGGTGGACGTGCTCGAGGAGGATGAGGAGCTGGAGAATGAGGCGTGCGCCGTCCTGGGCGGCAGCGACTCGGAGAAGTGCTCCTACTCGCAGGTGCGCGCGGCCCGGCGGCTCCCGCTGCTCTGCCTGCTTCCCGCCTGCCGCGGCCGGGCCGGCTCCAGGGCGGCCCCTCCACCCCGGGCTCCCACAGCCCCGACCCTGCTGCCCTTCCATCCTCAGCTTGTCCCCAGTAGGGCTCTCCCTGCGCCCTGCCGGAGGCACTCTGCAGGCTTCTGTCCTGGAGCAGCGGCTCTGTCCTCGTTGTCGCCTCTTGATGGCCTGCTTTCCACGAGCTCATCCTCGTGACCTCTCAAACCAGACCTTCTTCGCTCCACTTTTCCCACTCCTGCAAAGTGTTAATTAGGCGCCAGATGGAGAAAAGCAGCGTTAAAGGGAAGTGGGCCGATTTTGAAAATCTGTCGGTGAAGGTGGGCTGCTCGGCACCCCTGCTGTCTAGTTAGCTAGCTGGTGTGTTTTTCCGGTTAAGTTCCGTGTGTACGTTCGGTGTCGGAACCAAAACATCATGTGACTCTGGAAAGCCCAGAGAGGAGAAAAGGATCCGTTTGGCGTTTGTGCAATCTTGTGAACAAGAGTTTGAGGGCCTGTGGTGTGTTTAGCGACGCATCCCGTACATTTAAGTACAAAAGTGGAGAAGGGTGGGTAGGAAGGAACTGGCAGGAGGAGAATTGGTGGAAGGAAACAGGCCAACCGTGCCCGTGGGTGGAGTGGAAGACTGGGGAAGGAGGCAAGGAACTTAGGAATTACTGTGTGGTGTGGGCTGAAGTCATAATACTGTTTGTCTTCCTTAACCAACTTGGGTTTGGACTGCAAAATTGTTGGTTGTTGAATAATCTTGTATCCCAGAAATAGTCGCAGATGGTCATTGGCATTTAAATCAAAGGATCACCATGAAAACACTCCCACTTCCTTGGAAGAAGGAAAGAAAGGTCCTAAATCTGGGTGTGAGCTGTTTATTAATACCATTATCTTCATAAAAACGTGTCAACTAGGGACTGGAAAGATGGCTCAGCGGTTAAGAGTGCTCTTCCAGAGGACCCAAGTTCAATTCCCAGCACCCACATTACAACTATCAGTTGTCTGTAACTCCAAGATCTGACACAGACATATATGCAGACAAAACAGTAATGCACATAAAATAAAAATAGATTATTTACATATAAGTAAATTAAAAAATATATTAGCTAAAATTTTTTATTGTTGGAGATAGGGTATTATGTAGAGCAGACTTGCCCTGAATTCCTGATCCTCCTGCACTTCCCAAGTACTGCTGGGATCGCAAGTGTGCATCATCATGCCTGGCTTAATTTTTTTTTTTTCCTGTGGGGTTTTTGTTTTGTTTTTGAGGCAGTCAAAATGTGTGGTTCTAACTAGCCTGAGTTCATTACATAGGCCAAGCTGGTCTTGAACTAGCAGAGATCCACCTTCCTCCCAAGTGCTGGGATTAAAAGCCTACTCTTAAATTTGTTGTTTTTAACAGTCATATCTCTAGAAATATAGACAGGTTCTTTTTTGTTTTTGTGGTTTTTTTTTTTTTTTTTTGGTTTTTCGAGACAGGGTTTCTCTGTGGCTTTGGAGCCTGCGCTGGAACTAGCTCTTGTAGACCAGGCTGGTCTTGAACTCACAAAGATCCACCTGCCTC
>JAQHUG010000055.1:2877027-2887407 GCA_028555095.1 Dicrostonyx torquatus | reverse complement strand
TTTCTCTTTTGTGACCAATTAATTTTTTTGTCTTTATTAGAGTAAAGACTGTTAAGTTTTTTCTTAGTAGACAAGCATTAGGCTTCATTATGATATTTTCATATGCGTGTATCACTGTTCTTTGAGTGTATTTATGTGTATGTGTGAGCAATAGAGAGACAGAGAGAAGGATAGAGACCTTGAGACCCTGACTAAAAGTTTTTCAGTGATAGGGGTGTTGAAGAAATTCCTCAGCTGTACGAATCTATGTGAATTTCAGTGAGCAAGTGGTTTAAAGCTGTTTGGTGGTCCAAGGTTACTTGAGGGCCTTGATTGCTGAGAAACAGGAAGCCCTACACCGAAGTCTGTATGGAGAAAGGCCGTTTCTGGTTATGTTGGTTGTTGGTTGGGTTTCTCTGTATAACAGCCTCTGGTTGTCCTGGAACTAAATCTGTAGACCAGGCTGGCCTCAAACTCACAGAGCTCCATTTGTCTCTGCTTCTGCATAGCCATCACCTGTGTTTGTTTTTGTTAAACATAAAGACCCACATACCAAAATGAAAGAAGCCCAGAGTTGAGGTAAGTGGGAAACAAATTTCTCTGGGTTTTAATTAAAAACACTGGTGTAGACTCTTAATGAAGTTGACCTATCAATGGGAGGTGTTTTTTGTTTTTTTTTAAGTGTAAGACCTGTCTGAACTTTTTGTTATTTTGATTTAGAATACAATGACTTGAAGACTGAACTTAAAGACTATCTGAAGAGATTTGCTGATGAAGGCACGGTATGTAAGAACCTTAATCATAGGTAGTTTTGCTAGTTTAGAACAGTTTATTTTCTCTAATGTTAAATTGTGCAGCTGGGCACTGATGCAGAGGCAGGTGGATCTCTTTCAGTTCAAGGCCAGCCTGGTCTACAGAGCGAGTTCTAGGACAGCCAGGGCCATCACAGGGAAACCCTGGCTCGAAAAGAAAAAAAAAAAAAAAAGTGCAACCTAAATTGAGTACTGGGATTTTTTTTTTTTTTTTTACTTTTTTGTTTGTTTGTATTTTGAAAAGGGTTTTTCAGTATAGCTTTGTCTGGCTTCAGATTCTCCAACTGTCTGTATCATTCTCCCTAATGCTGGAATCACAAGGGTTATACCCCATGTCTGGCAGAGTAGCTGAAAGTTTAATGCAGAAACTACTTCAGGGGTATTGGTAAGAACAGTGAAACATCAGGGAACCTTACCACCTCCGCATGTGGGAAGGACAGTCACACAGGGTCTAGCAAGTGACTGCAATGAAGGACTGTGGGAAGGAATCTGCTGATGCAGTCCTTGGGTGGGGGTGGGAAGATGACTGGGCAGAAACAGTTAAAATAGGATTTGGAGAGGCCCAGAGTTAGAAGGACTCTTCTGTTGGGCTAAAGCATTATCTTTCTTAGTAAGTTTGTAATTCTTGTTGTTTTTCAAAGATTTTATTTTATTTTATGTGTACGAATGTTAGGGAGTTGTGAGCCATCATGTGGGTGCTGGGAATCAAGCCCAGGTCCTCTGCAAGAGCAGTCAGTGCTCTTAGCCACTGAGCCATCTCTTCAGCTCACCAACAGTCTATGCCTCTAAGCATGACAATAAGATGTATAATATTTCAAAAAGAGTTCTGGATAAATTTATGGGTGCTTCCTGGTCTCCACTGTTCAAGTGTGTGATGGAATTTCACCTTTGTTTCTACACCCTGAGGCTGTCTTTATAAGTGGTTAGAGTTTTGTCTTGCTTTGGATGAGGGCAGCTGGGTGAAGCCCTTGGGGTGCTCTGCTGCTGCACCCTTGGATTCAGTCCTGGTCCTCGTGGGTGAGGGAGGTCATGCTTCTGGTTTGGGACTGTGATACTGCTTGTGTAAAAAAAGTTGTGATGTCAGACGCCAAAAGTCTTGTCCCAAATGGTTCAGGTTTTGTTAAGTCAGTCTCAGTCTGTAATGGTGATTAGCCTGGAGCTCTCCTGGTAGATCAGGCTGACCTTGAACTCACAGAGATCCACTTTTCTTGGCCTCAGTGCTCAGCTCCATTTTCTTGGTTTTTAGAGGCTAGCCCTGCTTATCCACATCCTGTTGGTTACAGTTGTGTTTTCTTTCTTTGCTGCAGTCTCTACTTGAGTTTCTTCCTGCTAGAACTGAACTGTCTCATGGGTCCGTTGGGGCGTTAGCCTCCTGTGTGACCTATGCATTCTCCAGATTCTCAGAGTATTTTAGAGAGCCAGGCTCACAACCTGACCCTGGTGTAGTTTGTGGTCACCGTGCTCTTTACTAATTTTATCATGCGGTTTTAAAATCTTATTAGGGGGCTCGAGAAATGGCTCAGAGGTTAAGAGCACTGGCTGCTCTTCCAAAAGTCCTGAGTTCAATTCCCAGCAACTACATGGTGGCTTACAACCATCTGTGGTGAGGTCTGGTGCCCTCTTCTGGCCTGCAGACATGTACACAGACAGAATAATTGCATACATAATAAATAAATAAATATTTAAAAAAAAAAGCTGGCACGATTGCACACACCTGTAACTCAGTGCTGTGACAAGCAGAGACAGGAAGGGTTGCAGTACTAGAGGATAGATAGTATTTTCTTTTTTCTTTTCTTTTTCTGGTTGTTTCTTGTGTAGCCCTAGCTGTCCTGGAACTTACTCTGTAGATCAGGCTGGCTTTGAACTCAAAAGATCCACCTGCCTCTGCCTCCCAAGTGCTGTGATCAGAGGCGTGCACCATCACTGCCTGAACATAATATTCTCTTTCACAGCTTGCTGTCTGTTTGTAACCCCAGGTTAGGACCGATCCTCTGCTCATACCTGTTCAAGCACTCTCTTTTGTCCCTCAGCCTCCTTGTCCCACCATCCATCCTTCTACTAATAAGCATATGTGTTACTTTGTATTTAAAAATAGACTAAGAAACCCGGTCTTGTGATGGCTGCAGTAGATGCAGAGCTGGGTTGTCCCAGTTTACCTTATTTTGATCCATGTTATTCCTTGGTCTTATTTTTTATTTTGTTAGCGTTACAGAGGCCTTTGTATTTGATGCTTTAAATCCATTGCCCATAACTTAAAGTGCCTCCAGAACGTGACTTGGGTTTTGAGGAATTTTTTTTTTATCAACCATTTTTCTATTGATATAGCAATAGCAATCATCTTTAATTTTAGACTCAAGATGCACAAGTTTTCCTCCTTCCCTCTCTCCCTCCCTTTCTTCCTTTCTTTTTTAAAAGGAAAATATTCTCGCCTATCAGTGCAAAAGAAAGCACAAATCCAAGCTAGGCACAGTGGTACAACACCTTTATTCCCAGCATTTGGGAGGCAGAGGCAGGGTATCTCTTTGTGTTCTGAGCCACCCAGGGCTACATAGTGAGACCCAGCATCAAATAAAACAAGAAAGTACAAACTTAGAGCTGAGCAGACCTAAAGGAAAGCTGTGCTGACGAGCATACACAGTGAGTGACCTTAGGTCTCAGGTAATGTGTGTCAGGGCTCTGTCATGGCTCAGCTGATTATTATTAAGAATGTACCAGGAGATTCATAGACTATAGCTCAGCTGATCGTCAAGTTGCCCTGTTTTTTTTATTATTATTTTACAAGTGGAGATGCTGGGGTAGGTAGCGCAAGCTGAGTTCTGAGTCATCGGTTCTGCTGCCTGGGTGTGTGAGCAAGTGGTTGTCCACTGTGCCTCAGTGAGCATGTCTGTAAACAGATGCTGCTATCTATACACTAAGATGCAGAGGCTTCTGTCCGATGTGGTTCGACTGGGGATTTGCCCACTGCTGTGCAAGGAAAGCAGTGGACACAGTAATGACTTCCTCAAGTTGTAAATTTGTCACTCTTGTCTGTGACAGGCTATGAGATCACTGCATAGCATACTGTGTTCTCCGCTCTGACACTTGCTAGCTTAGGTGCGTACAACATGGTTTCAAATGGCAGTTAGCTTATTCACAAATAATCCTATGGTGAGTGCAGGGGAGTCTGCAATTCTCTTTTGTTTTGTTTTTGTGGTTTTTGAAACTGGGTTTCATTATGTAGCCCAGGCTGGCCTTGAATTTGTGACTTTGTTCCTACACTAGGATTGCAGACTGTGACCAGGCCATCTTTTCTGGCTCTGGAATTAACCATTGGGTTATTTGGCTTGTTTGTGAGTGCTCTGACCTTTTGTTGCTGTTGCAGAATGTGCTCCCTTTCAAACCTTGGTTTTTCATCAACAGGTTGTTAAGAGAGAGGACATTCAACAGTTCTTTGAAGAATTTCAGTCTAAAAAGAGGAGGAGAGTGGAGGGGCTGCAGTATTACTGCAGCTAGAGGGAGCACGTGCTTCCTCACTCAGACCCTGGAAGTGCCCCTGCTCCGCAGTAAAGAAACCAGTGTCACACTTGGTCCCCTTTCCATCTTCCTGTGGCCTCAAACTCCCTTCTCCTTAACAGTAGCCACAATGTCTCAACAAGCGTCCTCGATGACTCACAGACTTCAGCCTTCCTATCCGGGATGCCCAGGGTTTTTGCTTATGTTTTAAGAAGTTTGATTTGATCTTGGGAAAGCAAATTGGTTTCTTTTTTAGCAATTTTTCTATGACTCCTAAATATGTGTCAACAGAGCTATTGCCTTCTGGGTCCTCTCTGTCTTGCAGGTTCTCTTCCTGTTAGCCCGAACTTGCTTGGGGGACCATCCCCTCTGCCCCCATGATCACGGTGCCTTGGGTCCCAGCGTCCTCAAGCCTGTTCTGCTTCCTGAGGTTTGGTTGGGGCTTGAAGGGATTTAGGAACTTTCTCTGGACCAGCCTTCAGAGCACTAGGACTGCTGTGGTGTCCATGTCTGCTGTAGGCAGGGAGGTTTACTCATGGTGGGGTTGTTCTGAATGTCGCTGAGGAATTTAAAGTTTCACCAGCGTTCTTTGGCTCAGACATCAGCGTTAGTACTGGAATGCTGGGGGCTTACAGGGAATCCACCCTTAATCTGAGTCCCTTTGCTGCTGCCTAAGATGACCAGATCCCACCCCGTGATGTGTGGGTGCTTTACCGAGTCCTCTGCTTTCTTACATTATCAGGGATATGCAGAAGCATGTATTAAAAAATGGACCTATTTTGATACTGTTCTGTTAGGAAAATGTTATTGGAATCCCAGTAAGTTATTTTTCTCCTTGAATCTATGCTGAAGGCGAAGATACTGACATTAGTGTTGGTGAGTGGGGCAGTGATACTGTCCTGGAAGAGAGACTGAAGAAGATTCCAGACAAAGCCCTCAGCTGCACACATGTCGAGTTTTTGTATGGAAACAGTGTGCACAGCTACTTCCCTCCTGAATGAAGTCTGAAAATCCTCACGTAGATTGTTGTGTAAAACTGTGTTTGAGGGAAGTCTTTCACGTGGTGTGAAATCTTTTCAAAGTCTATGTGGAAACATCTTTTGATCTGCAAAGCCCTAAGCTCCCCCTTGAGAGGAACAAGGTCTTCCCTAGCACACTGTGAGGTACATTAAAGGCATTTTAGGTCACATATTAGTATGGATATTTTTTTGTGTGTGTGCAGCAGTTGTATGCATGAATGCTCGCTAACTCCTGGACAAGATGGAGGGGCCTACAAATAAGGCCTCAGGAAATGGCATGGCTCCTGTGCTATAGCCTGCAGCCTCCTCGTGACAGGTCCTGTGAAGCTTGTGCAGAACTGGAAGGTTCCTGGCTGCAGGCAATGCCTGTGTGCACTGAGCTGGCGTCCTGGAGAGGGCTCAGTTAAAAACCTCAGGTGCCTACAGCCTGGGCATCTTCCAAGTTTGAGGATATTTTGAACTTGAGAGTTGCACTTTCCATGTTCCATCATGTCCTCAAAATTTGTATCTTCCCAGATATCCGATTTACTACCAAAAAACTTGCTGTTTGCCTGTGGCAGGTCAGAACCAAGGCTCCGCAGCAGTATTAGTGAGCAGCAGCAGTTCAGATGCCCAGTGCTAAGGGCTTGTCTAGGAAAGGCTCTCCACTTAACCAGAAAACCTCTTTTTGTACCTGTTCACAACTAGTTTCTTACTGACGTGTCTCTTCTCATAGAGATGGCTCGGGTCAACATGTGGCAGTTGATATTAATGCATGTTTTATGCAAAACAAAAATGTGATACTAGTTACTTTTAAGGAATTCTGGCATTGTATGTACATTTTTGTAGAAATTACTACTGGACTTAACATATTTCAATCAGGTTTCTGTAAAGTCCAAATTAAACCAATTTAAAATCATTGATTTTTCTGATTGTTCTTGATCTTTTTTTGGGGGGGGATTTTGTTTGTTTTTTTCTTTTTTACTCTCGTTCTGTTCCTATTTAAATCTACCTGGTCTCCATCTGCTGGTGGTAAGAAACAGCCCAAGTGTCTGTTCACAGCTTTCCTACCCTGTGCCCTGGTTCAAAACTGGAGGCAGTTCATTCTGTGTCTGCTAGTCTATAAAATTGGTCCTGGGTCTGGGAGAACAGCTTAGAAGGCTCAGGAGCGTTTGCTGCCCAAGTATGATCCGAGTTCAAATCCCCAAAATCTAAGAATGGTTGTACTCACATGTCTGTAGCACAGTGGTGGTGGGAAGGAGGATTCCTGGGGCTGCTAGCATAGGTACAAGTTCAGTGATGGGCCCTGCCAAAGAGAAAGACAGGGAGAGTGGTGTGACCATGGCAAGTTAGGTGAGCGAAGTGTTTTCTCCATCCCTGAGCTGCTTCTGTTTCTCGTGCCTTAGAGGACCCTGGTGGTGCAGAAGGGGCAAGTCAAAGAAGTGGTCTAGCAGGCCTGTGGAAGGTCAGTGCTGTCTGGGGAAGCACCCTGGAAGAATTCTCAAGAGCCAGTGGGACAGTCTTACAGACATGTCACCTTGAAGCTGAGACTGTTGATGACCTGTTTTCACCAGTTGTGGGCTCTGGTATTCGCCAGACTGGCTTGGCGACAGCCATTGCTTGGATTCAACTTGGTAGCTGAAAGCTAGCAATTTAGAAAGACAAAAGGTGAAAGGCTTGGCTCCAGGCCTTCATTGACTTGTAGATTGCCCAGGAAGAGGTTGCTGGCTCCAAAGCTGGTGAGGTATGCAGGTGTGTGGCTGAGAGGAGGTGCCCCGGAAAAGGAATATAAATGGGGAATTCCTCAAGAGTTGAGAGAGCATTCAGAGCTGGGGGAGAGAGAATAAACGCAGGTCATGCTGGAAGGACGAAAAGTCCTGAGCTGCCTTTGAACGAAAAAGATGGTGTAAAGAGTCTGATTCTTCCACGCGCCTCCAAGAACACACTTAGGGCAAAGCACCAGTTTCTATGTTGGGGCGATGGTTCCTGACAACCAGTAAGCAGCATAGCAGCCCCAGGCGCTATAATAGCTGCCACGCGGCAGCTTCCAGTTCAGCTCCAGCTTGATTTCTGCTTCTAACCAAAACGTGGAAGGACATTCCCTTGGTTTGGAAGATGAACTTAGACTGACAAAAGATTTGATTGTTTTCCAACATTGAACCCAAATTTCATAGCCTGGTTCCAGCCCAGCTTCCCCATGTTATATACAAGGGACAGGAGGTGATCTCACAGGAAAATTCAATGCTTAAACCTCACAGAACAGACAAGGCAGATGGCAGGAGGGTGGCAGGGCTGAGGATACGTGAACTTGGATCAGAGAGGAAAGGAGTTGCTTCCATCAACCAGCTTGACAGCAAATGGAAACAGCCTGCTGCAGAGCCTAGTGCTTATGACTCAGATGCAGCCACATGAGACCTGAACTACAGCAGAGCCCGGGGCCCATAGGAAATAGATAGGGCAGGCACCCTAAGGGGGAAAGCCTCCACAGAGGGGAGGATGGCATGAATGAAGACTGGATACAGTGGTTAATGGCCCTCAACACAGTCCTGAGAGGGAGAATTCCCTGGAGGGTCTGGGCAAACACCCCCAGGACCCTGGCCATGACAGCCCTTCTGTCCATTTCCTCATGTCCCACTGGGGTGTTTATGCCCTCATGGTTGTGCTTTGGACTAGGTGCCTGGTAGGGAGCAAGTGAGCAATGTCCTGTTCTACCACGGCCCAGGCAGCAAGGTGTCAGTAGGGCCTGAAAGGAAATCAGTTCAGTGACTGGGGGATGCTGCTCTGGTGACATAATTGGAGGAAAGGATGTCAAGAATGAGAACACTCCACAACTTCCCTGAAAGCGAGGATCGCTGGTGTTGCCACCACTCTACCATAAAAAGAACAAGAAGCATACAATATTTTCAAATGACCCAAAGGGCCACCTACAGGGTAACAGTTTCTTTACAGACCTCCCATGTCTTGGGAGACTCCTCACCTGCAGAACTGTGGCTTCTCCCACCACAGCTGTCACTCTGCAGAGCAAGGGAAGGAACTCACAGAAGGCTGTGGCCCCTGAGGACTGTTGAAGTGACTGTCAACTAAAGTGCCTGCTAAACCAGAGGCCCCATCATGACTCACAAGGGGCTGTTGACTCCTGGGTATAAGACGGGGGACAAAGGCCCTAACAAAGTCTTGACCGCCAGTGCTTTTTTTTCCTTCGAGACAGGATTTCTCTGTGGCTTTGGAGCCTGTCCTGGAACTAGCTCTTTTAGACCAGGCTGGCCTCCAACTCACAGAGATATGCCTGCCTCTGCCTCCCAAGTGCTGGGATTAAAGGTGTGCACCACCACTGCCTGTCATGTAAAGTTTTTTTAAAAATTTATGTGCATTTGTGTTTTGCCATGGGTGTCGGGAATTATAGACAGTTGTGAGCTGCCATGTGGGTGCTGGGAATTGAACCTGGGTCCATCTGCTTGTAACCACTGAGCCATCTCCCCAGCCCTATGTAATAGGGTTTAAGGTCACAGGTTAAGGAGGGATAGAATTTGTAGGTAGCAGCCCCCATGGTCGTTGAAGGCATTGAAATGAGGAGCCTCTAGCCCATATTGAGCCATGTGAAAAGTGAGGATAAAAGGGTTTGAGTAGACTCCAGAAAACCAACACCAACATGGGTGCTAGAGGCAGGCTGGGGAAAGTGGCTAATGAGGTGGGAGGTGGGCGTCATGGTGTCTGGTGGCAGGCAGAGGTAAGAGGGAACAGGCCTACTGAGATTCGATAATCTCTAAGCTGACTAGAAATGAGACTAAGAGCTAAGACAGATGGGCTTCCATGTTCTCTGAGGAAGCTGACTGGATGACGTAGCCTTCTCCAGGTCACGTCCCTGCTCTAAAGCTCCAGAGAAGACCTGCTGGCAGAGCCTCCCTAGCCAGTGAGGGGAAGACAGTGCTCAGGGCAGGAGAGCTCCCAAGTGGCAGGGGATGGAAGTGCAGTAGGGCAGAGGACAGATTAGAGAGGTGAGTTGCAGGGCACAGGTAATCACGACATTGAGAAGAAGCTGTGGAGGCGCAAGGGGAGGATAGCTGCAGGGCTCATGGGAACCAAGAGAAGCAGGAACTGTGAGAAGACAGTTGTAGTGCATCAGAGGGGGAGTAATACTGGAAAAAGATAGGCTGGCCCCAGACCCAGAAAGGCATCTGTCTCCCCCAAGGGAATGATTGAGCTGGAGGCTGCACAGGTAGAAGTTCTCTAAAGTTTCTCTGGGTTGGGTGATGTTGTAGCTGTGGGCTGTCTTCAGTCTCCCGTAGCTGAGTTCAGCAGATGAGACAGATGCGTCAATCACTTGCAGCTCAAAGGCCAGAGACAGGAAGTGGCTGACAGCTCTGGGTGGGCTGTCCTGGAGGGGACAGGAAGAGGATGGAAGTCAGAACTCCACAGAAGTTAAAGGAGAGTATTAAATGGAGAATATGAGAAGGTATCACTAACAGGAGAGGGCATGGTGTAGTGGTTTGAAAGAAAATGGCCCCCAAAGGGAGTGGCACTATTAGAAGGTGTGGCCTTGTTGGAGGAAGTGTGTCACTGTGGGGGCAGGCTTTGAGGTCCCATATATGCTCAAGTCACACCCAGTGAGACAGTTTACTTCTTGTTGCCTGCAAGCCAAGATGTAGGATACTTGGCTATTTCTCCAGCACCACGTTGCCCCATGATGATAATGGACTAACCCTCTGAAAATGTAAGCCAACCCAATTAAATGTTTTCCTTTGTAAGAATTGCCATGGTCATGGTGTCTCTTCCCAGCAATAGAAACCCTAACTAAGACAAGTGGGTTGAGAGTAGGAGGGAGCAAAGAGGTCAAGGTGGAGCCCTTAAGGAAATGGAATGGGAGGACTAGAGAGAGGCTGAAGCCAGGGCATCAGTATGTGAAGGAAGTGGCAGGGTGGGGAGAGATGACTGTAAGTAAGTAGGACAACTACAAGGTGTGGGATTGGTTTTTTTTTTAAATTTTTATTGTTAAAAGAAAAATTTACATTTACTCCCCTTGTTCCCGGCCCTCCCGCTCCCCCACTACCCCACTGCCCTCCCCCTGCTTCCTTAAGATGGTGCAGGATACCCTGTCCTAT
>JAQHUG010000055.1:2807972-2869549 GCA_028555095.1 Dicrostonyx torquatus | reverse complement strand
TGGGACACAGCAAAGCTGGGGAAAGGGGATAGGATGTCTCCTAATCGAGCAGAGAGGCTGGGGGCTAGAGTTGATCTTACCCTGAGTTGAGCCGGTGGATCTGAAGCTGTGGCACTCACCAAGGACTCGCTGCCATGAAAAGCAGGTGTGGGATTGTTAAAGGGGCCAGCTACCACCTGATGCCCTTCCTGTATCCCAGTCAGAGTACAAGAAAGTCCACTTCCTGGAGAGCGCTGGGAAGTGAGACATGGGACTGGGACCTCAGTTAGGGCAAGAGGAAAATGGAAGGCTGGAGAAGCCTGGGAGGTGGAGGTGGGGATAGGAGGGATGGAGGATTTTACCCGAACCCAGGACTCCAGGAGAGCAAGAATGACAAGCACAGGGGCTAGCTGATGGCAGGGTGCCAAGAACATAATACCAGATACCCTGAGGAGTGGCAGGAGACTCTCTAACCTCTCTGAGGTCATTCACTCCCCAACTAATTGGGGAATCCCCAGAGTCTTTGGTAGGTCTATCAGAAAACAGAAAAGGGAAGAACAGTTGTTTTCACCGTAGACATCTGGAAGACATTATATCAAATAGAAGATTCCAGAAATGAAAGATTTATGTAGCTGGAGAGACTGCAAAGTGAGGAATTTCAGGAGAGTGCAACAGGTTCCCCCTGGCTTCTGGGCAGTCCCTTCTGAGGACAGGGGAAAGATGGTTTATCATGAAGGGTGAGTTAAAGGTCACAAGACCCACATGTCAAGTCCATAATCAGTGCTTATTAAGTAAACCACATTGGGGATGAGGAAGTTGGGGTTGGGTGCTTTGCCCTAGACAGCATGATCAGTATGCCGCAGAGAAAGTGTCCCATAAGGGTTCTCCGATGAACCTTACCTATGGAGGCTCTTTTTCCTCCAGAGCATACTAGCCTCCCCTTCCTCCCCTTTGTCCTAGCTCTGCCACAACCCAGCAGTGGTCACTAGCATACTTGCACACCAGGCTTCATGGGTGCAGTTCCCTACTGTTTTGAGATGTCACTATAGTCCTAAATCCGAGGCTGTCTACAGGATATGGCTCAGGCTACTGGGGAGACTTCACAGGAGGACAAGCATCTTATGCTTGAGGTAGTGGTCAGGCTGGAACGTAAGACTGGGCAAGGCTCCTAATAAATCCCAATGACATGATCAGTGTCAGGCCTTTTGGAATGTTGGGTAGTTAATACATTTGGCAGATAGGAAGGCAGAACCCTGCAACCTACTTTTACCTTTTCTGTCAGAACACATCTCTCAAATCTGCATGAGTAAACTACAAGAAAACTTGGGGAGAGAAGTCTGGGGACCTTGTGCATGTGGTCCATGGGGGTAGCCAGGAAATGCATCAAGCTACTGGCAATCTGGATAGGAGGACTAAGCAAAGGGACCCAAACCCTAGAAATTACCAAGGGTCTCAAGTAATTGTAGTAGGGGATGGTAGTCTGGAAACTAAGGACCAGTGATGTGCCAGGCATCTGGGACAAGGAACAGTACTAGACGGGCAGTAGTAACATGGTGTGCCTGTCAAATTGCCTCTCAAATACTTAGGTTTCTGGTCATAGATGAGGGTTGCTGTCAATTGCTGTAGAGATCCATAATTCTCAAAGTGCTTGACAATCAGTGACCATTGAATGGTCACTAAATGTCTATAGTACCCCCTCCAAGGTGAAGAGTATAAGCATGAAGAATGGGGATACCTCATTCTTGGAGTGCTGTGAAATACTAGTTTCTGAGTATCACGTGACCGCCATACCCCCCCCCAAGGTTCGTGGTATTTATTTATTTATTTATTTATTTATTATGTATACAATGTTCTGCCTGCATCCTGTGCCTACACGCCAGAAGAGGGCGCCAGATCTCATTACAGATGGTTGTGAGCCACCATGTGGTTGCTGGGAATTAAACTCAGAACCTATGGAAGAGCAGCCAGTGTTCTCAACCTCTGAGCCTCTCTCTGGCCCCTGCCATACTCTTGAAACAAAACAAAACACAAAACCAAACATAAATGAAAACCATTTTAGAAGGAAGGAAAATGAGCAGCTACTATTGCTGACTTCTGAACTTGAAGAAATTAGTATGGAGAAGGAAGAACTCTTAAGCAAACAGACAGATGGCTCAGTGGTTAAGGGCACTGGCTACTTTTTCAGAGGACCCAAGTTCAATTGCTAGCACTGATATGGGGGCTCACAACCATATGTAGCTCCAGACACACATGAAACAGACATACATGCAGGCAAAACACTCATACACATAAAATAAAGTTTTGATAAAGAAATTGTGGGTGAAATGACTCAGTGGGCAAAGGTGCTTGCTGCCAAGCTTGACAAACTGAGTTCAATCCCTTAGTCCCACAGAGTGGAGATAACTGACTCCTGAAAGTTGTCTTCTGGTCTTCATGCATGGACCATGGCTCATGCATGCCCAACAGACACACACACACACACAATGCAATGAAAAAGGATGTTGTTGAGCTGAGCTCTATGCTGACAAGGACAACCACCTTCAGAGTACAGCCTAAATGGATGGTGGTTTCGGGCTGTCAGGCATTGATGACCAGGTATAAGCTGACTCCTACCACCAACCAGCTCTGTCTCTGACAGTTACCTCCTTAACCCACAGTTCCTCCAGTCTCCACCCTTTCAGCTGCTCACTAAGCCATCTACCCAGTCACCCCCATGTTAACTTCCTGTTAAGACTTTTGCCTGTCTACCAGTCTTGCCAGCCCTATTCTCCCCCTAGAGTCATCCCCCAAAACACTTAGGGGCTTGACCTCCTAAAACTGTATAAGCAACAGCCACTTCTGAGGAGTGAGGAAGTGATCTTTAGTCTTTTCCCTTGAATTTAAAGAGGTAATATAGGTCATGTGAAGATGAATGGGTAATGACATCTACTGCTGAGCCTAATGACCCGAAGTTGATTCCCAAGTGGAAGGAGAGAACTGACTCCTTTAAGTTGTCCTCAACCTTCACTAGCTTACTGTGCTGGGTGTGTACTCACCCCAAATAAATTAACGTAAGCAGAGGCTGATGGGTTTAGCTTGGTGGTGAAGCCAACTCTGAGCCCCATTTTAAAAAAAGAATCAGTACCAAATGGTACAATAAAGAAGCAGTGGTAGGCGTCAACTTATACCTTACCTGGTCATCGATGCCTGACAGCTGAAACCACCGTCCATTTAGGCCGTACTCTGAAGGTGGTTGCCCTTGTCAGCATAGAGCTCAGCTCAACATCCTTTTTCATTGCATTGTGTGTGTCTGTGTCTGTTGGGCATGCATGAGCCATGGTGCAGGGAATAGAGGCACTCACGAGGCAGAAACAGGCAGATCTTTTTGTTTGCTTTTTTGTTTTTCAAGACAGGGTTTCTCTGTGTAACAGGTAACTCCCTTTGTAGACCAGGCTGGCCTCAAACTCACTGAGATCCGTTTGCCTCCTGAGTGCTGGGATTAAAGGTGTACACCACCACCGCCCGACAGCAGACAGACCTTTAAGTTTGAGGTCAGTGTGGTCTACATAGTTCCAGGCCATTAGGTCTACCAAGAGAAACCCCTTTTCTCAAACCAAGTCCTCCTACCCTGTAGTACCAGTGTCCCTTTCAGTGGTAGTCCTGTAAGCACTCTTGAGAATTGTCACATACATCTTTTCTCATTTTCTCTTCTTCACAATAAACGTGTGGCACTTTTATTCTGAGGACCACATTCCCTGTAGCTGCCTTGGCTGGGCCTTCTGAGTACCACACTGCAGGTTTCCTTCCTGCTTGTAGGGGCCCTGGGCCAGCGAGTCTCCTTTAAAGGACCTAGGAAGGTGGGGTCCTCCAGGGTCATCACCCTTATCTTTCATCTTTCTTCCAGTGTTCTCCTTAGTCATACAGTATATATATATACTCATATATATATATGTGTGTGTACCATTCTTCCTGAGTTTCCTCCTAAACACACTTCTTAGGTACTGCTTAGAATTACTGGCCAAATTAATATGACAATACTCAGTTTGCTTTTCTCTAGACGAGACCCCCCTGCCTTGCCTACCAACAGTTACCAAATCACAAAACACTGCACTTTGTACCTGAACCCTCTTAGTTGGGTCTCTGCATTACTCCTGAGCCTCTTCACTTCCCACTGTTGGAAAGTCTGGCTAATACCCCTCCCCCCATCTCCATCTTCTGCTCAAGCTTGTGGCAACTTTGACATTTGAAACAGGCATTAGGGTCAATCTCAAAACCTTTTGCCTGTCCAAGAAGGGTAAGGTGGAGTCCCAGAGCCCTCATGTGTGCACAGCCCTTGCCACCCCCAGGCTCTGCCCTCCTCAGCCCTGCTTTGGTTCCCCTCATCCTAACAATAGTCATATCTTTCTAAAGGTCACTCTGCCAAGTCTTCCCATCCTGGAAGTTAAAAAGTCAAAGTTATATCTTGATCCTACTGAGTGATCACAATGCAGGTCAGGTGCCTGGTACACATGGGTAGAACTTCCTCTTGAGATCATTGCTCCAATTTGTACAATGAAATCTCCCAAAAATGTCCTGGGTGAAATATAACTAAGCTTGATGAATCAAAATGAATACTTTCCAAGGAAACGACTACCACCATCAAGATGTTTCTGAAAAATTGAAAACATGAGACAGAAAATCTAGAAAACCTCCAGATTCTACCCTCAAGGGGCACAACCACATCTGTAGATAAAGACCATATGCTGGGGACTGGAGAGATGACTCAGTGGTTAAGAGCACTGGTTGTTCTTCCAGAGGACCTAGGTTCAATTCCGAGCATCCCCCGCTCCCGCCCCCGGCAGCTTACATGTGTCTGTAACTCCAGTTCTAGGGGATCTGATACTTTCACACCAGTGCACATAAAATAAAATCAAATTATTAAAAAAGATTGCAGGCTGTACTGCTAGAACAGACTAGGTCCAACTCCACAGGTTCTATACAAGCCATTTATTTGAAATGCCAACTATATGTAGGATAGTCAGTGTTACATGCTTATCAGTAACAGTAGAAAAATAGAACCAGTGAAAACCTCTGTACAACTGTGATGGTACTCAAAAGAGAAATGTATCGTTTACAATGCTTCACACAGACGAGTTCAAGTTTGGAGGTACCTAAATAAAAATACTATATATTTCTTTAAAAAACACTATGTACAATTGAAGCGTAAACAAGTCTTACAAAGTACTGGTTATGCAGGTTGTAGAAAACACTTGCATAGGACATGAAATCAGTTTAAGAAAGATTTCTGAGCCTTTAGCATTGAAGGCACTTGACTCTACCATTAACAGCACAACCACAAGAAACTCGGGTGGAGGCCAGATGTGGCACGTACATGGCAAGGAGAGCTCAGGAACTTTGGGCTTTCAGCCGCCCCATCTAAGAGCAGAATTCCCTAGGGCCTAGCCAGATAACCTGGACAGTCATGTGCAGGTACACCCAAGGACTCTTCCAGAGCTTATCTGATCTCAGAGCTCACATAAACACACAAGTAGAAGATATTTCCAAGACACAAACTTGCAAACAGTCATTCTATAGAAATGGCTGCAGCATTATAATATTCTGAATATGGAAGATTGGTACAGTCATGGATATATATTTTTTAGGGAAAACAAAATCAAAAGACTTGCTCAGACAATAACCACACGAAAACTAGTACAACTGATAGGACAAAATAACTCACACTTCACAGAGCACTGTTCACACAGCAGTGTTGAGAAAAGATAGTAAAACACCTCTAGGGCGTGCAGAATAGCTCTTAGCAAGATTATCTGAATGAGGCTTGAAAGTAACTACATGGTAGACATTGTGAACCACTGCAGACCCGGGAATAGCACCCATCACTGCGGCATTAATAGGTTATTGACTACAAAGAGCTTAACTCAGCCCTAAGAAACACATGGATGCCTTATCACTGTAAAACAATGGCCTTATGCAAATTTTGTGAGATGTTATTTTTCCCTTAAAAGGCAAGTTCAGTATTATGAAGACAAATCTCCTTTGCTGTAGACACTGGGAGTGTCGATCCTCAACTCCAGAGAATGCGTCTGAGAGGTCAGCTTTGGCCCAGCTGGCGCCACATGGCATTCACCAGCTTCCATTGTGTTCTGTAGCATCAGCTTCATCCAAATGTACAAGGGTTGTGCCCATTGCGAGAACTTCAACAAGCAATGAAAGAAAATGCAATACAGGATGACAAATGTTCAAAACAAAACAAAAAGTCCTAAAGCCAGAGGACAGCCAATGAGGAAATAGAAATCAAGAATTAGGTTTAGTTACATAACAGGTACAGAAATACAAATATAATTAACCCACTAAGCCCTAAAAGTTCAACATGTCACTAAAACACTAGGCCAGCTTGGACCTAGGGACGACACTCAGAAATAAAGTCAGTGGGGGTGTAAAATGGGGAGATGGTGTATTAGGGTTTATGTTTTGGATGATTTTAATTTTTCTCCTTATGAGCCAGAGGTGACTTTAAATGTAAGTTATTTTTCAAAATTTCAGAACTAAAACAAAAATACAAGAAAAGGATCAACAGCATCTTGAGAACCTAAGCAGTGGTTCTCCAGCCTCAGCACTCAGAGGGACTGGAATGGTGATTGTCCAAACGGCCTGATTGTCCCTGGCCTCAAAAGGAGATCTGGGATTTTTATGATTTGGTTCTTAATAAATTTCTATACAAAGAAAAATGCCAGTTCCTGCGGCCTATTGTTTTATATTAAACATGAATACCTTCTTTTCTGAGACTGACCCTACCCAGACTTCACATTTGTAAGTACAGCATTAAAAAAAAATTCATAGATGAGTTCACAGCCAGAGGCACAGAGTCCAACGTCCCACTAACACCTATCCTATCACACACAAAGCCACATCTGTTTATCTTCTGAAAGTCACACCATTCCACAATCACACAGATTAAAGCAAGATTTCCCTGTATGCACACAGTTTGGCTATGAACAGTATCTACTAAATTTTTATAATTACATCGTGTGGATAGGAAAGCACATTTAATGAATTTTCAGGAAAATGAAAGGTGTGAGATAAGTGGTCCTAAAATGTAGAAAAACAAAACCTGTCCAGAGGTGAGAAAGCTTTAGGTGTGCTTGCTTCTCTCTGCATTTATCTGCACAATACGGTCTGATCTGGAAAAATCTCAAACCATATAAAAGAATTCCTTTCAACAGGTCCCAGACACATAGGGAGGAACAGAATGGAATTGCTTTTTGCTTCTGCCGATACTGTGCTTCAAAAGATACCAACTCTTAAAAAATGAGCAGAGCCCTGTGGGTTTCTGACTTTAGGAAAGAGCCTTAAAGGTGATGTAAGCCCACCTTACAGCAGATGTGCCGGCCCTGTGCAAGCCTCTGAGCTCAGGATATCCATCACCAGGGTTAGCCACAGTCAGTGGATGCATGAGCAGCAGCTAACCACCCAGGCAACAGAACTAGTGACAGCGATTGCCGGGGTATGCAGATGGGCACCTTCCTTTCTGTGAGATTATCTACTGTTAGGATTGTTTAAATGTCAGATCATTCCTGAGTGTTTATCCACAGGGTAAAGTGGGAAAAGACCATAAGAGAAACTACAGTTTCAGGAGAGAGTTGCCGATACCTAATAAAAACCTACTTACTTCAAAGTGCGTGTAATTCACTTATATGGTAGCTCATGCTCCCTAGCGCTGCATAGTTTTCGAGTGTGAATGATTCCTAACTGTATGTATACACACAGAAAAGAGGTTCCCAAATACCTTCTCCACAAAGAATGTTCAGGAAGTTTCTTTTCTTCTAAGTGCTACAGCTGTGTGTGTTTATAAAAATACAAGTGAATGTCCAAATGATGCTGAAGTGATTAAAAAACTTAAATAATAATATATTTACATCGGAGAGTAAGAAACAACAAAATAAAACAAATCCAAAAGCAGTCCTTAGCTCACACACTGCCCTTCCAAGGGAAAGGACTGTGAAAATCCCCATGTGCTCAGTAATTCAGAAAATGCCAAACCAGCACCTCTGGTGGAGTTCAAGTAGGACATGTAGTGTTTTACTGAAAACAAAATATTTTGGTGGTAAAGTACTATGCATCATACAACTTTGAATATGACACCAAAAATCCAGATATACTTTGAAAACATTAAGAAAAATGTATGCTTACAAATACCAAATGACATACATAAGACTGAAGCCCTTTTGGTTTTGTTTTCCACAAAATGCAAGATAACCAAAGGCAGTCATTTCCCCTAGTACATTGAGTCACATGAAGAGCCAGGCCCATCAGTGAGTGTGCCCTGTGTGTGCACATCATCATCTCCACTACTTTTTTTTTTTTTTTTTTTTGGAGGCAGGGGCTCACATAGCCTAGTCTTGAGTTTATTTGTAACCCAAGATGACCTTGAACATCTGATCTGCTGTGTCTCCCCTTCCCCACCAAGTGCTGGGATTACAGGTGTGTATGTCCATCCCCAAGCCCAGCTCTACTGTTTTCTAATAATAAGGTCTAATTTTCTTAGACCTTTTGGAATGAGTAACTCTACTCCAGAATCTACAAGGGCCCCGACAACGCCCATAGTATGATTGATTACACATTAGCCATAGACTGGGTATCAAGGCTTTTCTCCTTCCTGTTCTTTACTGAACCTAAAAATTTTTAAGACCTGGACTGGACTCCTGCTGTGGGGAATGAAGATTGGCTTTCACGACTTATAAAAAAAGAATGACATTATATTTATGGAGACTGAGTAGGAAGATTTCTGAACTGAAACAATCACCGAAAGAGAGAGGAGCGTTTGATGTGCTGTTCTTTGGAATTTCTATAATTAAAAAATAAACACAACTATTTTGTAAGAAAATACATCTTAGTGTGCAATCCAATGCACGTGAAAACTGGTAGATGATAGGTAAAATGCAAAAGAGTATGAAAATACAGTCCTTTAAATGTTGCAATAAAGTTTAACACACTGTTATAAAATCAATACAAATAAAATAAATGTACAAGTGCAAAAAAAATTAGTCATCTGTAAAGAAGAAGAAAGCGCCAGCTTGCTTTCTCTTTAAGATGCTTCCTACACAACTGTTACACACAAAAGAGACGGATGCAGCATTCAAAGTAACCCTCAGCATGCCATGTATAATAAACATATATACACATAGAAACTAGAATAAAATGTGAGACTGAGCTGGCATCGATAAACCGGTCAGTAAGTTGTTGGGTTACATCATAAAACAGGATGTTTCACATCTCAGGCACAGACTCGAAGCTGCTTTCAGAGGGCAGACTTTTTGTAGAGAAAGTCTGGCTTGCTCGGTGACCTCCTTCCTCTGCTTATGGAATCATCCCTTTCCAGATCTGTGTTTCTCTGAGCTCCATGGCTCAAGGACTCACTGTCTGTCAGTCTTCTACTCGATCGCTCTTCTAGAGCTTCAGAGCTACATGCAGAATGGGAAGGAGGTCTGTTAGGTGTCAGCCCAAAAGTCAAGTCAGTTTCTACTGTAGTTCGTGCCCTGACATGAGCTGCACCATTACCAGCATTTTCTGAGGCTGCTGAAGGAAAGTCTGACCTCTGGGGAGGCTGCTCAACAACATCCAAGCGTATTGGCTCACTCTTCTGCTTGTGGAGAGGCCCATTGGGAGAAAGTGGATATTCTCTCCTAGCGTCTTCCTGTTTTTTAGGAGAGGTCTGACCAGGTAGGTAAGCTGACTTTAAGCCATTTGGTGATGCCTTACTGTGGCTGTACAAGTCTGGACCAAAATATCTACCACGTGAAGGGGAAGGAGTGCGCCTGCCAGGAGCAGGAGTGGAAGGTCTGCAAGCAGCATTTGAGAAGTCATAGAGATCTGGATATTCCTGCTGATTTTCTCTACCATCTGCTTTCTGCTCTAGTGGATGTTTTTTTCGAGACGTGTGTGTATGTCTCTGTGGAATACATGAGAGATGCTGGGGAGGCCCTGGTCCTGCTTCGGAAACTGGCTGACATAATTCTGTGTCTGCAGCAAGCTCTGGGAGCCTCCTGTCCTTGAGTGACAGTGTAGACACCCCCATGGCGATATCTGGCATCAAATCATTCAGCACAGGCTGTGTACACTGAAACAGAAACAAACGGGAATGATTAAAAAGCAAAAAAAAAAAAAAACCCACACATTTCTTTTAAATCATTTGAAGATTACAAAGTATATGCTTGTATTTAGGAACCATAAAATTAAACAAAATTATACACATAAGAACAATATAAACCACTACACTTCCCTATAGAGGTTATTGCTGTTAGCTTTATGTAGCTTTTCAGCTTTGTACCTATGTATCTAATCTCAAAATTTAATGTACATATAATTACATCACTTAATTTTGAGATTACTTTATTACCATATAACATTTTCCTGTATTGGTGAGATATAATTTAATCATTCTCCTACTAGGTTTCCCCCACCTCTCTTCTCTCTCCTTCACTCTATCCCACTCTGAGACAGGGTCTTTCTATATACCCTGGCTGTCCTAGAGCTATTATGTAGGTCAGGCTAGCATTGAACTCGCAGAGATGTCTCCCAAGAACTGGGATTAAAGGCGTGCACCACTGTCTGGCTGAGACAGGTTCTCTTAATCAAACCTGGAATTTACTCATAATGGGTAATCTGGCTAGCCACCTTACTCTGGGGAATCCCTTTTTAACCTTCTGTAGCTGGAATTAGAAGTGGACTGTCACATCCTCCAGGTTTTTATGTGGGCTCTGGTGATCTAAACACAGGTCTGGCGTTGGAGAGATGGCTCAGTGGTTAAGAGCATTGTCTAATCTTCCAGACGGCCTGGGTTCCATTCCCAGCATCTACATAGTGGAACTGTAATTCCAGTTCCAGGGGATCCAACACCCTCTCCTTACTTTCATGGACACCAGGCATGCATGTGATACACAGACAATATGCAAGTAAAACAATGATACACATTAAAAAAATTCAAAACAAAACCAACCAACCTGGGTCTTTTTTGTTGTTGTTGTTGTTTATTTTTTTGAGACAGGGTTTCTGTGTTGCTCTGAAGCCTGTCCTGCAACTAGCTCCTGTAGACCAGCTTCTTGTGCACAGGGATTACAACCATGCCATTATACCCAGCTTTTTAATTTTCTACGTTGAACCCATCTTTCTACCTCAAAACTCTGCAATTGTAAGCAACCCTAACTCTGTGGGTGGGCCACCACACCTAGGTTCTATTATTAAAATTTTGGGCATTTACATTTTTTCTACTATATTCAGGAATGTATGAGTGAATATATTAATAAATAGCCTTTAAAGCAAATTGTACTTAAAATCTAAAATAGAACTTCTGTAACTGTAAGGAAGGAGGGAGGGCCCAGTAGGATAATAATCTGACTCAAGGTATATACTAGCTCAACACTTCTAATAAGGCTATTTTATTTTTCTCTACCAAACGCTGCTGACAGCACATGATGGAATACTAAGAACTAGAAGCCATTGTTATTTTTCTCAAATCTATTACATAAAACAGAAGTCTAAACTCTAGAAACTCAAAGCTCAGATCAAAAACCCTCTCTCAACTACCACCTACTTGCCCAAGCAACCAACACTGAGTAAAATGGATCTGATGGATTAGATGGCTAGAGGTGAAGACATGCATGAGGACTTTTATTTCTGCTAGTTTTTTAAACAGGGAGTTTTTGCCACACTGGCCCTGATAACACTAGCAGTCACAGTGCTTAGGCGAACAGAAGATGCTACTTAAGTGCTTGCATAGAGGTTCAGACACTGGGATGTACATACGCACTGCTCAATCACTGTACTACATCCACTTGGCAGTGATCAGGAAGCCACCTTGAGTTGGTCCTATTTGTGCTTGTTCTCCTCTTTTCCATTCTCTGGAGGGAATGCTTCTGGACAGTAACATTTTTGGGTGTTGCTAAGTCCCAGCAGGGTCCCTGGAGCTGGAGGAATAGCTCCTAAGATCCTATGCCTTTGTTTTAGAGAAAGTTATCTAAGTGTAGACTTACCACTTGCTTCTCAGCTATTACTGCTGAGGCGGCAGCAGCAGCTGCAGCAGCAGCAACCGTCTGTCTTCCCAGGCCTGTGGTGTTGGTACAATCAGGAGGTGCTACTTTAACACCTGGCAAATAGACCGGGGTAGGGCCAGGTTTAGGAGCTGTTTTGGAGTGAAACAGTGAATGATTGCAGGGGTAAGAGAATGAACGAGAAGGGTGATGACTGGGAGGCCTTGGTTTCCAGCCTGTCTTGAGCTGGTTATGGATTGGGGTAGCTGGAGGGTGGTATGGAGGGGGAGGAGGGGGCAAAGGTGGATGGAAGGTCACAAAAGAGTCCAGGTCTGTAAACATGGTTTCTGCTGTAGGGGTACTGTTAACACGACATCTCCCAGGCTGTCTCATTGTCAAGAGCGGACTTTCATCCCCAAAACGTTCATCAGGAAAGAACTTGTGAGGATTCTAAGAAAGAATTAAAAAAAAAAGTTAGAATTTTAGCCTAGGCTGCCCTTGAGCTTTATTTTCCTGTCTCAGCCTCCCTATAGTTGGGATTATAGGTGTGTACCACTGCCTGGCTGTCCTTAAACTCCTAACCTCTGCCTCAGTATTCCAAGTGCTGGGATTAAATGTGTGTGCCACTTCATCTAGTTTTAGGTTTGTACCCTTATTAGCAGAGGCAATAAATGGAAATTTACAGGTTGAGAGAGTTAAGCCAGATACTTAAAAACAAACACAACTTTTAGCAGAAGTGAAAAGCTTAACATGGTTTTCTATGTCAGAAGGAAAATGACCTTACTGAGCATACAAAGGACTAGAGTGCAGCCTAGGCAACACAGCCAAAGCTGTTCTACTGAATATTCCAGCATGCACACACACAGGTCAGTCAGCTTTAATAAGATCATGTGACAAAGTCAAACACCAGGAGTAAAACAATTCAAATGTGCCACTGCTAAAAAAATATTAACAGAAAAACTAAGGATGGGGCTGGGCAGTGGTGGCTCATACTCTAATCCCAGCACTCAGGAGTGGAGGCAGGTGGATCTCTGTGAGTTCAAGGTGAGCCTGGTCTACAAAAGAGAGTTGCAGTCAGTGTTGCAGCTGTTGCACAGAGAAACTTTATCGGGGGTGGGGGGTAGCAGGCAGTGTGTGTGTACAAAACAAAAAACAAAGAAGGATATTTCTAGAAAGTTTCTGATACAACATCTAAGTATCTATTTGAAGTAAATACAGAATATCATTCTTTCCTATTATGTATTAGTGAGTTAGATTAAGATAATGATAAATGGAGAACGTTTCTACATAATTTATGAGATTAAGATACTTTAAAAAAGAAAGCATATACCAGAAGATACAATTTAAAATGGCAAAGGGAATAGAAATGATCATAACAAGGAAAATACCAAAACACATGCTAACATTGAAGGGGAAATCTCACAAGGTCTTAGCCATAAACAAGAAACTATTGGCAACTAAGGCACACCGAGAGTGGGAGAAATATTGTTTCCCAGGGAAGGGCACAGCAACTGGCTATTCAATACTAAATAGTCCTGAAAATATACACACAAGCAACATGATATACACTGAGCAGGTTGTATTTACAAAGTTAGGAATACATACATACACACACACACTCCAATAGTAATTAAAGAGAGGTTATTAATTTGAAAGACAGCAAGGAGAATACATGGGAGGGGTGGAGTAGGGAGAAATAATACTATATTACAATCTCAAAAATATTAAAAAAGTTAAGTATCATACTGTGTAGCCTTATTGATGGAAATAATAGTAAAGAAGGACCTAAATTATTTGCTGCTTGCCAAAGGGAACCATGTTATAGAAACCATTTGCAAGACTCAATCATGGTTAATGGTATTCTGGGGCAATAAAGTTTGCATCACTAACCAGATGAAATTTATTTATAGTTATCATTTATATATTTTCATTAGACTATTCTACAAGCCCTATTTTAACTAAAACTATTACTGCTTTTGTATCTAATTACTAGAAATGGCTTGTTTTTCTTGCTAGGTTAAAAAATAAATAAAGGCGTGAGTTGTTCCATGAGTCTCAGGCTTGTGCCCACCGACCCCCGTTCCTTTCCTCCCCTCCCCCTGCCTCAGACAGGGTTTCTCTGTGTTGCCATCCTGGAACTTGCTCTGTAGATCAGGTTGGCCTCAAACTCAGAGATCTACCTGCTTCTGCCTCCCAACTGCTGGGATTAAAGGTGTGTGCCACCACTGCCTGGCTAGGCTTGCGTTTGAAAACAATTCCTGAGCTGGAGAGATGGCTCAGTGGTTAAGAGCACTGGCTGCTCTTCCAGAGGTCCTGAGTTCAATTCCCAGCAACCACATGGTGGCTCACGACCATCTGTAATGAGATCTGGCGACCTCTTCTGGTGTGCAAGCATATATGCAGACAGAATGTTGTATACATAATAAATACATCTTAAGAAAAAAAAAAAAAAAGCAAACAACTCCTAAGGGAAAAGAGTGAAGAAACAAGACACTTGGAAGACCTGTAAGTATAACAGAGAGCCAAACTGGAAATCCAGTGACCAGAGAGTGAGCAGTGAGGAATTTTCTATTCCTCTTCAATCTCCACTGAGATACAATTCTGTAGTAGTCACCTACTAGATGCTTATTCTGCCCCAGATACATTGGTGCTTTATAGCACATCCTATCTTCACTTTGCAGCTGAGGAAAGAGCTGTTCTGAGTGGTTAAAGGACTTGATCTGCTCAACAGTTTAGGAAGCAGTAGAGTCAACTCCGCTCAGGTTGCTCTACCACACTGCCTCCTACCAGGAGAAACCTGCAGGCTATTACAGACACCAGAGGCAGCAAAAGAACAAGCAGGAAGAAAAAGCAGCTCAGGTGAAACACCTGACTGACATTCAAGGCTCCCTCTTCCCCCTCAGTATTGTGTTCTACCTGCAAGAGCTCTGCAGCAGCATCTGCAAGACCAAACTCCCTCAGCACTCGGATCTGGATTTCATAGCTGACGGTGGCGCCCTCCCCGCAGTTCAGTGCATAGGCTCTCTGCACCTGCTCCGTGTGCCGCAGTTCCTGCAGGCGCCTCACCATGTCTTTCATAATGAGGAGACGAGGGACTAGAAGGAGAAAGACAGGACAATTCCTGAGCTACACAAGACTACCCACCAAGCACAAGGAGAAACACGCTATAGCAGAATCTTCTCACTTTTTAAAGATAGTATTTTAATTTCTTGGGAATGTTCAATTTATATGTCTCCAATTATTTTATGAGGTTTTAAAATTTCTCTGTGCCCCAAAAACTCTTCATTATACTACACAGCTCCTGAGTTGTATCATTTTTGGCCACAGCTCAAATAAAACTTTACTGGTATGTTCCAGCACTCAGGAAGCAGAGGCAGGTGGTTCTCTAGGTCAAGGCCAGCTTGTTCTACATAAAGAATTCTAGTACAGCCAGGGTTACAGAGAGAAAACCCAAACAGACAAAAACAAAAAACCAAACCACTTTACTTGTACCTACTCTTTTCAGAAGGTGAGGGTATACATTCACCGTTAGGGCTGCAATGCAGCTCACTGACACAGTGCTTGCCTAGCTTCAATTCCCAGCACCACAAACAAATAAATCGTCAACTGTTTTGAGTTCTGACTACATACTAAGCAGGGGCTGAATTTGGGCATTCAGGGTTACAGAATAAAAGGCGTTAACTCTAATCTCAAAAAATTCTGGCTTTCATTACTGTAAGTTAAGTAAGCAAATACAGTGTAGGAAGCAGCACCAGGCTTGACTAAGGGCAGGGGGAAGGCTTCTTAAGACAAGTAGAATCCTGAAAAATGAGGGGCTTTGGAAATTAAGCAGGCAAGGAAAGCAGGGAAACTTTCTGAGCAGACGTCAGGTGCATGTAACATATGCAAGTGAGAGATAGCAGGACACCACAGCTGGCCTGACAGGAGACTCAGTGCTCAACTGTAAGAATACTGTAAGAATACTGACAGATGACAGGTGAACCATTTATGCACATTCTGTGTATACCAGACAGTCATGTATACAGGGGGATAACAGGACAAGAGCTATGACTCTGTGACTAGCACTTTGAAACTATCTAACACAAGTGTGCTAGCTAGTTTTATGTCAACCTAACACAAGCTAGAGTCACTGGAGAGGAGGGAACCTCAATTGAGCAAATGCCTCCATAACACCAGGCTGTTGGCTTGTCCATAGGGTATTTTCTTAATCAGCGACTGAATGGGGGAGGGTCTACCTTACTGTGGTGGTTGCATTCCTCGGCTGATGGTTTTGAGTTCCATAGAAAGCCAGGTTGAGCAAGCCATGGGGAGCAAGTCAGTAAACAGCACCCCTCCATGGCCTGTGTCAGGTGCCTGCCCTGTTTGAGTTCCTATTCTGACTTCCTGATGAACAGTGATGTGGAAATGTAAGCCTTTAGATAAACCCTTTCCTCCCTTAGTTGTTTTTGGTCGTGGTGTTTCATCACAGCAACAGTAAGCCTAACTATGACAACAGGAGAGCACGGTGTGGTGGTGCACACCTTTAATCCTAGCACTTGGAAGGCAGAGACAGGTAGATTTCTGTGACTTTAATTTTTTTTTTTGGTTTTTCAATACAGGGTTTCTCTGTGTAGCTCTGCCTGTCCTGGAACTTAACTCTATAGACCTGGCTGACCTCAAACTCCAGGACAGACAGAAACTCTTATGTTGAAGAACAAAGTAACAACAAAAAACCCAAAACACAACAAGAGAAAACAAACAGCTTGGAGCTATCCTGAGTGTAGTTTCATTGGAATATAGCTTTGCTCTTTCATTTTGGGTATCAACACATACATTTTTGTGAACACTAAGTAGCTGTGAGTGAGGTCATATGGCCAAAAAGCAGGGACTGAAGTAGAAGGAGATGAGAGGAACAAAAACCATTTAGGAACCTGAACTGAGGCAAACAGGTGATGAAGCCTACAGATCATGATGTAACTGCTGGAATGGGAGCTACAGGCTCCTGAGTGCTTACTCTGAACCAGGCAGACTCCTATTAATATAGTTGTGACATTTTTTTTAAATCCTTACAATGACACTAGAGAGGAGGCATTATCTGCATTCCAAAGATGAGAAAGCTAACGTTCTGTCTAAAGTCATATATGTAAGTGACACAGATAAGTCTTCTTCAATAAGTTGCATAGCCTTTCATAGTATGTAGGGGAAGGATGGGAAAAACAAACAAACAAAACCTTGGTAGGCTGCTTCATTAGCTAAATGGGAGAGACAAGTTGACTTTTTTGGGATTTTGACTGTGACTGTTTTGGGATTTTGAGGTTAAATTCTTTTTTGGTTTTTTGAGCAGGGTTTCTCTGTGTAGCCCTAGCTGTCCTGGAACTTGCTCTGTAGACCATGCTGGCCTCAAACTCAGAGATTCACCTGCCTCTGCCTCCTGAGTGCTGGGATTAAAGGCGTGCACCACCATTGCCCAGCTTGACGTTATATTCTAAAATGAAGTTATGCTGGTATGTATCTGTATTGACTCAAATTTAAGAAAACATTACAGGCTGGGTATAGTGGCACAGGTCTTTAATCCTAAAACTTAGGAGATAGAGGCAGGTGTATCTGAATACAAGGCTATTCTGATCTAGCTTCCAAATGAAAAACGAAAAGAAAAAAGAAAGCGTCACTCATGGTAGCAAAGCTTCAAATTGTAGAAGAGTCTAAAAAACTCTCTCTTCACAATGTTACCCAATGTACACATAAGTAAACATAGAGTAGCCAAATACGGTAACAACTGACAAAAGCTAACAGTTCAAGATACTGTGGATTTGATGAAAAGTTCTACCACTGTGTCAGTCATCTTTCCTAAGCAGAAATGATTGGGACTATTTATAATGCCACAGTTTGTTGAATTTATTTTAAATCCTGCAATGGCAACTGTCAAGGGCTGGAAGTTAAATGTCTGACCACTAATTACCACTCTTTGAACACGACATTTATAAATCAAGCTATGGTCAATCATAAACCAGAATTCCAGCAACCCTGGGTGTGGTGAAACTGGATCTCAAGGAGCTGTGACTGCATTTGGGAGGAGGACAAGGCAGACTATGTCACCTCTTGAAGGTTTTTGCTTTTAAGTAAGTTAAGTTATGTAGGTCAAGATCGTCTTGCCTTTCTTTCCCTCATGGGTTCTAGGATGACAGTGTGTGCCATCATGCCTGCCTTGAAAAGGCTCTTGTATAACAGAAAAAAAGTCTGAATTCCTCTAAATCAGTTCTTAACATGAATGATTCTGCCCCACAGGGACAGGAGTAATGGACAAAGAGTACCGAAATGTGGGAAGAATTAGCATATGTAAGAGGGTTAGAACAGCAATTATACAAAGAAATAAAAAGGTACTGCCTTACCTGGAATTTCATTGGCTACAACTGATGGAGGGCTTGATTGGTTACTGCTGATCTGCTGGTGGCTGATCATGTGGCAGCACTGTGGCATGGCACTGCTGACCATGTAAAGTGTGTCTGGAACGTTGGACATTCGAACCATTCGTAGTCGCACCAAATCTGTTTGTTCCACCATCATCTCATCCAGCACTGACTGAAACATTGAAAAGGAGCTAGCTGGTCAACCTTTACTACGGTGAGATCACACTTGCAGCAAGGTTATCATCATCATATAAAAAGGAATGAAGTTATCATTTCTCATAATGTTTAAATTAGTAGTGAACAGAATTAAGTGCCTCTCTTTGAGTATCTTAAAAAGATACTTTTTTCCACTCACAGAGATCCGCCCGCCTTTGCATCCCACGTGTTGGGATTAAAAGTGTGCATCACCACAGCTTGGCGAAAAGATACTTTCTAAAAAGTTTGACTATAAAATTGACCAGAAATAAACTATATACAAATCATAAACAGTGTTTACATATACTAAGTATCAGATGCAACAAAAAAATGTTCAAAATACAAAATACTGATTTTTTTTTTAGTTCAGACGGTATGATATACATCTGTGGTAGTTTGAATCTAATTGGCCGCCATAAGCTCACAAGGAGTGGTGTTATTAGGAAATGTGGTCTTGTTGGAGGAAGTGTGTCTGTGGAGGCAAGTTTTGAGGTCTCATATATATCTGAGCCATACCCAGTGAGATAGTCTACTTCCTGTTGCCTGCATATCAACATGCAGGAGTTCCTTCTCCAGTACCATGTCTGCCTGCACACCACCGTGCTCCCTGCCATAATAATGGACTAAACCTCTGAAATTGTAAGTTGCCACCTCAATTAAATTTCTTCCTTTACAAGAGTTGCTGTGGTCACGATGTTTCTTCATAGCAATAGAAACCCTAAGACAGCATCTGTTTTTGTTTGAAGGTTTATTTATTTATAGTGTTCTGCCTGCATGTATGCCTGCAGGCCAGAAGAAAGCACCAGATCTCATTACAGACCAGATCTCATTACAGATTGTTGTGAGTTACCATGTATTACTGGGAGTTGAACTCAGGGCCTCTGGAAGAGCAACCAGTGCTCTTAACCTCTAAGCCATCTTCCTAGCCTCCTAGGACAACATCTTTAATCCTAGCACTTGGGCTGTAGGGGCAGGCAGGTCTCTGTGAGTTCTAGGCCAGCCTGGTCTACATAGTGATTTCCAGAGCAGCCAGGATTAGACAATGAGACCCTGTTACAAAGGGGGATATATAGCTCATAAAAAAAAATTGCTACTTAAAAGACCTATAAATAAGCCCAATATTGTTAAGTAAGTTCTGGTGCCTTTATCTCACTAAACTGCAGAATGGTCCAAATAATATAATGTATGAGCACATTCCACATTTACTGAGAAGAACTCTTCTTAGGCACAGGCCTAGTGCCACACCTGGTAATAAGTGTTTTGCCTGCAGTTTTGGAGGAGAGACTAGATAGCTACTGCATGAGCAACATCAAGGAGTGCACTTATTCCAGAAAGGCCAGACCCAGCCAAGGGCCTTTCGACTGTTTTAGATTTGCTTACAATGTTGACCATTCAATTAGTTTCATTTCCTGGAACCCTTGTAAAGGTGGAAAGAGAGTAACTGACTTCACAAAGCTGCCCTCTGACCTACACTCATGCTACAGTACATGTGCCCACATGCACACTATGCATGTGTGATTGGGTGGGTTAAGGGCATTGGTTGTGTTGGCTTTTTGCCAGGTACAGTAGTGTACACCTTTAACTCCAGCACTTTGGAGACAGAGCCAAGTTAGAGGCTCGCCAGAGAATACAAACTGAGACTCTGTCTCAAAAAACAAGCCAAACAAAACGAAAACACAAATCTTGTTGATTTCTAAGACTCTATGAGATTTGCAAACTCCACACCAACGTTATGTGTGAATACACCTAATAAAACTTAGTGTGTTATTTTTCCATTATTATATTTTTTTGGAGAGTTCTCTATGTTGAAGTATACACAGGGCCTGACATTTACTGACAAGCTTGAAACTTAGTCTTAAATGTTTACCCTAAAACTAAACTGAACTCAAAAGTCAGTTATTTTGGAACATTACTCTGAGAAATCACATGTCTCTTAGTTTATGAGGAAGATAAGCAAATGAAGCCTACTTTAGACATTTCCCTGCTCTTAGATCGTAAAGCACAGCTATGCCATGTAATTACAATGATTTATAAGGCAATGAGGTAAAACATCTCTTAAGTTTTTAAAACATCTTTGATAATTAAACATTTCAGAAAATTACTAACAAACTAGAATTTACTTTCATTTCCCCTATTACTAGATGTCTGGGCAATTTCCAAATAGTAAATCTCTGTGCATCTGGTTGGTAATAAACTCCTCTATCATTACCTTCGCTTCTTCCACATAGGGAGAAAACAGCCGAGGACGAACATATATGCCTGCATTTTTTTGCCGTAACCAGGCATTTGACTTTCCGCCTTCAGTTGTAGGAAGCATATCTGATGGGGGAGTACTGATCAAGCCTCTTTTCATCTTAAAAACAAACAAAAATTTTTTAAAAAAGATAAACAGATATATGCAGTAAATACTAGAAGACAACAATATTTATACTTATAAAACACACCACAGAAATTTGCCACCATTTATGTAAGAGCTTAGGAACATTATTATGTAAATATAGCAATACCCAAAATGTTTAGTAGTAGTAAAGATTTCAGCAATATGGAAGTACTATAACTGCCCATTTCCTTTAGAAGAATGATGTTTTTACAAAAATACATTAATTTAGATTAATTTGCACAACACTTTATAACTGACTTCTTCCCCTTGCTCATTTTGCTTGCACCCACCCTCAACCGAGACAAAATAACATGGAATTGGCCTTACTAACATCACAAGACACTACATAGTGTTCTCTTTTTAGAGAGTGTGACCTGGGACCCACCCTAAAATAGCCCAAATCAGAAAGTATGTGAACACTTTTCAGTTTATTGGGGAGATTTCTTGTTTTTTTTTGGTTTTTCGAGACAGGGTTTCTCTGTAGTTTTGGAACCTGTCCTGGAACTAGCTCTTGTAGACCAGGCTGGTCTCAAACTCACAGAGATCCGCCTGCCTCTGCCTCCCGAGTGCTGGGATTAAAGGTGTGCGCCACCACCGCCCGGCTTGGGGAGATTTCTTTAGGCATGGGCCCAGTATCAGTGTTGGACCAGGCTGGCCTTGAACTCACAAAGATCAGCCTGACTCTGCCTCCCAAGTGCACATTAAAGGCGTGCACAACCACTGCCTGGCTAGTTTAAGTTATTTTATTATCTATGTGACCATAGGTGCCTTATTTAAGCTTAAGGTCCTCACTGGAGGGCACCTGTGTGGTTCTGGATTCAGGGAGCCAGAAGATTAAGATATTTAAGTGTCATCCCGCGGTTTCCTCATAAATGCTATGAACCCATAAATGAAACATCTTAGGTCCTACTATAAAGGTAAAGATTAAACAACAGCAACACTAAACACTTAGCATGGTATGCACTTGCACCTACTAAGAGAACATGGCAGTGCAAAGCCACAAGCAAACTTATATTGGGCTAAGAATGGAATTAAGAGCAAATAAACAATGGCCCAACAATACTTTTCTAAAAACAAACAAACAAACAAACAAAAAACAAGAATCAATCTCGCTGGGAATGATGATGTGCTATGAGACAATGGTCTTGTACACTGTCACTTGTATTGTTTTAATAAAACGCTGATTGGCCAGTAGCCAGGCAGGAAGTAGAGGCAGGGCAACCAGAATAGGAGAATTCTGGGAAGAGGAATTGGAGTGCTGGGATTAAAGACATGTATTATTCTTCCTGGTGCTGTGATATGTTTATTTCTTTTTGTACATTAGGCCATGAATTCGTATGGAATAGGCTCCAGAAGTCCAGGCTCCTTTCTTCCCATCAATCCTCACTAAGTGCTTCTTTGGGTGGAGCAGTCTGGTACTTCAACTGATTCCAGGTTCCCTTCTCTTTTTACTTCTGATCATTTTCCTTCACCCACTTCAAGAAATTGTCTCTGCTCTTAGAGTGCTTAGTGATTAATGTGCTCAATCTGCACATTAATTCTCTTGGCAAGAGTCTTGCATTTAACTTGTTTACAATGATGCCCATGGCATTCTGGATGACGATGTAGACTCTTCTGGTTTTGTCATTGTAACACTTACAGGGCATTCACTTACAGGGCATTCCTTCTTGAACTGTGCCCAATCCCTTGATGTCTACAGTATCACCCTTCTTGTAGATGACCATATACATATGTGACCAAAGGAACAACTCCATGTTTCCTAAAAGGCCTGGAGAACATACAGAGCATGCCTCTCTTCTTTCCCTTTGTGTTTGTCATTTTGGCGAGTTACTGGAAAATGGCTGTTACAGCCAAAAGGTGTTACTCTTATTATTCAAGGCAGCAAAATATTCTCTTAGTCACATAGTCTTGTTTTTCAGAGTTATTAGAAATTTAGAATGCTGTCAAATATTTAAATAATATTAAGCACCTGAGTGTATATACACATACATGCACACATATTTATATTTATTCCTAATAGGGACAGTTTCAGAAAGAAGTAATGACAAGACCAAAGAGTATGAACACACTGATGCTTCTTGATAACATGTCTAACTGCTATCCCCAGACTGCTGCAATCAACAGTGTTAAAAAGGTGCCACTGTATTTCCCACCTAGGATAGTAACAGCATTTCAAAGCTTACTGGCTCCCTAGGGACAAATAACTTACTACTTTATTTTGTATTCTTTGGTATACATGTAATTATTAGCAAATATAATATCTTTTTCTAATCAGAAAGTTCATAAATTCTTATTTCACATTTTCCAGGTTTAATCATTTAATTTTTCAGCATTAATATTATTTATTTATTCTTTAACAGTTTCACACATGTATATAATGTAACTGTCACCACTGTTACCCTCTCCCATCTTTCTCCCACAGAACCCCTTCCCAAGAGTCTCTATTTTCATGTCTTTTGCTTGCTGTTTTTATAAGTTAAACAGAGTTGCTTGCAAGAGCATGGGTAAGGGGCTATTTACTGGAGCATGAGCAACTTAACAGTGGCTATATCACTGAAGAAAACAACTTCCTCCCCCCACCCTCCAGCAACCATTAGCTACTAATAACTCTTCAGGGAAGGGTGGGGCCTCGAGCCCCTCTAACAAGAACCACGTTCATGTGCAACAAAAGGTATTTTCTCTGTTTTGTTAAGGAGCTAATCTAGTACCACACTTATTGATGATAATTATGCTATTTCTTATTTTAATCAGTATATGTTTAAGGCTACGTTCTTTTACTTGTTAGATATTAGTGTACAATATATAGTTTATATCTAGAAGAGTTATCACTTCTTCATTGGAGAACTCTAGAAGAATGATCTCTAAACAATTAACATCATACCCCCAAGATAATAAAAACAGAGCAAGAACAAGTCTGGGGTTATCTGGCCAGCCCAAGAGTTGGTCTTTTAAAAAAATATTAAAAGATTACCAAACCTCAGCCAGACAAAGACAAAAAGGTTGAAATAAGCAAAATTTTAAAAATGAAAAGGGAAGCCGGGTGGTGGTGGCACATGCCTTTAATCCCAGGACTTGGGAGGCAGAGGCAGGCAGATCTCTGTGAGTTCGAGACCAGCCTGATCTACAAGAGCTAGTTCCAGGACAGGCTCTAAAACTACAGTGATGCCCTGTCACAAAGAACCAAAAATAAAATAAAATAAAAAAATGAAAAGGGAGACATTATAATTGATTCCACAGAAACAAAATGAAATGTATATTCTTGGTTGTCAACTTAATTACATCTGGAATTAACTAAAACCCAATCAAGCACACCAAGGAGTACCAAGGCTGGGTAACCAGTGAGAGATTATTCTGGATTATTTGAAGTGGAAAAGCTCACCCTAAAACCAGACTGTCTGAGGTGGGAAGATCTACCTTAAATCTGGGCCACATCATCTGGAAAAAGTGTTTGCAAGTCTATCAGTTCTGTTCCTTTAGAGAATCCTGACCAACATGTATTCATACACATAAAAGAATAGTAACAAAGAAGAGAAATAGAAAATCAGAGCTGAAGAAATGGCTCAGTTATTAACAGCAATTATTCACGACATGGAGGGTCACAACTGTCTGTAACTCCAGTTTCAGGAAAGCTGATGCCTTTTCTGATTTCCCTAGGGACTAGGAATATGTGTGGTACATTGGCAAATACATGTATAAAATAAAAATAAAGAAATCCTCAAGAAATATAAAAATAGAAAACTTAGATAAACCATTGACAACTGAGAAAATGGAAAGTTGTTTTGAACTAAGAAAAAACATTTAATTAATTAATTAATTAATTAATTAATTAATTTTCTCCTCAAGACAGGTTTCTCTGTGTAGCACTGGCTGTCCTAGAACTCACTCTGTAGATCAGGGCCTCACACTCATGGATTCTCCTGCCTCTAACTCCAGAGTGCTGGGTTGAAGGTATGTACCACCACCGCCTGGCCAGAAATCCTTTTTCAACAATAAATCAAACCTCTCTCTATATAATAATGAAGCTCAAGGATTTGTGCAGGAAAGTGAAATAGCAACAAACTGGTAGATAATGTGAAATTTCATTTTGCCTTGAGCTGTGGAAAGATCTATTAGCCATAAAGAACAATGGCTACTTTCAGAGGACCCAGGTTCAATTCCCAGCACCCACATAACAGCTTGTAACTGTTTGTAACTCCTGTTCCAGGGGATCTGATGCCCGTACACAGACATACATGCGGGCAGAATATCAATATATATATAAAATACAAATAAACAAATTATTTTAAAAAAGTATCCACCATCATCAGGTGGCCATCCCAGGGATGCAAAGATAGTTCAAATCCGATGTATCACGTTAACAAAACAAAGGGTAAATATACAATGTCTATAGGTATAGAGAAAGTACAACAAAATTCAAGCTCTCTTTATGATAAAAACTAAGTAAGTTAAATATAGAAGAAATTTATCCCACTATGATAGAGGCTATATATTACATACTCATGGCTAACATCATACTGAATGGGGAAAAGGTGGAAGGTCTCAAAGGAGACAAAGATGACCATTCTTGTCGTCATCTCTACTCAGCACAATACTGAGGTCTTAGCCAAAGCAATTCTGCAAGAGAAAGAAATAAAAAGGATTCAAGATGGAAGGAAGTTAAAATGTCATTACTGGTAGATGACATGATCTTATTTATAAAAAATTGTTAAATTTTTGGATTTAATAAACAAATTAAGGCTGGGTGGTGGTGGCACACATCTTTTATTCCAGCACTTGAAAGGCAGAAGCAGGCAGATCTCTGTGAGTTCAAGGCCAGCCTAGTCTACAGAGTGAGTTCCAGGACAGCTGTTACACAGAGAAACTGTCTCAAAAAACAATACACACACACACACACACACATACACACACACACACACACACACACACACACAAAATGCCAGAAAACAAAACAAACATCCCCACAACCAAAACCTAAACAAACAAAGTAGCAAGATAAAAAATCAACACACAACAACCAATTCCTAAACACTAATAGCTGTATGAAAAAAGCTGACAAAAGCATATTATTTATAATAGCTACAAGAAAAAAAATACCTAAGTACAGGGGTTGAGACTGTAGCCAGTTGGTAAAAGTTTACCTAGCAGTCCTAAAGTCCTGGGTTCAATCACTAGCACCAAATAAACTGCCTGCAACCTCTACACTCAGGTGGTTGAGGCAGGAGAATCAGAAGTTGAAGATCATCTTTGGGAACATGAAGCTGTCTTCATAAAAACAAATATGGAAAAATATACAAATAAATGGAAAGATAACCTGTTCATAGATAAGAAAAATACTTAAGTATCCAAAATATCTAAAGCAACATGTATTATTGCACTTCTTTTTTTTTTTTTTTTTTTGTTTGTCGAGACAAGCTTTCTCTGCAGCTTTGGTGCCTTTTCTGGAACTAGCTCTTGTAGACCAGGCTGGTCTTCAACTCACAGAGATCCGCCTGCCTCTGCCTCCTGAGTGCTGGGATTAAAGGCGTGCGCCACCACCACCTGGTGAAAACAAACTCTTTTCAAACTTGTCTCATGATAGGCATACTGTTTGGTTGGGAAGTGTGCCTGATTTGTTAATAGCTTGTGCAAAAAAACGTTTGAAAAACCAAACAAATATCCATATGCAGTAAAGTCAGATTCCTACCTCCCACTCCTCACAAAAAGTAGCTCCAAGTGGATTAAAAGGCATGAAACTATTAAGTTTCTAAAAATAAAACATAGGTAAGAGCTTTTCGGCAAGGTTTGTACAGGCAACAAAAGCAAAAAGAGACAAATGGAATTGTATCAAACTGAAAGCTCTGTACAGTAAACAAGAGTGAAGGACAGCTTCAGAGTGGGATAAAATACTTGCAAACTTATATCTGATAGAGATTACTACAAAAACTGTGAAAGATACTCAATTGTGCTGGTTAGTTTATGTTAATTTGACATAAGCTAGGATCATTTGGAAAGAATGAATCTTAATTGAGAAAATGCTTCCATAGGATTGGCCTGCAGGCAAGTCTGTAGAGCATTTTCTTCAATGATAAAGATGTAGGAGGGTCCAGTCTACTGTGGGCAGTGGTGCCCCTGGGCTGATTGTCATGGGTGCTATAAGAAAGCAGATTTTGCCAGGTGGTGGTGGCGCATGCCTTTAATACTAGCACTTGGGATGCAGAGGCTGGTGGATCTCTCTGAGTCTGAGGTCAGTCTGATCTACAAAGCGAGTTCCATGGCAGCCAGAGCTGTAACACATTAATGTGGGATTTCCCTCTGTATGCTGTGAATGTTTTATTACCACTGATTAATAAAGAAACTGCTTTGGCGTATGGCAGGGCAAAGTATAGCCAGGTGGGTAATACGAACAGAGATAGAGAGAGAAAAAAGGTGGAGCCAGGCAGATACCACATAGTTGCCGAAGAAGAAAGATGCCAGAACCTTACCGGTATGCCACAGCCTCATAGTGATACATAGATTAATAGAAATAGGTTAATTTAAGATATAAGAGCTAGCTAGAAATATGACTGAGGAATTGGTCAAACAGTATTGTAATTACTAATAGTTTTTGTGTGATTACTCCAGTCTGGTCAGCTGGGAAACTGCGGTCTCAGTTTACAACCCTGTCTTGAAAAACTAAGCAAACAAACAAAAAACAAGCAATGAGAAGCAAACCAGTAAGCAGCATTCTTACATGGCTTCTGCATCCATTCCTACCCTGACTTCCTTCAGTGATGGACTGTGCTGAGCAGCTATAAGCTGAAATAAACCCTCTTCTCACCAAGTTGCTTTTGGTCACGGAATTTTACTGAAATCTTAATAAAGACATCAGCTTAGTAGCAAAAATTAAAAATAAAAACTTCTAACAGACATTTTTCAAAATAAGGCATACAAAGGGTCAAGAGGGCATATGAAAACATGTTCAACATCACTGATCATCATGAGAAAGCAAATTAAAAACACGAGAAGGCAAGTAGGCCTGGGCAGGTTGGTAGCGTTTACCTTTAATACCAGTAATCTGGAAGCAAGGGCAAATAAATATATATAAATTAAAGCAATTCTACTAAAACATTACTTTAGGGGCTAGAGACGACTCTAGAGCAACCATGAATCCAAATTTAGATTCTAGCACTAATGTTATAAGCAAGGTATCCTGCAAAGACCTGTAAACTAGCTTGCAGAGCTCTGATGTCCTCTTTTGGTCTTTGTGCCTAGGTACAAGTGTACACACATATGCAAACACACAGACACACAGCCTTCCTTTTTTTTTTTTTTTTTTTTGTGGGTGTTTTGAGACAAGGTTTCACTTGACAGCTTTAGAGCCTGTCCTAGAACTAGTTCTTGTAAACCAGACTGACCTCAAACTCACAGAGATCCGCCTGCCTCTGCCTTCCGAGTGCTGGGATTAAGGTGTGTGCCACCACCGCCCAGGACATACACAGCCTTTAAAAACAATCATTTACACAGACTCAACACAATGCCCAGCAAAATTCTTCAGAGACCTGGAAAGAACGGTACTCAACTTCATATGGAAAAGCAAAAAACCCAGGATAGCCAAAACAATACTGTACAATAAAAGAACTTCTGGAGGCATCACAATCCCTGACTTCAAACTCTACAGAGCTACAATAATGAAAACAGCCTGGTACTGGCATAAGAACAGACAGGAGGACGAATGGAACCGAATAGAAGATCTGGATATCAATCCATGCATCTTCGAACATCTGATCTTTGACAAAGAAGCAAAAAATATCAAATGGAAAAAAAAGAAAGCATATTTAGCAAGTGGTGCTGGCAAAACTTGGAATCAACATACAGAAAAATGAAAATAGACCCATATCTATCACCATGCACAAAACTCAAGTCCAAATGGATCAAAGACCACAACATAAAACCAGCCAAGCTAAACCTTATAGAATAGAAAGTGGGAAGTACACTTCAATGCATTAGCACAGGGAACCACTTCCTAAATAGAACCCCAACAGTACAGACACTGAGAGAAGCAATTAATAAATGGGACCTTCTGAAACTGAAAAGCTTCTGTAAAGCAAAGGACACGGTCAACAAGATAAAATGACAGCCTACAGAATGGGAAAAGATCCTCACTAACCCCACATCAGATAGAGGTCTGATCTCCAAAATATACAAAGAACTCAAGAAATTGGACATCAAAAGATCACATAATCCAATAAAAAAAAATGGAGTACAGACCTAAGCAGAGAACTCTCAATAGAGGAATCTAAAATGGCTGAAAGACACTTAAGGAAATATGCAACATCTTTAGTCATCAGAGAAATGCAAATCAAAACAACACTGAGATTCCATCTTAACACCTGTAAGAATGGCCAAGATCAAAAACACTGATGACAACTTATGCTGGAAAGGTTGTGGGGAAAATGGAACACTTCTGCATTGCTGGTCAGAACGCAAGCTGGTACAACCCCTTTGGATGTCAGTGTGGCGATTTCTCAGGAAATTAGGAAACAACTTTCCTCAAGACCCAATAATACCACTTTTAGGTATATATCCAAAGGATGCCCAATTATGCCACAAGGACATGTGCTCAACTATGTTCATAGCAGCTTTGTTTGTCATAGCCAGAACCTGGAAACAACCTAAATGTCCCTCGACCAAAGAATGGATAAAGAAAATGTGGTACATTTACACAATGGAGTACTACACAGCAGAAAAAAATAACGACCGCTTGAATTTTGCAGGAAAATGGATGGAACTAGAAAACATTATTTTGAGTGAGGTAACCCAGACACAGAAAGACAATTGTCACATATACTCACTCATAGGTGTTTTTTAAATATAAAGCAAAGAAAGCCAGCCTACAAACCATAATCACAGAGAACTTAGACAACAATGAGGACACTAAGAGAGACTTATATAGATCTAATCTACATGGGAAGTAGAAAGTATAAAAAGACAAGATCTCCTGAGTAAATTGGGAGCATGGGGACCTTGGGGGAGGATTGAAGAGGGGACAGGAGAGGTAGGGAGGGGAGTAGAGAAAAATGTAGAGCTCAATAAACATCAATTAAAAAAAAAACTATGTTCTTGAGCACATTCCAGGACAGTCAAGGCTACACAGAGAAAACAACAAAACAAATCAAAACAAAGAGCCCCCAAACCAAAACACAAAATAAACAAACAAAAAACTATGTTCTTGGAATCAAGACCCACTTACCCACAAAACATCAGCACCAAACACAATTATTTTGCGCCCTGTAAGACACTGGGGACATAACATTGTACCAAACAGATAACTGTTTCTGTCTCCAGGAAATCAAGTTTCAAGTACTTTACTAGTAGGACAAATTATTATTATTTTTTGATGGTGTCATAATTTTTAAATTTTTTAATTGATTTTCATTGAGCTCTCCATTTTTCTCTGCTCTCCTCCCTGCCTCTCCCTCACCTTCAACCCTCTGCCAGTTCCCAATTTACTCAGGAGATCTTGTCTTTTTCTTCTTTCCAGGAGAAATTATTTATAAAAATTAATATAGGATAAGCTTGGCATTCTTCTTTCTCTGAAAGGAATGAAGAAACAAACTTACAGCATCATTTAAGACCTCACTGTTTATAGGCAAGATGTGTTCAATCCGCACAAAGGGCAAGAGAGAAGAAAGGACCTCTCTAAGTTCTTCTATGTCCAGGTCTCTTCTTTTCACACCTCTTTTGTTCACACTATGTGCAGTGCCACTCAGTAGGTTTGGCTCTATGAAACAGAAACGGAAAATCCTTCAGTGAAATCCCAATTTTCACAGACACAGTCTTTTTCTTTCCAAGAAACTTTGTGTACGTGTGTGTGGGTGTGTATGTGCCATGGCACTGAGTGTGAAGGCCAGAGTACGATTTCTGGAATTTGGTTCCTTCTTCCATCATGGGTTCCAAGGATCAAACTTAAGTAATCAGATTTGGGCAACAAACACCTTTACCCACTCAGCCATTTTGTTGGTCCTACGGGCAGTTTTACTTTCTTCTCTACTATATAAAATCCTAGTACCATACTTTGTTTGTAAGTACATTTGCTTTAAGAATGGTTATAAGTAAGTTTAATTTAATACACAAGTTTTTCAACAAAGAGAAACATATAATAACTATATGTTTCTATAAACATATAACTATAACGTAGAAACATTCTTTATGACTTCTCTACTAAATCAGTCTTTTTATGTACATTAACTCAAAGTAAGAAAAATGACAATTTGTTAATATCAAGGCTGTGATCAGTTTTTAATATAAGAGGCACACTGCAAGGTATATGCTATTTCTAGTCATGGTAGCATGTATGAGAAGGGGAGGGGAAGGGTTTCATGTAGTCCAGGCTGGAGTCCAACTTAATATGTTGCTAAGGATGAGTCTCAACTTCTTTCTGATCCTCCTACTTCTACTTCCTAAATTCTGGGATTAAAGACATACACTACCTTGCCCAAGTCAGGCTACTTATGTATAATGGTAATTTAATAATATATTAATCACCTATATCCAAAGGAGCAAAATCTAATGTACATTCATTCTACCTAGTTCTAAGCATCTAAATTTCCTTAACATGGGTCTGTTACTACACATGGGTGAATCTTTAGTATTTGACATTTAAGTCCTCTGTCCTGAGCAAGAGAAATTATTTTTCATTAGGTATTAATGTGACAGGAATATTTAAAGAAAAATAAATATGCTTATGACACTGGTATGAAGAAAATTATAAATTTTCAAAATATTTAATTATATCTGTAACTGAGGGGCTACATATTTTTCATAAAATTTGATAATTTTTACAATGAATATGATCTTTGTTGTTGATAATAAAAGTAACAATCTTTTGTTTTGTTTTTTTTGGAGACAGGGTCTCACTACATACCTCTGGCTGTCTTAGAACTCACTATGTAGACCAAACTGGCCTTGAACTCAAAGAAATCAGTCTGCCTCTACCTCCTCACTGCTGAGAATAAAGGAATGCACCACCATGCCCAAATTTTTATTTTATAAGCAAATACATCTTTTTTAAATCACGTGAGAAAATATATGTATATATTCTCTCTATATAAAGATAATATATAGAGAGAAAATAATTTGTACGTTTGTGATGCTGAAGATAAATCAAGGCAAATCCTTTACTATCAATCTCTGTTCAATATCTCTGACTTACAATTATTTTTTTAAAGGAGCTTCTTTTCAAGATTTATTTATGTATTACTGCGATTGTTGTGACAAAAAACTGAACAGCCAGTAGCTAGGCAGGACTTCCAGGAAGTAGGAGGGATAATCAAGGTGCAGAGGAGATGCCAATGAGACACAATGTGAGTTGGACATACAGAATGAAAGATAAAAAGCCACAGGCAAAATGTATATTAATAAAAGTAGGTTAGTTTAAGTTATAAGAGCTAGTGGGACAAGCCTAAGCTATAGGTCAATCTTCCACAATTAAAAATAAGTTTCTGTGTCATTATTTGGGAGTTAGATGGCAGAACAGAAAAAGACTTGTTACAACAGTACCGGGTAAAGTCTTACACAAAACCTTTAAGCAAGGGCAGAACCATCTATATACAAATGTGACTAAAGAAGAATGGTTAATTTGCCTTTCTTATTCTTGCAGGAGAAACATATTCTAATCTTGTCTAAAATGCATTTCATTTACTTATTTTTGTTTTTTGCCTGCATAAAAGCCACGTGTGAGCCTGGTATCCTCGGAGGACTAAAGAGAGTGTTGAATCCCCTGGGAATGGAGTTACAGATTGTGGTGAGCCACCGTGTAGGTGTTGGGAACTGAACCTGGGTTCTTTGGAAGAGATGCAAGGGCTCTTAACCACTGAGCCATCTCTCTAGCCCCCAAAACTACTTTAAAGAAAATTTAATCCATGAAGGATTATCACTACCTGCCCAAATAAATATAATCTTTCATCACAACCAACCTTTTCTCATTATTAATTGCTATCAACAAGGAGACCAATGGCCTAAAATAATTAGGCAGTTCAGGTTTGGTAGTTATGTCACTACTTTGTTCACAATTAATTAACAATGAATTAGCTACTGATCCTAGAGGTTAGTTTCCTGTTGGCCTCTGGGCATAATCATTTTGCCAACTCATCAAGACTTCTGCTTAAAAGCACCTTAATACATATTTATTCATTAACATTGAACTCATGGCTAACAGCATTGTAACTTATGCCTCAATAAAATTTATCAAACATACTCTATTTTCTCCATATGGACATTCCAGTTTTCTTGCATTTCAGAATTTGAGACACTTTAGTATTTACTTGACAGCCATATTTAACTGAGATCATGAATAAAAAAACAAAAAGGTAAAAACACATTAAGAGGGGCTGGAGATACAGCTCAGTGGTTAAGAGTACTTGCTGGTCTTGCAGAGGACTGTGGTTAGAGTACTGGCTCACATAGTGCCAGTGTTTGTAGGCACAAACATAGTTGCACATATAAAGATGCAGCCAAAATACTTATACACATAAGATAAATCTTTAAAAAAATTACTACAAAAAAAAAACACCCCCAATGTATTAGGTAGACCATGAAAAGGACAGGTATTCATAGTAGATCTGAAATAAGGCAAAATATCAGTGTCTCATTTCATCTTGAGGCTGAGAATTTGTGTGTACGTGTTTTAGACAGGGTCTCTTCTACATAGTCCTGGCTGTCCTGGAACTCACTAAGTAGACCAGGCTGACCTTGAACTCAAGAGTTTCACCTGCCTCTGCCTCCCTAATGCTGGGTTAAAGGTGTGAGCTACCATGCCTGGCCCGAGAATTTAATTCTTGGTCACTCAAAACACTTGTCTTGCTACTCTGTGCATGTCCACAAATAACACTGAAAGTGTGTGAATAAAGACTTGAGGTTACAAATAAATTGATAAACTTGCAAACAGAATCTATAAATGAGAATAGACTGTATGTTGGTATCCAGAAATCTTTCTAATTTAATTACAACCATTTTGTAGTTTTGTAGTGGTTTTTCAAGTCTGAGAAATGCTGAAGACTGTTGAAGGTCACAGAAAAGTAAATTAGGAGAAAAATTGGAGAACTGCCTTTTCCTTTACTGCTTAGGTCTCAGCAGTTAAGAGTTTGGTTCCCAGCACCCATAAGGAGGCAAATATCCATCTGTAATCCCAGTTCCAGGCGATCTGATGCCTTCTGACCTCTTTCAGCACTAGGCATGTACATGATACACATACATGTGTGTAGGCAAACACACATAATTCTAAGAGGAACATAAATTTAAGAGGAACAGAAGTTCAAGGTCATCCCTGGTTACACAAGCTTGGGATACATGAGACCCTGCCTCAAAATAAATAAAATACTGAAAGATGACAGGAAAGGTGGGAAATATATTTAACTTTCCTAACTGAAGCTTATTGATTTGGGTTCAGTATGTAGAGGAATACAGCACTATATGAGAGGAAGGTCAGGTGAGAGGTGGGTGATCTAATATAAAAGACCAGTATAGAATTCTATGTTTCAGAGTCAGCAAGATGGCTTAGTGAGTAAAGGCACCTGCCACCATGTATAAGAACCCGAGTAAATCTCTGATCAAAAGATTCTTTCAAGCTGTACTCTGACTTCCACACATGTACTGTGCTGTGTGTTGAATATGTGAATGTACACAAACACAATAAAAAATGTAATAAAAATTAAACCTCAGTTGGAGGTAATTTTATTTTATTATTTTTTCTTTTTTTTAAATTTTGTTTTTGGTTTTTCGAGACAGGGTTTCTCTGTAGCTTTGGAGTCAGTCCTGGAGCTAGCTCTTGTAGACCAGGCTGGTCTCGAACTCACAGAGATCCACCTGCCTCTGCCTCCCGAGTGCTGGGATTAAAGGCGTGCGCCACCACCGCCCAGCGGTAATTTTATTAAAAACAAACTAAACAGAAAAAAACTCAGCTTTGTTGGTGTAGGAGGTCCTTCTGTCTTTGTGTTGCTTTTGTCGGTTAATAAAGAAACTGCCTTGGCCTGTTGATAGGGCAGAACTTAGGTAGGCAGGGAAAACTAAATGGCATTCTGGGAGGAAGAAAGCAGAGGTAAAGAGACTCCATGGATCCGCTGGAGACAGATGCTGGGAATTTTACCCGGTAAGCTACTGCCATGTGGCGATACAGAGATTAATAGAAATGAGTTAAATTAAGATGTAAAAATTAGCCAATAAGCAACTAGAACTAATGGGCCAAGCAGTGATTTAATTCATACAGCTTCTGTGGTTATTCTGGGGCTAAGCTAGCTGGGCAGCCAGAACGAACAAGCGGCCCCCTGCAACACTTTGTGGTGTGAGATGTCCCTAATACTAGGGCCCCACACAGACTAAGTAAGTGCTATGCCACTGAGCTACACCTTTAGTCCTTCTCCTCTTTTTAGGCTTTTTGAGACAGGGTCTTACTATATAATAGTTTTGGCTGACTAGGAACTCACTTCATAGACCAGGCTGGCCTCGATTCCACAGAGATTTGCCTACCTTAACCTCCCAAGAGCTGGGATTAAAGGTGTGTGCCACCATGCCAAGTCTTAGAATCTTTATTATTTGAAGTAAAATTTATACAATACAAATTCATCATTTTAATCATTTAAAAAAGCACATTCACATTATATACCTATCAATTCCAGAACATCTTCAACAATGTTTCTTTCTCTGACACCTTAATCACTACATATTTTTTATTCTAGCATTCCATGAATCACTTAACGTACTATATCACAGACATAAAATGTAATAAAAACAATCTTTTACAATTGGAGAATAAATTTTTTTGAAATATATTTATCAACTTCCCCTCAACTAAAGTACTTTACTGATGATAAAATCCTCTACTTCCTTCAGTCCACAGTGTGTTACCAAGACTGATGCATGTGTCCCAGTAAGTTGCTGGGAATGTTGAAACCATACAGATCCTGACTGGTGCAAGCATACTTTCTGAACTTACCTCTGTCTGCTATTCTTTTCATCAATTGATGCTCGCCCCATTTAATCAGATACTTAAGGATATCTTGTTCACTTGCCTAGAATAAAAATTGATTATTATTTATTCTAATAAGATTATAAAAATGTTTAGTTCTACTAATGGCTTTTCCTAGGTCATAATGTACATGTGGAGTACATCTTACCCCATGTCTCTCTCTATATCAGCAGTGTGAAATTTAAGAGTTAATCCTGTTGTCTATAAATAGTGAATGTTCTAGACAGCATTATTTTACTGGGTAACTTCAATCTTCATTCCAGCTGATATTTTTATTATTACCATTGCTTTTCCTTATTATGTATATTTCTTACTTTTAAATTATCTTTATATAAGGCTTCCATACTGCCAGTGTTTTGGGATAAGATGAAGATGAACATATTTTCTCCAATGACAGGTAAAGCAAAAATGACGTTATTGTCCAGTCAGTCTAAAATCTCTATAAGGCAGTTTGTGGGTTGAAGAGTGGACCTTGCAAGATAATTTGTGAAGTGGCAATGAACCTCTTATTTCATATTTTATTTAAAATTTTATGGCACATAGGGGCTGTTCTCCAAAATGCTTTGTTTGTTATGAAGAGATGCATAGCTCAAGACAACAATCTGACAGCACTGACAAATACTAACTCCAATAGACATGTGGAACTGACTAGGACAGTGAGACAAAGTTAGTGAACAAAGATCCTCTACAAACAAACACCAAGTGTTCCAGCATTTATTACTGTAAACAAAGCAATGTTGAAGAAGCACAATGGGCAATTTAGTTGTTTTCTTTTTTTTAATTTCATATTTTCTAACTATGATGATACCATTTTATAGTTTATTTGGTATACAAAGAAACAAATGGCTCAAAGGGTTTATAGCTTACAGCATTAAAAGCTGTTGTACAGTATTTAGCATAAAAATAACTAAACGTAAAACAATTTAAAAACACATTAACTTAAAAAACTTTTTGCAGTACTTAAAATCTACTATTAAATTACACACTAGATTAACTTGTAAGCCAAAGACATAAGAATTGATTGAAAATTACTTCTGGCTGAAAATACAACAGAAAACACAATTATGCTTTAGCAGAACATGTATAGTCTGAGTTTTTATGATAAGTTGAACAGATCAGAAATGAAATTTCACTCTTGCTTTGTGCTGCTTAACCTATGGTCTACAATCTAAGTATCTGATATTCTACCAGAGGAAATTATTATATTAAATAACATCTGGAAGGTGAGACATTCACTCTCAGACTGTGTTCCTGGCCTGTTCTCTTTATAGCACAGCTGCTTAAGTCCTGGGCTTGTTCACAGAATTGAATCATGAGAGCAGTGTGCATGAAGGTCCAATGTACCAGAAGGTTTTTAGTACATAAATATGGAGCAGGAATTCAATAAGCAAAGTCTGTTTCTCTCTGCCCTACCCCTTAAGAGTAACTAGTGCAGATGAATTTCTTTGTGCATGTGGGATGACAATGAACTTGAGAGGTGTATAAATGATTACCTGTAGGTAGTCAGACTGGATAGCAGTAAGCAGATGGTCTTTGCTGAGTTCATAAAAAACATCCGAAGTCATGACCTGGGATAATTCCTCACAAAGGAAATGTAAAGCTTGTCGGTGTACCCACTTAGAGCCATATGGATGTGAGCTCCACTTGAGGATGGCAATTAAGGTATCTAATGAGATACTCTCAGCAATGATATCCTCACAGCCTAAAAGAGAAGGCAAGTATTTCTTAAGATTAATCAGAAATATTACTTATCGAACATCAGTGTGGTAGGCTACACAGACTTAATAAGTGGCAGTAGTAAAAAATTTCAAGAAGATAAAAATCTCACGGATATCAATACTTGCTCGGATAGGATAACAACAGATATGACATCTATAGGAAAAAATGATGCCCTACAGAGATAGCTTTACAGAGAAAGATTACTGAAGAAAACATAATTGTGTAAAATTTAGTAACTGAATAAGATAGTACAATGGAGTCAGTTATCAAAAGGGAAGAAGAATAGACTGCAAAGACAGATGTCAGAAAGACATGAATGAAAAAGGAAGGACATGGATGACATTTGATTGACCAAGCACAAAGATGAAAACACATGTTTGGTATTCTTTTGAATTAAATTCTTGCAAATTGAAAAAGAAATAAGTGAACTAAACCAAAACAAACAAATAAAAACCCAGAAAAAGCAACTATAGCTTTTAAAACCTCAAAGAAAAAAGTAAAAACAAAACAAAAAAACCCCAAACCCCGAAAATAGTCATTCTCCTTAGGAAAAATCAATATAAAGATATAGGACCAGGCATGATAGGCAGCATACACCTTTTAATCCCAGCATTTGGGTGGCAGAAACAGAAGGATCTCTGGTGTGGGAAGTCCTTCTGTCTATGTGTTGCTTTTATTGATTAATGAATAAAGCTGTTTCAGCCAGTGGCTTAGCAGAATAGGGCAACGTGGGAATTCAAAGCAGACAGAGGAAGAGAGAGGAGGCGGAATCAAGAAGCCATGGAGCCCCTGCAGGAGACAGTAGGCCACAACCATGTGGCAATATACAGATTAATAGGAATGGGTTAATTTAATATACAAGAGATAGCCAATTTAAGCTATTGGCCAAACAGTACTGCAAATAATATAGTTTCTGTGTGATTATTTCGGGTCTGGGCAGCCGGGAAACAAATGAGCAGCCTTCAACTACAGACCTCAGCCTGGTTCACATTGTGAGTTTCAGGCATGCCAGAGGGGGAGGGGGGGGGGGGGAGAGAGAGAGAGAGAGAGAGAGAGAGAGACCCTGTCTCACCCCCCTCTCCCCACCAATGAGTGACAAAAATTGTGGAAGGGATATGACTAAAATTGAATAAAAACTTCTCACTGTTTACTATAAAAAAAAAGTAGTCATGACATTATGAAAAAATGATGTCCTCTTCTGGCATGCAGAGTACTCATATATAGAATATAAATAAAATTAAAACAACAACAACAAAACCCAAACATTTAAATACCACCACCGACAGTTAACAAAAAATATGGCTCTACATACACTGTGCTGCACTCAGAGCCTTACAAAATACAGATCAAAGATTATCAATGAAGTCTAGAGACTTTCAGAGTTGAAAGTTCTAATGGAATATGGGAACTAGTCCCATATTCAGGTGATACAAGATCATATGGCATCTATTTATATCTTCTCTCTTTTTCTGATACACTATCAGATGAGGGGATTCATCATAAATAACTGTGCCACATGATTTCCATAAAGATTTAACAAACTATTTCATGATGCTGCTAGGACCATAAACAGGGATGCTGTCTTCAATTTATCTTTACAACACCTGCAATTGGTAGGCAGTAAAAAGTGTTAAGGTACACAAGTGAGAACCTTGCAGATAAGAGGTACAAAATAGAACAGTGCTTGTAAGTAGCACCAATTAGAGAGGAGGGGATAGGAGTGAGCCTGTTTTTGCCATGTTGCTCATGAGCTTAGATAAAGATATGAAAAGCATGCTTCAAAAATCTCCAGAAGATTGAATCTGGAAAGCACAGTTACCAAGAAGCTATATAGTAAAATTGCAACTGGCTATAAGATCAGTCAAAATCAAATTCAATTGAATGAGGAATTTCTACACTTTAGAATGATGAAAATTAGCTGCATAGTGGATGACAGAGGTGAACTAGATTAACATAGAGCAGTTTCTGGGTATTTCAGCTACATGAAAACAAAATGTGGTATGGTTGTTAGAAAACTGAAGCACTCAACAGTGCCTAATGCTGCACTGCTCTTCTGTGTTGCTTTGAGCCCCATGTTTTAGATGTGCACCGATCAAGCTGCAGAATGCTAAGAGTGAAAACAGAGTAGAAGAGGGGAAAAGCTCTTGGCAAATACGTTATACAGCTTACATAAGAGAAACCCAAGTAGAAATGTAAGACATGTTGTTACATGCCCAGTGGGCCTTTACCAGGCAGAGAAAAAAGACCTGACTATTACTGCTCTAAGGACAGACCCCAACAACCAGCTGGATGTTAAAAGAAGAGATTATGGCTCTCTAACAAAAAATTATTACAACCACAACTTCTCTCTTCTCTGTTCAAAGACCCTTCTAGAAAAGTAGAAGTAAAGAGAGAGCCTGGCTTAGCAAGTTAGGGATAGAGTACAAAGAATCCTTACACTGAACAGGAACCAAGGTCAGAAGATATCTAAGCCACTTCATTTTTAGAAAATAGTAACAGAGCAAGCCCAAAATTCACTAATCCAATCTAAATATTAAAACAACATCTTTGAAAGAGAATTACACTTTTAGAGGATGTGTCCTCGTGTCCTCTGGTAGGTTCCTATGTTACAGTGGGTGGCCCCACACCCTACACACACTGGCTGCACTGACTAAACTTAGTGGGCTGTTAAAAAAAAAAGGAAAGAAATTGTGAGGGTGATCTATTGGGAGGAATGCAGGAGGAGTTAGAGGGGAGTAAATGGGAGACATATATGATCACATTTCATTGCATACATGTATAAAATCCTTATAAGCACCACTGAGATGATCACGAGATATGCTTGTGACATCAGAACACACAAGCATGCTGAAGAAATGTGCACAGCATGGAAAAGTTCTCAAGGACATTCTGACCTCAATATCTAGTCCATATGTTCCAATGTTCCTTCAAAATACTTTTTATTAGCCTCGTTCTCTTCTATTCCCACCAGATTCACCTTATATCTCAAAATCAATATCCCAACATATTCCCAATATCAACTCGTGAAGTTTCCCTCCTCCTTTCTGTATTCCCCAAGTATTTCAATCCACTCCAAGCACATTGTGGAAAGGTCTGTGGAACACTATCACATTGCCCATATTTTACTATTTTGAAAAGGAAAATTTAAAAAGAATTTTAAGGCCAAGGCAAAAAAAAAAAAAAAAAGAATATGCAGGCTAGAAGACAAGCTAACCTGTGCCTCTGGTGTAAACTCCCAGTCTTTGGGCTCTGCAGTGTGTTAAGAACTGGGGTGGTGGTGGTGATGAATGTTTCTCTACTCTTCGCTGGAGGACAATTTTTGAGAGTCTAAACTCTCATACTGCCCTCCTGCCTTCTCAGTGTCACTTCTTCTTGTTCTTGGGGAATATTTACCAAATGAACATCCTGTGTGCAATCATTTGAGCCAGGCTTTTGGCAAGGGCTGTGGGAAATGGGAGATTCCCAGACAAGAACAGCTGGTAACAAAAATACCCTTAGAAAACCACAGTTCTTGGAGTGAAATTCTAGAACTATGGATGGCTATCAAAAGGCCATCACCCTACATGTAAGTGGGGAGTTGACAATGTCATGCTGTATGTTCGACATTATCAGTTTTTACCAGAAGTAGATGAACGCAAGCAGAAATAGAGAGTGAAATAGCTTAGCAGCAAGTGGTGATACTTAAATGAGAAGTTTAAGACCCTGGTGCTGGCTGGCTTTAACTAAGTTACAAAAGCCATGACAAAAAAAAAAAAAAAAAAAAAAAAAGGAAGGGAGGAAGAAAGGGAGAAAGAAAGTACAAACCAAGGGGGCTCAAATCAGCCAATTCTCAAATGCAGACATTTAATCTTTAAAAGTCTGAAGATTTCCAGGTCAGTATTCTTTACAAAAACAAAACAAAACAAAAACCTATTTCCCACAGCTGCAAATGTAGACTGTATACCTCAAGATTCAACCCCATATTCTAGGCTGTTAGAAGGAACTCCTCCAACTCCACATAGAATCAAGCAGCCCCCCACCTCCAAGACTCTGACTATATCTGTTTAAGTCCTTGATGGTTCTCATCAAGTTCTGCTGCCTCTCCTCACTACCTTGTAATCACTAATCTGAATCAGGTTTACAGCACACAGTCAGAGTAGTATTTTCCTACAGTTTCTGTTCTGGAATGCAGTCAGTGGATATGTAAAGAAAAACAACACCTGCCCATCCCTGGTTGCAGCACTTGGGAGAGTGCTCCCCTGACCCTGCCTGGGCAGTAAGTAGAGCTGGCCCCTGGTGGCATGGATGTGGCCCTGAGGGTGTGAATCTGGGACAGTTGGTCCTACACCTCACTGGGGCAATGTGGAGGGCAAATATGGAAGGACAGGGAGACTAGCAGGATTGGGATACATGAAGTGAAATTCACAAAGAATCACTAAAAGAGTTAAAAAGAAAGAAAAACAAAAGCAAGAGTTGCCAACTTACACTGGCAAATCTACCTGTGGATGTAGATTCTTGAGTGTTAGATCAGAAAAAGAGCTTATGCAGAACCCAAAGGATTCACTGAGGCATCTTCTGATGCTTCATTGTCTGATAAGAACAAGACCTAGCAATGATAACAACCAAAGAGAAAGAGCTCAATACCTCTGTGATGAAGGCTGGGTTACCCCACCTGGTAGCCTCCCTAGATCTGCTGAAGCATTGGCAATGGGAAAAAAAAATCTAGATAAGGTGAGGGAAGAGGCTGCACTGATTTTTGGTGTTTCATTTAGAGTAAGCTTGAACTATTTTCCTCAGTCTCTATCCCAGTACAGTTTCGAGTTAGTTAGCAAAAGGAGGAGCAAGCAGCTTGGAAGGCAGAGAGAAGTAGCAGTCAATGTTCTCTAAAAGTCACCTCAGCAAGGTACAAGGAAAGATGGATAAAAATATGCCCATGAGTACTGGTTTGTGCTTGCTTCTTGCCTGCTCTCAGATGAGCTCTTATCACTGATTTCAACTCTGTTGCCACTACGGGCATCATGGACACTACTAAATGATGGCAGTGGTTCCCGAGTCTGTCTTCACAGCTGTACTTCCGACGCTGGCTGAGTTTGGCTTCTCCAGTTCACAACCCATTCAGATCCTGTTATCGTTCCTTTTAGTATTTTGTTTCCTCAGCTTCCCCAGAACCGTGTAAAACTTAGCTGATAATAAAAATGAGTAGAGCTCCCATCCAGTTTTGGTAGCTTGACTCTAATTCTATCATCTTTCCCAAACCCAAATCTTTTGTAGAGGCCATGCCACCAGGCTGACTATGATGAATGGATTTTAACCAACCACACAAACTGATCTGCATCTCAGAAACTGAATTTACCAACCCTGTGCCTACCTCACATCGCCTCTGCCTTCTACTACAGCAAGCCAGCTTTAAAAGTCTAGACTACTAGAACTTGCTCCAGCCACAACTTTGTACATATTGCTTTCTGCTATAGAAATAATGGTATTCTGGAGTGGCCAGCTAGATGCCTATACATATGCAAACCTTTTCCAACAGGGATGGTGGAGGATAAATGCCCCCCTTTCTTCCCTTTGGACAATTCTGACTAGTATTCCATCCCTTCTGCTCCTCAGAGGGTTCTAGCAGTTATCACATCAGAACATGCAATTATATTGGCTCTCTCATTCCACTTAACCCTTTCTAATCACATATTCCTATTCTCTGCAAGAACTCCCCTGAATAAACTACCAGCAAATCTTTTATTTTAGGACCCAGTTTACAGAGGAAACTTAGATTAAGACACAGTAGACATAAGAATTTAAGGGATCGGTGAGGTGATTTAATAGGTAAATTAAATCACATCAGACTGATGATGTGAGTTCAATTCCCAGAAGTCACACAAGGTGGAAGGCTATCAATTCCACAAAGCTTTTTTCTAACCTTTATCAAATTTCATGTCTCTATGTCTGTCTCTCTCCCTTCCATACCTGCTGTATTTATACAGGTCTACAAGTAATATTTATAGTCAGACAGGTTGCTCATGCCTATAAATCCTAGCACTAGGAAGGTTAGACAGAAAACCTACTGCGAGTTCAAGTTCAAAGCAAGCCTGGGCTACCCTGTGACACTCTGTCTCATAACACCAATAAACAATTTAAATTTTGTTCATCTCTTGGATTTTGTCAAATGAGTGGATCATCTAGCTTTGGATTCCAGGTTACCTCTTCAGACTTTCATTTTAAAAGATTCACTTGTTCAGTTGTATGCCAAACTCTGTACTAGATACAAAGTGATCAACTCTTTAGCTCTTGATCTCAAGAGGCTAGCAATTTTCTAGAAGAAATAGACACAGATGTGAGCTCTACTGCATACAGCAATGCTGTCAGGAGTAGACAAAAGACTGTATGGTCCACAAAGGGAGTACTTGAATTCTCAAGGGGGAGGAGGTGAAAATGGCAAGGGATGACTTTCCAATTGAGGAAAAATTCAAAGTACACATTTTTTTTGGCAAACAGGAAGAAACTGCATTCCAGGAATAAAGACGAATGTGTGCATACAGCCAGTTGTTGAAAGTGCATGAATGCACAGCTTCAAAAAATGGCTTGTTGAAAAAAATACTTAGAACACTCCCAATTCTAGTAGCCTGTAATCCACCAATATTATAAATTTGTCACCCAGAGTGCTTCATATAACAACCTATTCTCCTAATAAGAAATCAAACTTGCTTTACAAATCAAAGAAGTATTTGTTTCATCAAATTTCAACTCCCTAATTATTAAAACCTAAGAAACTGCTAGCATTAAACAGTTTTGACTTAAGAAAATAACATCAAGAGGTTAAATAATGTATTAGTTTTCTATTGCTATATAACAAACTAGAACAAGTTACTGGGTAAAAACAACATACATTTATCTTCTCATACACTCTGTAGGCTGTGAGTCTGGGCATAATGATCTGGGTCTCTAGCCAGGACTTCATTAAGCATGAAAGAAGGGAGTCAGCTGGGCTTTTATTCTGTCTGAAAGCTCAATGGGGAACATTTGCTTCCATCTCATTCAAGAATGTTGGCAAAATTAGTTTCTTGTGGTTACATGTCTATGGACCCAGCTTCTTGCTGACTAATGGCTGGGGAATACATTCAATACTTGCCACATGATTCTTTGGCGAGGGTTAACTTACTTACCACGTAACAGCTTATTTCTTCAAATTCAGCAAGAAGTGTAGAAATAATTGCTATCAAAATGAAGTCCTCTAAGAATGATATTTCATCATTTATGCCTTTAAAGGTCACACCCACATTTAAGGAAGGATTAAAAAAGTGCCAATATAAAAAAAAGAATGGGGACAACTAAGTGCTACCTACAGTGTCTACTTGTCCTAGTAAGTTTCTGAGCACCTTAGCAAACACACTGGCAGCCTGGATGAGCCTCATCAATTACTCTGCCCTAATACCTCCATTCTTTTGTTCTAAGTTTTTAAAACTAATTTTTAAAAAAGATTTATTTATTATCTGTACAGTATATCTGTGTGTATGCCTGCAGGCCAGAAGAGGGCACCAGACCCCATTACAGATGGTTGTGAGCCACCATGTGGTTGCTGGGCATTGAACTCAGGACCTTTGGAAGAGCAGGCAATGCTCCTAACCATTGAACCATCTCTCCAGCCCCTCTGAGTTGTTTAAGTTAGTAATTCTCTGAAGGATGCTGAGGCAAATCAATACCTCAGGGAAATTCTTTAGTTCAGCAAAACAAGCAAGCAAGCAAACTAATCCAAAATGAAGTTGAGTGTTTCTGGGTTTTAGTTCTTATCCTTTTGTAGCTAATACTCAGAATCTGGTTGCTTCTCTTGGCTATAAGGACATAATACAGAAGCATAGTTGTTTTTTTTTTTTTTTTGTTTCAATACTAGGATTAAACCCAGGGCATTATGCATCAAGTTCTCCTAAAGAGTAAGATATTAGCCACATGAAAGTGCATCTTCTAGGGTTCTGTCCCTCTCAGAAATCTTATAAGTTTTCTTGTAATACCTGAATAACAGAAGTGAGTACTATTAGAGATCTAATTTAAGATCTCTGCATTTTCTTTTAGTTTATTTAAGATTATCTCCCAAGACTCTCTGGATTGCTTATTGGAAAGAATCACGAGAAATACCATGTTAACAGCGGCTATCTGTAGAACAGTCTGAAGAACAAAGAAAGAAGGGCAGAGATGTACAGTTTTGAATTTTGTTCCATGTGAATGTATTCCCTACTGAAAACATTAACACTACCAGGCTATGAAAACTGCCAGGGTTCATTTGTTCTCTCAGTGCTCAGCAAAATCCATCACTGACCGCAGAGCCCAGGCAAATATTACTAAGGAAACAAGAAGATTCTTTATTCTGAGAACATTCTTCCTTTTCACAGGAAGGAGGCAAACACTGATATTCATGTTGCATATATGAGAAATGTACACCCTGTGCCTGTGCTATTTATCCTTTAATTTGTGTCATCTGTATGGAGGAAAAAAATAAAGGTGGATGTCTTAGTCACTGCTCTATTTGTAATTATTCAGCCATAGATAGGAGGAGTGGAGTTGCTGGAGAGTCTGGGGTAAGGTGAATGGGAGGAGCAAATGAAATGGAAGCTCCTACTTTTGCTTTTAAAAAATCCCTTCCGATGAGAGGTACCGGGCAAGTTGGCATGCCTAAAAATGAATGAGTGCTTACTATTTTTACTACTCACAACTACAAATCAACAAAACTTCTACCTAGTTTATTTTTGTGTGCATGTGTTTTTGTGTATATGTTTGGGGTATGTGTGAGGAGGTCAGAGGACAGTTTGAAGGAGTTAAGTTCTCTCCTTCTACTACGTGGGTCCCAGGGACTGAATCCAGGTCATTGGGCTTGGCAGCAGGTGCTACCCCCGAGCCATCTCTCCCGCCCTATTTACTTAGAGTTTTAAATTAATAGAAGTAAAGAATAACACACTAATTACACAGTTTAGCTTAGGGCATTTTCTGAACCTCTCATAGTAAGATATATAAGTTCAAATGCCAATATATTTAGAAAACAAGATCTATGCGTTACTTGGAATTTTAGTCAAACATAGTTTTAAAAAATCAGCATTGCTGCAGAGCAATGGTGGCACAAACCTTTAATCTCAGCACTTGGGAGACAGGGGCAATCAGATCTTGATGAGTATGAGGACATACTGGCCTACAGAGCTAGTTCCAAGACAGGACTGTTACACAGAAAAACCCTGTCTCAAAAAATAAAACAAAATTAGCATTGTTTTTGATGCAAGCTTCAATTTGGGAAGGACAGATAGTGTAAGCCTAATTTTATACCAAATCATTGGAAAAGGTTTAATTACTACAGTTAAAGAGGAGTATGTTTGATAACAAAGACATTTAAGTGTGTAAATGTATTCTGTTTCCTGGTACTAATTTTATTTTTTAATTTTTTGAGACACCATGTATCTTTGGGCTGTCCTGGAACTAGCTTTGTAGAATAGGCTGGCCTTGAACTCAGAGATCTGACTACCTCTGCCTCTCAAGTGTTGGGATTAAAGGCTTGCCATCACCACTGCCCAGCTTCTGGAAGTAGTTTTAGATATGAAGATATTTTACCTTCAAACACAAACATGTAAAAACATAGCACACATATATGAACACTAAACATAAATTATATAAGAAGTATATACATGTACATGCAAAAGCCAGGAGACAATTTTGCGTAGTGTTTCTTAGGTACTTCTATCTTTTTCTCGAGACAGGGACTTTCAATAACCTGGAGCTTACATGGCTGGCTACTGGGCCGTGGGATCTGCCTGGTTCTCCCTTTCCAGTGCTGGGATTGCAAATGCATACCAACATGCCCAGCTTTTTACCTTGATTCTGGAATCAAACTCAGGATGTAATGCTTGTACAGAAACAATTACCAACTGAGCTATCTCCCCAGTCCTTAAATTCTTAATATATCAAAGTCATCTCCTTCATGGAGACCTATTTAGTGAGACTAGATCCATATCAATTTGTATTAGAAAAATGGCTGAAGCCATGTTTCTGGCCAGCCTTTAGTCACTGAATATTTTAGCAGTTCTATAAACACACTTGGAGACATTCACAAATAGTATTTTTGTTAGTGAAGAGTTAGGACTGGAACCTAGGTCTAAATCCAAAGTTCATGTTTACAAAACTCTGCATCAGACACCATTTACTTATTACTCAACCTGCACAAGTTTCACAGGGTTTTAAAGACTAAGTGAAACAACTTATAGCCAGTGCTGTCATGAAGCTAGGTGTACCTGGGCATTCAAAGACTATCTTTCTCCTGTTATAATCATGAATAACAACAGTGTCATTAAATGTTAACCTGAGATTTGAAAACAGTTTATGTTCTTTAATTTTTTAAAATTTTTTTTATGGTTTATTTAACTTTTTATTTTATGTGCACTGGTGTAAAGGTGTCAGATCCCCTGCAACTGGATCTTCAGACAGTTGTGAGCTGCCATGTGGGTGCTGGGAATTGAACCCGGGTCCTCCGGAAGAGCAGTTAGTGCTCTTAACCACTGAGCCATCTCTCCAGCCCCTGTTCTTTATTTTATGACTAACACCAAAAGTTCTGGTAACTTGACATTTTATTTTTTTTCTTCCTGTATGGAAGACATTTTAATTTTTATGTTTCACTTTGAAATATAAATAGTAGTATGCAAAAAGTATAGTGAATAGATCGCTCAACAAATAAGGCAAAATGAGACACTACATTATCTATCAGACTGTTGCTACTTCATTCCTGCACCAATCCTTGGACCTTATTATATACAGGCAGTGGTGGTGCACACCTTTAATCCCAACACTTGAGAGGCAGAGGCAAGCGGATCTCTGAGTTCAAGGACAGCCTGGTCTACAGAGTGAATTCTAGGACAGCCAAAGCTACACAGAGAAACCTTGTCTCGAAAACAAACAAAACAAAACAAAACCCAATTACTCAATCACAAAAAGAAAAAAGGACTTCTAATTAAGCATTATATGACTTTAAGCAGATATTCAACAGGTTCTGCAGCAAATGAACTGTACATATTTTAGAAATACTTGCTACGGCTACAGTGTTAGGTAAAAATTTATAATAAAAATGTTGCATAATAAGCTATAATATTCATTACTATCTTTAAGTATACAAATAAAGGAAAATAAACATTCCATTTTCAATAGAAAACAAATAAGTTTTGACAACTGCTTACAATTTTATTTTCTTTAATAAATAGAAGACAAGACAATTTAGAATGACAATTTCCAAGTTATGGGGTCATTTAGCTATATAACTGAATACAAATGTAACTGTCATTGCTGTAAATAATTTATTGCTGAATTTTAGAAACATAATTAGTTCTTTGATCTACATTATAAATTAAATCAAAAGGTTAAGATTGCTCTTAGGAGTCCAACATGAGGCACACACCTTTAATTCCAACATTCAGGAGGCAGAAGCAGGCAGATCTCTGAGTTCAAAGTTAGCTTGGGGGACTAGAGAGATGGCTTAGTGGTTAAGAGCACTGACTACAACCACATGGCAGCTCACAACTGTCTGTAACTCCTGTTCCAGGGAATCTGACACCCTTACATACACACAGGTAAAACATCAATGCACATAAAATAAAATTATTTTAAAAGAAAAGAAGCTAATTAAGAGTTCCAGGTCACTGGAACTGTATAGAGAAAGTTTGCTGCTGGATTAAACTTTTCGGGTTCAGATGATGAATATCCTTGACTGACTTCAAGGATATTTTAAGTTAAAATAATATTCTTCCATATCAATGAGCTATCAAGTGAATAGATGATCACTTTGACATGTTTCTAAAACTGATGAGCTAGATGATAATCTCACACTTTAGATCTACTTTTCTAATACTTCCTTTTTATCTTCAACACTAGGGTTAAGTGTTTTTATTTTGTTTACAAGTTCTAAGGCCTTCCTTGGGCATGCTAGGCAAACAAGCTTTTATCACTGAACCACACATCCTAAACTCACTGCTCAGCTCCCCTTTCATAAAAAAAAAAAATTATGCAGAAGCTAGAGAGATGACTCAGTTTTTCTTCCCAGCACCCATTTGGCATCTCACAATCTTTTGTAACTCCTGTTCCAGAAGATTCTATCCTCTCTTCTGGCCTCTGTGAGCATAGCATGTACACAGTGCAAACACACATGAAGGCAAAATGCCCATACCAATGAAAAATTTAGAAATCCAAAGAAAAACAATTAATTAGCTCTCATTAGCCATCTGAATAATTTAGAGGCTAGAACAACGGTTTAGTGGTTGAGAGTATCTGCTGCAACCCAACAACCTCTTCTGATCTCTGAGCATAGACAGTATAAATGTGTAGGTACTTACACACACATATAAAAATAATAAAACAAATTAAGAACAATAATTCATAGTACACACTGAAGAGTCTACCAAGAACAAATTCTACTATTCTAGGTTCTTGGGGTGATTTGAGTACTATCAAGACTTTGATTCTCTCTTTAGGAAATATAAACTGTATGACAAGAAGAAATGAGACAGTACACAGGCATTGCCAGAGCCAAGTTAGAAGATGAAAATACCTAACAAATGCCGGATGGTGGTGGCGCACGCCTTTAATCTCAGCACTCAGGAGGTAGACGCAGGCGATCTCTGTGAGTTCGAGGCCAGCCTGGTTTACAAGAGCTAGTTCCAGGACAAGCTCCAAAACTACAGAGAAACCCTGTTTCGAAAAACAAAAACAAACAAACAAAAAAAAAACAAAAACAAAAACATAAAAAGAAAAAACCTAACAAAAACGAATGCTTAAAAATTCTTAGAAAAGAGAAAATACTTTTTAATTTGGAATGGCTAATATAAAACAGGACACAAAGCATTTGAGTTTGTTCTTAAAGGATAAGGCAGTATTTGGAGATTTAATAATAAGAGACAAAAGTACACTAGACAAAGGTGATAGCAGAGGAATAGAGGGAAAATCTATAGTCTATACAAAAAAATTAAGGTTTAAAGTAAGATATGTAAGTGAATGTTCTATTTCAGAACTCTACCCAAATTTTCAGTAAAACTGTTTATAAATGCTAATGCTCCTTGATTAGATATGCATCATCTCAGTCACTTGAACTCATGAAACTAAAAGTAGTTCTTTATGCCTCATGCTTGACTGACTGCTCTGATCTGCTGAAAGTGGTCTCTTCAGCTTAGTTCATCATTCTTTTAGAATTACAGTCAGACTCATCTGCTGAAGAGGGTACAATTACAAACAAGTAAAATGAACCGTCAGCATCACTGACCTCTGACAAAAGGAAAAATGTCAGTATGCAGGACAATGGAAAGAATGGAAAAAGAAAATAATGGATGAGTGAGTGAGGACAGTGAGTCTGCCTTTTGCGATGATTCCAGGCACACACTCTTGGAAGCTGATCAAGTTAAGGGTTAAAAAAATTAGGTCACTGTTTTTGGGAGGCTTGTTAAGATTTTTAATTCAATAAAATAAAATCACATTCATAATGACTAAAAATATGGCAAACATAGTATATAGTATACAGTCCATTTTAAAACACAAATTATACATAAATTTCATCTTCCAAAGGTTGAAAATGTATTTTTGGTCCAGATAAGACAGCAGTATGTCTGTGGATTGTAAGACATTGTGCTTCTAAAAAGCAGATTTTTCTTCACAAAGGAAAAAAAGTCAATAGTAGTACTATTTCATGTCTGTTCACTGCCCAGTGCATGCCATGGGTGCTGTAAAACACCACAGTGGTAAAACACTTGCCCCTCTTTCTAGTTTCTTCCAATTCAATAATCTATTTGGAAATCTTAATTTTACATGCTTATTTTGTCAATCAGGCTTCTTGAGTAGCAACCACAGAATAATTCCAGGTACCTTAAGAAGAAAAGGGCTTTGTGTTAGTCTCTAGCGTTGCTGGGAAGGCTAGTGACTGGGCTCAGCAAACAGGCAAGAACAGAAAAGACTGCAGAGTAAGCACTCTGGAGTTATTCTAGAACCTAGGCAATGACAGTTTCTGCCTGTGGCATGACAGTGGTGACTGTGATAGTGTGACCCTTTCTCTTTTTTGTAGACATTATTGCTCTACCCAGCTTCCAGAAAATATTCTCAACAGCTGCTTTCTGTGTCACTAGTTCCTAGTCTAAAAGGAAGTCTTATGCTGAAACCCAAGCATGAGAAAAAGGTTCAGGAAGCCTTTTCCGGTTTTTCTTCTGGGAGGTGGCCTCTCCCCTCTATTAACACTTACACAATGCTGGATGGTGGTGGTGCACACCTTTAATCCCAGCACTAGGGAGGCAGAGACAAGAGGCTCCCTGAGTTCAAGGCCAATTTGGTCTACAAAGTGAGTTCCACAAGAGCCAGGGTTACACAGAGAAATTTATTTCAAAAACAAACAAAAACCCAAAAAACAAAACAAAACAACAACAAAACCAATCAACCAAAAACCACTTACACAAAATTGGGAAGGCTCTAGTGCTAGGAAGCCAAAAACCTCCAGTGACCCATACAGGAAAGCAGCCTGTTCAGAAAAGAATGGCTGAAACACGAGAAGCCTCTGTCTTCTGACTAAGTGCTCTGGACTCCAGAATCTGGAGTAGTTTGAGCAGGAACCTACTCAAGTTCCTGCCCCCAACACCATAAGCTTTCTTCTGTCCAAGTAGTTTCCTGGTTTCAGTAAAGCAACTGGACTTGTAACAGATATGGCTTCAAGCTAATGCTTCAGTTAATTACCTTAGTCTGCCTACTTGGGCCACTACCTCCTACCTGATCCCTGTCAAACTGGTTCTTACACTGTCCCCTTTGTTTCTTCTATGGTGCCCAAATTCCTGGGCTTAAGGGTCAGAAGAACTAGTATGAGTTACGTATTTACAGCTTTATTACTCAGAGACTAGTTACTAGTTTCTGAACTCATCAAACTTGAAGGCTATCAGGACGACCAAAGTAAACAAACCAAAATTACAAGCACAATCTCATTTGTTACCAATTTTCACAGATGAAGCCAAGAATATGGTTCAGTTGGTAGAGCTGTTGCCTGACATGCACACGGCCCTAGGTTCTATTCCCAGCATCACAAAAAGAGCAGGTATGCTGGTACATGCTATAATCTAAGCACTTAGGATGTGGGAACTGAAGGATCAGAAGTTCAAAGCCATTGGGGCTGGAGAGATGGCTCAGAGGTTAAGAGCACTGGCTGCTCTTACAGAGGACCTGAGTTCAATTCCCACTAACCACTTGGTGGCTCACAACCATCCATAATGAGATCTGGTGCCCTCTTCTGGCCTACAGTGATACATGCAGGCAAAAACATTGTATACATAATAGATAAATCTTAAAAAAAAAAAAAGTTCAAAGCTATCCTCAGTTACTTAGTAAATATAAAAAGAGCCACAACTATATAAGGCCCTGAAAACAGGCAAAATGCAAACAATGGGAAAAAACGTCTATATTCCTATAATAGCAAATAAACAATCATCATAAATGATGAATTCTTAATCCTCCTCCCCTTAGGGCTGTGGCCTCTTCAAGGAACTTCTGGGTCTACAGGGCATTAATGTCATATCTTTATTTTAAAAATTAATTTTTGGGCTGGCAAGATACACTGAGCATTCCTATTTGAATCACACAACAAAAAATACAGACCAGGGGCTAGAGATACGGCTTAAGAGCACTGGTTGTTCTACCAGAGGAGCTATGTTCAATTTCCAGCTCACAATCATCTGTTACTTTAGTCTGGGGGATCCAGCACCCTCTTCTAGCCTTCTCAGACACCAGACATGCACATAGTAATATACATACACATAGGCAAAATACTCACACACATAAAATAATAAATATGGACTACTCAATTCTCTCTAAAATGGTATATATCACTAGAACCATGAGACATACAGAGAAAGATTTAAATTATCACATACAACAGATGCCTGAGCACAGGTATCGCTGATATGTAAAACTCCTGTTGGGAAAAGCTAACAGGCAAGTGACAAATAGACTGATCTTAACAGTTTGATAAGTATAATGCTAAGAGGTAGACACCAACTTAAAATTGTAATAAAATTATAAGACAATCTTAAAGCCAATAATTGTCTAAAAAGAATCTATAAAATATACTGAGTATTGAACTTAAATAATAAAATTATTTTTAGAAAAGACAGATCTAGGAATGAAGCTCAGCAGTAAAGTGTTAGCCTTAGCGGAGGGCAGAAAGAGAGAAGAAAAAGATGACTGTGGCAATGAAGATGCACCTATCATAAAGATTAGTAGCTGACACTTACTGAATGCTTATTACATATCAAATACTGTTCATATCAATTAACATATATTGTTTCCTTAATCTTCAGAATCATACTTTATAGGATTATTATTCTTTTTGCAAATCAATAAGACAGAGAATTAAGAGCTATACGACTCATTTATGGTGAAGCATGTTAAGACACTGTAGAGAAGGATTCAAAGCTAGTCCATCTAGCTCCAGACTTGAGCTTTAAGCTTTATCACATGAATTCCATCCACAAGTGACCAAATACGGTCCCCTTATGGAAATGAGGTAAGGCATAAAAGACCTGGTATGAATTTATCCTGGGTATGAGGAAAAGGCATGGCCCATATAAAGCACAAGAAGCTAAAGTGAAAACTGCGCCTGCAAATGTTGAATGGGAAGAGACAAGAGCTCTACTTGTTTAGCCAGATTTGAGACAAAGAAGGGACATTTCAGAACTTTAAGTGCACTGTATAAAATGCAATTTCTATGTAAATGACAGAAAAAATTTAACTCACCAAAGAAAATAAAAGTGTTCTAGGACAGGTAATCAAGTACCACAAAGACCTAAGAGCTAGCTTGCAATTTCACTTTTCATTAAAAACTAAAAATTACTACCTTAAGGTATGCTCTCTCACTTTTAAAAACAGGTAAATATAGAAGACACACAGTTTGAGAAAAGAAAGACTTGTCATACCTTTTTGATGCTGTGGCAAACTTCACAATTTCTGTAGAAGCATTTTCTCACAAATTTGGCTTTATAGAATAAAGGAATGGTAGGTCAAGCTGCTAGGTCATTTCTGATACTGTCCCTATAAACTGGCATCTCTAAATAGTCAGCTATTAATATAATGATTATTATTTTAAACTAATAAAAGCAGTTTAATGACATTCTTGCTGTGACAAAAAACTATAGTCTGTTACTGAAAGACAATAATAAAAATTTTAAAAGACTATGCAAAAGAAATTGTAATCTTTGTTCTCTTATCAATGCCCGATTCTTATCTTATTACTAACGCCATCATCTACTAGGTAAAAAAAAAAGTATTTCTCAAAGTCCTATTAATTAGTTGATCTAGCCATGTATTTTTCAAGATAGAAAACCATGCTAAGTTTTCCTTACTGCACTAGCAAAATTAAATTTCTCAAGTAATACTGGGTCATATAAATTGTTTCATTTTAATTTATGGCCACAGAAAGCTAAGTATTTACTCCCTCTGTGTAGGAAAAGTCTCTTTCTAGCTCTGAAATGTTAGGATTTTAACATTTACCAAAAGATATACTTCTCTAACACAATATTCATATATTCATTTGCTTAGAACACAGAAAAAAATATGCTATCCAGATAGATAGACAGTTTGTTTTGTTTAAAACAAATGAAAAAAGCATGTGGGTCTGGCACTAACTGCTTTATAGGCTAATGCCTAATGTACAAGTAGAACCTGAAAGTAAGATACAAAGTATTTTAAAATATAAGTCAGAGACTTAATTAAAATAAATTTAAATGTGTCCTACCTTTTATTTTTATAATGAATTTATTCTAAGCAAGTAAATCAATGAGGTGTTAAATATAAATATAGGAATCTAAACTTGAAATCTAGGTAAATGGGGAGGTTCAAAGTTAGAGCAGAGATAGCATAGGTGGCTAATCACATAGTCCCATACCCATTATCTTATATTAGGCAAGAACAAGGCTGCAGTCTCACTAATGTTCTTTATCATTAGTATTGAATACTTGATCTTAATCAAATATTAGTAATTGAAAAGCTATATTAACACTAAACCTGAAGTTGTCTCAGCATTCCTAATTGCAGACTGAGAAAAAAATTAACCCTGTATATTCTAGACACTGATATAGAATTAAAGTAGTTGTGGTTTTAATTTAATAGACAAATATATAATTTTAGAAATAAAAATTGAAAGCCAGAATTCCATACCTTGTGCAAGCATGTTAAATTCCAAGAACAATGCTATGTGGTAAAGTTCCATGGCTTCTTCTGCCCTGGTCATGTTTGGCTTTCCTGCAACGAGAGCCTGAACTTCACTGAGACTCCCCACAGAAGGGCTACAGTGCAAAACAGAGAGGTCCACCATGTCAGTATACATACAGTGTAATATCACTTTTGCATATTTTTTTGGTATAATGGACTCATCTAATATAATTCTTGTGGGAGTTCTCAAAGTTCGGTCTGTGATTTCTTCACCAGTCCGTATCCTCCTTTGTAATAGATTTCGGAAAAATGGGGATCGTGCAGAAATAATAGCCTTGTGGGCTTTGAGCTCTTCATCTAAACAGTTCTGATTTCCACCAAAAGCTTCAACTAGTTCAGAATCTGAAGAAAAACTAAGGACGACATCATAGTAACACATGTAATCAAAGAGTCCACGCATATCTACATCAAGGGAATTTGGTGTTCCAAATTCTTCACTAAGCTGAACAAGGATATCGACATTCTGAAACCTTGAGTCCTCCATTCCAAATTCTCCTGTATAAAGGTAGTGTAACAAGGCAGAAAACATGGGCATGTCAATACCAGCTGTACTGATGTCCATTATTATCTCTGCCCCATACTCAGGCGAAGAGGAAAGCAGTGTTTTAAAAAATGGACACCTTGCTGCCAAAATAGCACGATGAACAGGAAAACAAGTTTCTTGAAATATTAAGTCCACGTCAGTACAGTACTTATACTCATAAAGGTCAGCCATATCCTTCTGCAGTGTCCGGGCTTCTGGTCTGGCCAAACTGGCCTGTAGAGAAAGCTCCTTTAAGGCTGAAGTTCCCTCATATTCTTCTACTAATGCATTGACATCTCTCACATCCCACCCAGAGAGGAGTTCTCGCATCTGCTTGGCGTGATCAGCCGATCTATTTGATTTTCGGCGTTTAATAAATTTCTTTTTGAGGGTAGCAAGGCCAGAGGTTCTCTTTTTTTTGTCTTGTGGTTTCTCGTGGCCATGGTCAAGGCTATACAACTTTGATTCACAACCATAGCCTTGCTGAGAATAGGATGATGTTCCTAAAAAGAAAATTAAGTAAATTGTAATTTCTTAACATTCATTTTTAACATTAACATATTTCATGCCTAAAACTTTTACAAACACATTATGATACAACTCAAAACACTGTTTCTTATGAATGCAAGTAACTCATTTTTATATTAAGAAAGAGGGCCAGGCACGTGGTGTATTCTTGTAATCCTAACACTTTAGAGGCTGAGGCTGGAGGTCAAGTCTATTGTAACAGCTTAGGCTGCAGAGCTCAAATAAAGGTGTGTGTGTGTGCGTGCACGTATGCACGGTTGGGGAGGGGAGCAGGGAAGATGGTTTACTGAACCATGAAGACCTAAGTTCAGATACCCATCAGACACAAAAGCTGGACACAATGATACAAAATGGTACAGTGTTGGGAAGCTGGAGACAAGCAGACCCTAGGGGACCACAGGCCAACCAGTGTAGCTAAAACATGAGCTTCCAGGTTCAATGACAGACCCATCTGTAGGTAAAGGGCTAGAGATAGTGGTTAAAGAATTGCTGTTCTTACAGAGGTCTCGGGCTGGGTTCACAACCCCCAAAACAGGCAGCTCATGGCCACCTGCAATTCCGGTTCCACAGGATTCAGCATCCTTTTGTGGATCCTGTAGGCACTTGTCACATAAACATATATTCAGGGACAAACACATACACACAAAATAAAATAAATAAATCTTAAAAGTCAAACAAGGTGGAGTGTGATTGAGAAAACACCTAATGTCAATGTCTGCCTCCCTGTGTACACAACAGGCAAGTATTCCTCCACACGCATGCACACACCACACACACATGTACATACATAAAATAAAATAAGAAATAAATCTATTTTAAGAGGGCCAGAAAGATGTCACGTGTCACTAAATCTGATGTTCTGAGTTTGATTCCTGGTACCCGCAGGAAAGAACTGACCCTCACAAATTAGCCTTTGACTTTGTGCCATAAATACCCCCATCAAATTAAAGAGTTCTGTAATAATTTTTAACAAAAAGGAAGGAGGAACGAAGGAAAGAAAGAAGCAACAAACAAAAACAAAATTCTGCCTGAATTTAAAAAAAAATGTCATTGGTTTTCTGGCAATCAAGGACTAAATTAAAGCTTAACTCACAGATTTTTAGGAAATGAGAAGCAGTTTACAAATTAAGAATATTGTCTATAATTATAAAATGTTTTTCTCTAAGGCTGCATTTATAACAAGCCCGATTAACATTGGGGTGAGGGCAGGTAACCTAGATACTGCAGAATTATTACCTATAATAATTTTCTACCTCTCAGCACTCTTTTTATCTACAAATATAACTGTTAACACAATTCTATTTATAGTCACAACAGAAAATAAAATTTAAAAATGCAGAGTTACCTATGAAAGTCTGCTGGGCCTGTGAATTTCCCCCTACCCGTGGGGAGCATGAATGAGGATAGTTAGATGCATTAGCACCCATTTTCTTCAGTCACTCCGGCATTCCATCTGCTGGTTCTTCAGAGTGTAATCCCAGAGGTCTTTACGAACCTTCAACCCTGGATCCAGCAGCCTCTTTTCATCCATTTCTTAGTGGAAACAAAGATAAAATATTTGTTGTTTTAAATATATCTTAAACCAACAATTTTTTTAAAAAAAAAGCAACCTCAGGCTAGAGAGATGGCTTAGCAGTTACGAGCACTGCCTGCTCTTCCAGAGAACCTGGGTTCAATTCCTAGCACCCACATGGCAGTTTACAATTGTCTGTAACTCCAGGGTCCAACACCTTCTCACAGACATACATGCAGGTAAAACAACACTGCACATAAAAATAAATTACTAAGAAAGTTACCTCAAACTGCATTTTTTGTAAATATACTAAGAAGTTCACATATGCTTTTTTATATTTATTTATTTACCTATCTATTTATTTATTTTGAGACAGAGTTTCTCTGCATAGACCTGGCTGTCCTGGAATTCGTTCTGTAGACCAGGCTGGCCCTGAACTCAGAGATCCATTTGCCTCTGCATCCCGAGTCCTGAGTTTAAAAGTGTATGCCACCACCAACTGGCAATTGTTTTTAACTGATCTTTTATGTACACATTCAGACACACACAGACAAACATTTCCATATACATATGGAAATCTAACTGCAGTGTTCAGTGTAAGGCTGGGATTTTCTAGCTAGATACAGATACTGGGTAAAGCAGAAGTAATTTTAGTCAAATGATACCTTTATATACGCACATGAATAATCAAATATTTTCTAAAGTTTGATGCTTGGTGACATTCTGTTTTTAGTAGTTTTGTGGTGGAGTACTTGTCTGTGTGCACAAAGCCCTGAGTTGGATCGCTAATACCACAATTAAAACAACGAAAAATAAAGTTTATATTGTTCTTTTAAAAAAGTCAGTAAGTCTAAGAAATCTTAGTTTTCAGGTTAAACTTCACAGAAGCTTAAAGATTCTACGAGCCAACTATGTAAAAATTATTCTTATTATTTTTCATTGTGCATGTGTGTGCCTATGACTTCAGGTGCCTGAGGAGGCGAAAGGAATTGGATCCCCCTTAAGAGCCAGAGTTTCAAGAGGTTATTAGCTGCCTAACATGGGTGATGGGATTCAAACTCAGTTCTACCGGAAGGATTGTTCATGTTCTTAACTACTAAGCCATCATTTCTCCAACCCCATCTACTAGCCATTTTTAAGCATTCTTTGAACTGAAATCAGGTCCTATGAATCAAATTTGTACTGTTTTTTTAATAGGTCAAATTTTAGTCTTTTTACTCATTAAAGATTTAGGTTTAAAACTATGTATGTTGGTACACACCTTGAATCTTAGGAGGCTGAGGCAGGTAGGTCCCTATGAGTTTGAGGCCAGCCTGGTTCACATAGTGAGCTCCAGACCAGCCAAGGAAATATATACTAAGAAATTATATATAGAATGAAAACATCATGCAACACTAAGTCTACCAAAATACATGGGAAAACCAAAAACTTCAAAATATCAGCTTTGATTATGGTGTAAAAAAGGATGTGAAAACTATAGGTCAGGGTTACTAAGAGTGTGATGACATGGTACCGCTCATGAGCTGATTCTTATTTCCCTTACTCATTCCTCAAGTTCCACGTTGGCTATATTTTTGTTTGTTTTGATTTTACCGTCTACTGACTACTAAACAAACTCCACTGACACAACACAAAGCATGCCAACTATTCTAAAATACAAGAAAAATGAGACTTGCTTCCAGACACAAATGTCAGTGGAAGTAAACACAGTCCACTACTTTTGCTTTTAACACACACATGAATTATTTTCATCTGAGAATCTTACTTGCTTTACTCAAGACACTAACACTGCTGGGTTCTGTGGTAGACACCAGTAGTTCCAGCTACTTGAGGTAAGAAGCTGAGACAGGAGGATCCCTTAAGCACAAGAATTGAGACCAGGCTAGAGAACATACAGAAACTCTGCCACCAAAATAAACAAATAGACATACACAGTATCATATTACTTATTTCTTAATCTATTTTGCCGCTTTTAGATTCTGGAAATGAGAATTAATTAGAATTCTAATGTAGTTCAGGGGTTGTTTGCTTTCCAGGCAAGCCTTGGAAATATCCTCTACAGCCAACAGGGTAAAATCAAATGTTTGGATGATGTGACAGAAAAGGAAAGAGGTATCCTGGGACTCCAGAGGCCCAGAGAATGAATGCAGCAAGCCTAGAAAGTTGCTAAGTTCCTTTTCTAAAGTCACCATTTTGGGGAGTCCTCTGTTAAATCTCAACACGATCAATCCCAATTGATGTGATATGATGTTAAACAATGTGATGCTAACTGTTAAGCATGTCAGCTGGGCGGGAAAACTCACACAGAATGAACAAACAAATAAAAGACAATTAAAAAAAACCATATATGACAACTTCTTTCCCCATCATGCACCCAACCAAGTCTAAGTTAACATTTTCTGTTGGGGACTGTGGATCACTAGATCCAGAATTTCTTGTAAACAACTTGTTTTCCTCTGCTCTGAGCAGTCTGCAGCCCTGTCTATCTGTGTGTCTCTGTCTGTGTGTGTATGTTTTTAAATTTTCAGCCTCGTTCCTATAGTGCGTAGCAGGTAGAATGCGTAGCGGAACCAGTGTATTTGAAAATTTCCCAAAGATTTTCCCCCAAATTTGGAAAATGCAGAGTTAAGGAAAGCCAGAGGTTTCTTTACCTCAGGACTTTTCAGTTCCTTCGAAGTACTAAGTAAGGTACACTGTGAGGAAGAAGAATTCAGCATGATCTAAAGGAACCCTATTGCCTACAGAACACCAAAGAAATGAACTAAAAATGCACCCTGGGAAAAAAAATGCTGACTGCAGCTATAAAAACACTTTTTACTGCTTTTAGCAGAAGCCAGAGAGTAGAACCTTATGGTACAGGAGCCGTATTCCGTCACTGATGAGCACATACGTGAGACAAGTTACTCTTAACTTTGATGAACTTTAGTTTCTGCACCTATAAAATAACAAGGCTGATACAATTCAAAGAGAACTTAACAACATACAGTATCCAGATTCTCTGTTTTCCATCTTTACATGGCTTTATTTTAAACTCTATTTCTTTTATTTTTATTTTTGAGACAGGATTTTTCTGTGTATCTTTGTCCTGAAACTCACTCTGTAGACTAGGCTGTCCTTGAACTCACAGAGATCTGTCTGCCTCAGCTCCCA
>JAQHUG010000055.1:2761415-2779560 GCA_028555095.1 Dicrostonyx torquatus | reverse complement strand
AAACTGTATTTGTATGTGCACTTCTGCATTTTACAGTACATGTTGGGGTCAGAGGACAGCTTGTGGAAATCACTTCTCTTCCTCACATGAGGATCCCAAAGATCCAAATCAAACTCAAACCATCAGGTTTAGCAGCAAGTCTCTTTACCTGCTAAGCCATCTTGCTGGCCCCTATTTCTTTTATTACAAGAGAGAAAATTAACCCCCAAACAGATTAGACAACTTACTTGTGATCATACAGTGATAAAAGTCTAGTGCAGTAGTGTACATTTACAGTCTAACTACTGAGGAGCCTGAAGCAAGAAGATCACTTGTGTCCATGAATTAAAGAGCAGCCTGGGTAACAGTGTGATGCCATCAAAAACAAAACAAAATCATAAAACTATAAACAGCAGTCAGACTGTAAACAGAGGTTTGGTGCCCAAAATCAGTGTTTTATTTTAGCACAAACACACATGAAAATGGGTTTTAATGTTTCACGAATAAGCTTGATAGTGGCTTGCACCCATAATCCCAGCACTTGGGACACTGAGGCATGGGTTAGAGGCCTTCACTAGTTAGAGGCCAGCTGGGCTACACAGTGAGTTCCAGAACAGCCTGGGGGTACATAGCAAGAGCCTGGCTCAAAACAAAAGAAGCCATGCAAATAAATCCAGCACTGCCATATCATTCTGCCAACAACACCAAAATTTTTTATTTACCAGGAAACACACTCTTACAGAACCCACATTAAAAAAAATTCTAGCTAAAATAATAAATCTAGAATACTACCTCACATAATAAATGCTGCACACACACACACACAAAAATTGGGCTAACATTTTTCTCAGTTGAGCCTGGGCTAAGTGAGACAATGTCGCCCGTCCTGTCCACCCCCCCACCCCGTGTGAGACACTCAACAGTAAAAGACTGAAAGCTTTCCCTCTAATATCTAACTCCACAACAACCTAAGTCCATTTCCACCACTTCTAGTCAACACAAGTACTAAGAGCTCTAGTTGAGCACTAAGACAAAGACTAAACAAAAGGCATTCAAACTGGAAAAAAAAAAAGATGTAAATTGACTGCTTTTAGATGACTTGATCTTATCTGCAGAAAAGAATCATACATTTCCCCCCACCCCTCCAAAAAAAAAAAAAACCCTGTTAGAATAAACACAACAAAGCTATAAAACACAAAAAAAATCAATAAAAGTGAGATGTATTTTTATATACTAACAATAAATAATCCAAAAAATGAGCCCGGTATGATGGTTTAGACCTAGAATCCCTACACTTGGGAGGTGAAAGTGAGAAGATCACAGCACAAGTTCAAGAGCAGCCTAGTGTGATCTATACAAGGCAAGTTACAGGCCATCCAGGACTACATGGTTAAGTCCTGTCTCAAAACAAAAAACCAACAAATACAAATAAAGTAGACATTAACAATTCTATTTACAACAGCATTAAAAGAGAATACTTAGGAACAAACACCAGCTTGATGAGAGACTTTGACATTGAAAACTGAAAAACACTGCTGAAAGAACTTTTTCATTAGTCCATGTGTGAAGCAAGAGATATAAGAGACAAGCATGGTCCCAGGGGAAGAAGGAAAAAGCTGAGAATGAGCATGCCTATAACTCCAGCACTTCCAGGCTAGAAACGGACGGTCAGGAATCCAGGGTCAGTCTGGGCTACATGAGACCTTGATAGAAAAAAGGGAAAGGGGAGGCAGAGGCAGGTGGATCTTTGTGAGTTCGAGGCCAGCCTGGTCTACAAGAGCTAGTTCCAGGACAGGCTCTAAAGCTACAGAGAAACCCTGTCTCGAAAAACTAAAAAAAAAAAAAAAAAGAAAGAAAAAAGAAAAAGAAAAAAAGAAAAAAGGGGGAAGGGGCAAGGGGGAGAAGAGAGAAGAGGAAGGGAAGGAAGAACAAGGCTGAAATGCAAATTAAAGGTTTAAAATTGTTAAAACATTAAGTCTAAGCTTGGCAGTGGTGGCACATGCCTTTAGTCCCAGCACTCAGGAGGCAGAGGCAGGAGAATCTTTGAGTTTGAGGCCAGCCTGGTCTACAGAGCAAGTTCCAGGATGGATAGGCTACACAGAGAAACCCTGTCTCAAATATCACCCTCCCCAAAAAAGGTTAAGACTTGGTCATGGAGGGTAAAAGTTATTGCCACCAAGCCTGCAGACCTAAGTTTGATAGCCATAATCCACAAAGTGGGAAGGAAAGACCCAATTTCCACAAGTTGCTCTCTGACTTCCACAGGTGCAAAAGAGCACTGACAACACATGTGCACTCACAGTTTATACACACAATCACACAATACAATAAATAAGGGCAGAAAGTTAGTAATACTCAAAAGCAATTTACATATTTTACAGAGCAACAAAAATCCTAATAGTTTTCATTAGAAAAATCACTTTAAAATTTCTACAGCATCTCAAGGGATTCTACTTGCTAAACAATCATAAAAAAGAAAAATGCAGAGGATCATGTTTGATTTTAAATCTTAAGTACAAAGCAGATTATTAAAAACAGCCTGAAAACAACATAAACAGACCTAGAGAACCCCAAAATAAAGCCTAGCGCTTATGGTTCAATGTCCTATCTCCCTCCTTCCCTTCTCCTTTTTCTTATGGCCTTGTACACACTAGGCACATTTTTTACAACTAAACTACATTCCCAATCCCTCAAATGGTTTTCATTAAGGTGCTAAAGCCATTGAACTGGGAAAATTGGACAGCTATACTTAAAAAGATAAACAGAGTATTTGAAACTATAAAATTCTTAAAAGAAAACCATCATGACACTGGATTTGGCAACAATTTCCATATAAGACACCAAAAGAAAAATGAGATTAAACAGGAATCCATCATAGTTATAAACTTTTTAATAGACTACAGACGTAGTTTGGTAGTAGCAGACCATGGGGTTTGCATCCCAACATCATAGGGGAAATTTTTTGTCTTTGTTTTTTAAAGCTTTCGCTAGGTGTGGTGATATATGCCTGCAATTCCACAGTTTGGGAAGCACAGAAAGAAGGGTCACTAGCACAAAGGCCAGCCTGATCATATAGCAAGACTAGGTCTCAACGAACAAATAAGCATTTTTTTTTTTTGGTATCAAAGAAAGAAAAGGCAACCCATTGATTAGTAAAAAACATTTGCATTCTGCTATAAGTGTTATGCCTGACCTGAGTTTGAATTCAACTACAAGACTAAAAGAGACCTCCATATACATGTTATGGAATGTGCACAAGCATGCTAGCACCCACACACAAGTGTGCGTGCACATACAAAATAAATGTAATTTTATAAAATTATGTCTGATAAGATATCAATATTCAGAAAAACCAAAGAACTCCTACAATTCAACAAACAAACAGAACTTGATTTAAGAAACAGGCAAAGGAGTTGAGCATGGTAGTCTATGTCTGTAACTCCAGCACTAGGAAAGATAAGTGTTTTGATGATAGCCTGGGCTTCAAGACCTCTCTCAAAAACCCAAATGGGCAGATGAGGTGACAAGCTACAATAAATAGAGGAAAAGGTGTTCATCACTAACCATTAAGTAAATGCAAGTTAAAACACAATGATACCACATCACACTCTTTGGGATGGCTTAGTATAAAAAGAGGGGAAAGCCTTCACCTTCACACACACACACAGACACACACACACACACACACACACCCAGGACATGATCTTTGTGATTACTGGTGAAAACGCAAACTTTCTTGGACTTGATAAACACCCAAAATAAATGTCTTGAACAGGTTATTTTTACATCACATTCACAGCAGCGTTATACAGAGGTCGAAAGATGGAAGCAACTCAGGTTTCTGAGGACAGATGAATAAACAAAATGCAGTGTATACTTAGAATGAGTTGTTCAGCCTCAAAAAAAAAAAAAGAAAGAAATTCTGACACTGTACAACATGAATGGACCATCAACCCAGTCACAAAAAAAAAAAACAAAAAAAACCCAAAAACCCTTATGATTCTATGATTACATTCTTACCTAGTCAAAGTTATAGACACAGAGTTGAATAATGGATTTCAGTGACTGAAGTTAACCATGTTAGTGTTTAAAGAGTACAGATTCTCAGTATAGGAAGATGAAAGAATTCCATTCCTCAGATGAGGGTTGGTTGTGTCACTTTGTAGCAGAAACTAAACTTAGCATGCAGGGAGCCTTGAGTTCAATTCTGGGTACTAAGGGAAAAAAATTTGCCAATTGGGCCATCAACATCATTCACCAGATAAAGTACCAGTTGCATAAACCAGTGTAGCCAAGTTCTACCCCTGGTTCCTACACAGTGAAAGGAGAGAACTAACTCTCACAATAGTTCACTGACTTTCACTTGTGATCTTGATCTTTAACTATATGCATGTATACATAATAAAAATACATAAAATCCAGTAAAAAGAATTTTTTTTTTATTCGAGACAGGGTTTCCCTGTGGCTTTGGAGCCTGTTCCAGAACTAGCTCTTGTAGACCAGGCTGGCCTCGAGCTCACAGAGATCCGCCTGCCTCTGCCTCCTGAGTGCTGGGATTAAAGGTGTGCGCCACCACTGCCCGGCGAATATTTTTTTAGTGCTGGACAGGTGGCTCAGTAGTTAGGAGCATGTGTTGCTCTTCCAAAGGATCAGAGTTTGATATCCAGCATCTGTATCAGGTGCTCACTACTGCCTGTGACTTTAGTTCCAGAGGAATCAGAAGTCTCTAGCCTCTACAAATATCTGCCCTTATAAAGCACAGAGACACACACAAATTAAAGAAAATACATATATACACACACACACATATACATACACACACATAATTTTAAAAGGTAATTCTGCAGATGGCAGCAGTAATGACTGTACAACAATGTAAATGTGTACAGAACTGTACAATTATCATTAGTTAAGATGGTAAATTTTATTATATACATTTTACCACAGTAAATGTATATGCACACATACATTATCTGCTAGGTACCCTTCTTACTGACTTTACCTTATCCAGTTCAATGGTAGAACATCCTCGTGTTTGATTTCTAGCACTACAGGAAAACAATTTTGAGGTAAACTTTGCTGGGTATAGTGGCACACACCTGTAATCTTAGCATTTGGGAGGCAGAGAAACAGTTCTCATTTATGATCTCATCTGAGTCAGGTAACTCAACAGCTAGCTACTGTCTTTCTGGTTCATTTTATTCTTGTCTTCTTTTCACTCAACCTGTGGATGACAACTTAAACAATATCTTTAAAGGTTTGTTATAATTTGTATAAAATAAAAATTCATATCTCAAGTTGGCAATAAAATCCTTCTACAGAGATAACTTTCTGGCTACTTCTATAGGAAAACATCTCCTATGGAAAACATTTCTCCCAGAAACTCTACTGTCTGCTCCTTTGTCTTCCTCTATTCCTTTTCCCCAGGGCCAATCTCCAATTTATACAATTGCTTCTTTCTCACAAATTGCTCCAACCTCTCTGTAAACACAAACACTCATTAGCCAGCTGAAGTTTCAAGTGTCCCAGGAAGTTATTTAGACTCCTAAGGCCCTGCTAGAACTTCCTCTACCCTGAACTCCCACAGCACTCTCTGTATTAGAACTCACTAGATTGGCTTCTAGACTCATGTTAGTGCAACTTTTTCCAATAAGAATCTTGAGGCAAAGTCTATTATATATTATTTTTTTTCACTTCCTCCCCCAGCTCTGGAATAATTCAAACACAAAGCAGATCTTCAATAATCACTTGAGTAATCTGAGCTCAGTGACTAAACTATGAAAACAGAATCACTTGATTCTGTTATATTTCTGAATGTTGACCCGTGACATACCATAAATAAAATTCTGTAGCCCAACGAAAGGACAGAAGGAAACTAGTCAGTATAACTTGAAAAAAATCACTGTGTTTTAAATTCTAAAGTTAGAGCCAGATACAAAGAACTTCTTGAGATGCCCATCATGTTGCGACACAAACACTAAAGGAGTTAGGTTTTACAGAACAAAATATTGACCTGCGGGCTTTACTAAACTCATGCAAATATGAGCCAGGCTATAATTTGATGAGAACCTAGTCATGAACCTAAGAAAACCTCAAATGAAATGTCACTCAATTTTTAATAAATATGGTGGAGGGGGGGTGGCCTCTTTAGCAGTTATTCTGAGGTGGCTGCCAGGTTCGGAGAGTTGCTCATTTCCGCTTTCAACTTTTTTATGTAAAGGCCTAGTGATTGGGATGCACAGTGGCGGAGAACGCAGTCCACAGAGAGTAGGCAGTGCAGGAGCTTCCTCCATAAACCATACGTAAGTACGCAGAAGCCTCGTCCCGGCTCAGACTCATGGCAACTCACCTTTCGGGGTCCCCTTCCCCACTTTAAAACACACCACCGTATAGCTAAAGGTTTCTCTGACTCCAAAATCCCAAGACAGGTCTAATCACAGCCGCTGTTAAGGGTGGAAGGTTCCCAGAACTTCCAGCCTTCCTGCCACACTGACAACGTGAGCAATCTTTCAAGAGAAACGGATGCTACTCAGAGACAAAAGGGACCGGTGGCTGGGAAAGTTAATGAGGTGCCAAAGTGCCCCCCCTGCTCGCTCACGGCGAGATGCTTTAGCGCCGGGCAGGCGGGCCAAGCCTGTCCTGCGAACGAGGCCTGCTCCAGAGCACTCCCACTCTGCGTGCTGCTATGTGCGAGGCGCTGCGCTAGCTCCGAGCTCAGACAACACTCCGCGGAGTTTCTCCAAAGACGGCGAGAAAGTTCTCGCCCTGGAGGGTGAGAGTGAGTGCGAGTGCGTGCAAGGGAGTAAACCGCGGAGCCGAAGAGGGGGCGCTGGGGAGGCACGCCTTTCGCCCAGTACTCTGGGGAGCTCAGCCTCCGCTCCCCCGGCCACCGCTCCGTCTCGCCCCCCCCCACCTGTCAAAGCTCAACGCCAGTTTCGTTCCTCCCGCTCAAGTCACTCACCCCGGACGATTCCCCCCCCCCTCCGCCCGCGGCCGGGGGCCCGCCCCGGGCCTGCTTCTCCCCAAGCTCCGGCCCTCGGGCCTCACGCCCACCCGCGCGCGGCCCCGCACCCCGGAAACAGGCGTCCGCGCCGGGGAGCGGGTGCCCCAGTCCAGGGTGCGGCGGGTCCCGCCCCTCGAAGCCCGCTGCGGGGAGCCCGTCCCGGAGGCCACCAGGGCGGGGGTGGCTGGGTGGGAGGGGCGTCCTCTCGCCCCGAGCGCCGCTCCTCCGCCTCGGTCCCCGGTCGGCGGCGCGCTGCCCGGCCCGCCCCTCAGGGCGCTGGGACCGGCCCGTCCCGCGCCGGCGCGCTGGGCCCTAGACGGCCGGCTGGTCAGCGCCTCGGCGACCCCCGCGGCGTCCGGGCCTCAGCCGAGGCGCCACCACGCCCAGCCGGGGCCCCTTCCTCAGTCGGACGTCCCGCACCGCGCGGACACCGAGACGGCTCCTCAGCCTCCGACACCGGGGGACGCTCACCTCGGAGGCTCCTCCCGCCGCGGCTGCCGCTGGGACCGCTGCCGTCGCCTCCGCCGCCCCCAGCGCCGCCGCCCGCACTGGCGCCGGCCCCCGCGGCCATTCTCCTCTAGCCGCCGCCGCCGCCCTCCCCTCTCCTGTCAGTGGCTTAGGCTCCGGGACTGCTCCAGGTTCCCCCTGTCGCCATTTTGACTCCGACAGGGAGCAGGAGGGGCTCGCTCCGGCGCGGCCCTGGCGCGCTTGCGCCGCTCTGCGGAGCCGGACGGCCCCGCCCGCCCCCGCTGTCGGCACGCCTCGGTCACGTGTCCCGACGTCGGCGCGCCGGGTAAGGGGAAGGAGAGGCACGCGCGTTCCCAGGCTTGGGCTTCGGGCCAAGAGGCGTGTGCGCGCGCATTCTTCTGCCGAAGTCCGCCCGAGGCGGCTGCGAGGGGGCGCTGGGTACTTGTTGAAGCACCCTGCACATACCCTGACGTTGTATCGCATTATTCGTTGTGTCTGAGTGGAATGATCGTCACTACGCACAGGAAAGCCAGTTCCACTGATTCATTTCCTTTCGGCGGCCGACATCCACCGGGTGTTGGCATACAAAACAAAAAACAAAAACTGCGATCCGGAGGAAGACTCCTTCCTGGCTGACTTTGCGTTCCGGCAGCTTCTTTCTGTCAAAAATTTCTTAAAACATTTTGCAGTCTTGGTACTTTCATAAGTAGTACCTTGCTTGTTACCTAGTAGGCGAGAAGAAAGACACTATAAAGTTTGAACAACAAAGAACTAGGCTGATGAAGCTCACCGTGCCCCCGTGGGAGAGCCAGATCTCTTCCATCAACAGCTCTTGTTTATGATTTTGCGATAATTCCAGCGATGCAGTCACAAAACAGACTTACATTAATGGAGTGTCCTGCAGTTTTCCAAACACAGTTAAATACATGGTTTCTGTCTGAATGCCAAACCACGCTTTGAGGTAGTTGGGACAAGCGTTATTATAACTGTTTTACAGCTAAGGAAGCGGGCAAGCCAAGACTAGAATCCAGGCTGTGTCCTCCAGGGATTTGTGTTTTTCTTTTCCAAGTCTTTCTGAAACAAGTTTCCTGCTCATTTCCTTTTGATGTTGTTAGATTTATTTTTAAGTATATAAATGTTCTGCCTGCATGTATGTGCCCAACGTTGCCTGCCTGGTGCCACTGGAATTAGGTTATGGAGCCACCTCGTAAGTGCTAGGATTCCAGCGCAAGTCCTCTGCAAGAGCAGCAGGTGTCTAAATCATTGATCCATCTTTCTGCCCCCTTTATGGTTCTTTTGAAAGCATCTCAGTAAAAGCACCTGCGCGTAGTTCCTGAATAAACGGACTCAGTTTAGCCTATTTCACTTCTTAGTTCCAGAATAATACTATAATATTTTAAAGATGTAACTGGCCCTTAGTTAGCACTTTCACTTTCTTAATTATATACATACATACATACATACATACATACGTGTGTGTAGTGTGTGTGCATATATTGTGACCTGTATGTAGCTCAAGCTAAACTTTGTCTTGCTGAAATTGACCTTGAACTCCTAGTCTTTCTAGTTCCATTTATAGGGTGATGGGTCTTAGAGTGTATCATCGGGTCAAGAAATCCACTTTCCTTGATGAATTACTTCCTTCCGTTGACTATATGCAGCATTTCTGATGTATGGGCATGATGGTGAAGTTACAGTTGATGAAACTTGATCCAATAAATGTATCCTCACACAGTTTTCAGGGAAGTGGAATTGAAACTTTCTCAGGAGTTTCCATGTGCTTGACTCTCTATTAATAAACACCATATTTATTTTGCTTGGTTTTTCCAGACAGGATTTCTCTGAGTAGTCTTAGTTGTCCTGGAACTCTGTAGACCAGGTGGGCCTAAGAGCTCACAGACATCCACCTGCCTCTGCCTCCCTAGTGCTGGGATAAAAGCGTGTACCACCACACCCAGCAAATATCATATTTTGCAAGTCATTTTCCCCTTGTGATTGGCATATTGTGTACAGGGGGAAAATGGGTGTGGTTTAGGTAAAAATGGAAAGCTTCAAAGGATAAAAACAATGAAATTTTGTCATCGGTTTGGTTTCTGGTTTTCTTTCTGTTTTATGGTAAAAAAGGATTCCAACCCTCTGATAGGTGTTCTGGTTTTGTTTTGTTGAATATTTGGTATGTGTGTGTGTGAATGTGGTTATGCAGGTCTGAGGATACTCTTGGGAGTCAGTCTTTTCACTTTGAGACAAAGTCTCTCTCTTTTCATTTTTGTTCAGCTGGCGTTTGAGCTTCTCCTGTCTCTGCTTCCATCTCCCCATGGTATCACTAAGATTACAGATGAAGACACTGTGTGCAGTCTTGCTTGGGTTGTGGAGATTTGAATTCATGTCCTCACAGTTGAATGTCGAACACTTTACCCACTGAACTCTGTCTTCCTAGCCCTTGTTTTTAAAAGATATTTTGATCATTATTCTTTTAGAGATTTGGTAAAGGTCATAGATTATTTTTGTCAACTTCCAGAGGAAGAACTTCTATTTCTCTGAATATTTTCTTGAATTTTTGAGGGGCACATTGTGTTTTTCTTGCATTGATGCATTAACTCTTTTCTTTCAAGAAAGAGCTCTTCCTGAATTTATTAGTTTACCTTTTCTTCTTGTACTCTTTATGTCGTCTCTATTCTAATCCTTGAAGATCTGGAGGATTGGTCTTTTTGACATTAAGATGGCCCTTACAGGTAGATCCACTCCACTCTGACCAATGGTCAGGAAATTTGAGCATACTTCTGCTCCTTGTATTGAAATAGGAGGTTTGACCTTGGGAATGGCTGCCTTCAGGAGACTTGGTCTAGGTTGGGTTCACTGCCTAAACAACAGAATGCTAATGACTTGATGTTTCAAAGTATTGAAGCAAATAACTGTTCTAGTTGTCCTTTGTATCATGTTAAAGCAGTCTTTTGTCTTCTTCCCCTTTCTGTATTGGGGTAAAAAGTATCTGAAAAATAAACGTGGGTGTATTTCAGTATTCAGTATTCTCTAAGCTCCCCTCCAGTCACTATCCTAAGTCTTAGTGATTCTTTCTTATCTCTATTCCTCCTACTTAACTTTTTCTAATCCTTATGCTCCTACCCTAGTAAGTGGTATACTTGTTGAAGCTGTCCCCTAACACACCCCTAATATCTGACTCCAGGTTATTAATGTTATGGTAAAATGTTGCAGGTCTCTGAGTGGCGGCAGTGGGACCATGAGACCACGGTGGGTCATGAAGGCAGCTGGTCCCAGGCAGGGAGCCACATGGTGGATGAGAGACAGAGACCTATTAGGTACGCCATGCAGAGAAAGTGGGTATTTATGGGTTAGGGAGGGGAAAGGGAGAAATGGGGAGAAGGGAGAGAGGCAGAAGCTGCCTCTTCGGGAGAAAGACAGAAAGGAAGGAACTCAGGCTGGAAGTGGAAGAAAGATTTGGCTTGCCTCAGTGGAGTGGGGGAGTGGGCAGAGCTTGTCTATTAAAGGGACAGGACAGACCATTACAATTATTATTAAGAACAGTTAGAATTTGTGCTACTTAACTAAGAGGCAAATGCATACATATTAGGAAAGAAGGAAAAGCAGAGACAGAAACAGAGAAATTGAGAGAAAAGTGATGACAACATTTTAACATTTGTGCTTAGATGGCTCCAAATCTAAACCACCCCCCAATTTTATGTTTTTAGAAGCTATTATATGCTCCTGACTCTTTTTTTTTTATCTCTAGCTGGTTGGAAGTGGATAAAAACAGTGGGCCTCTGTTGCTTGCAATCCAGAGTTCTGAGTTCATAGCCAATTCTTCCTCCTCCTCCCTGCCCTTCTCCTTCTCCTCATCTCAGAGTCCCATTTACATGGTCACCAAAGTTGAAAACCGAGACATTTACTTCTGTGAATTCCAGTTTCTGTTACTCTAAAGTCTTGTGCTTCTTTTTCTTGTATTTTGTGGTGTGTGTGTGTGTATATATATATATATATATATATATATATATATACACACACACATGTATGTGGGTGTGTGCATGCCACAGTATACATGTGGAGGTCAGCAGACAGCCTGAGGGTATCGGTTCTCTCCCTCCACCATGTGGTTCCTAGGGGTCGAGCTCCAGTTGTCATGTTTGACTAGAAGCACTTTTACCCAGTGAGCATCTCATCTCACCAGCCCAAGCTCTAGTGTTTTCTTCCCAATGTACTTGCTTTTCTACCCTTTATAGCCATCCACTGAAGCCCCATCTCAAACCCCTTCCTGACGTCTGCTACGGTAACATTTTTTTAAGTCTCGGAGAAAGGCCAACTGTACTTCCTACAATTGTTTGGCATATGTTACTGCTTCCACACATTTCTTTCAAACTTCCTGGAGTCTAAATGGTGAGAACTGAAATACATATGCCAAAGTGCCAGGAACTGGAAAGATGGCTCAGCCGTTATGAGGACCAGCTGCTCTTCCAAAGGTTCTGGGTTGGATTCCCAGCACACACAAAGCAAGCCACTCACAGACATTTGTAATTCTAGTTGCAGGGGATCTGATGTCCTATTCTGACTTTCATGAGCACCAAGCATGCGTGTAGTGCACATGCACACATGCAGGCAAAACTCTCATACACATCAAAGTAAATAAATAGGTCTTTAAAACTGCTTAAATGTCTAAACAATTGCTTAAATGTTTAAAAGGAAGTAATTAATGTTATAGTAATTAATAAATTAGCATTTATTAATTATTAAGTTAATAAGTAATAAGATCAATAAAGCTTCTAGAAAATAACATTGGAGAATATCTTAATTGAGCTTGGAAAGAAAAGGTTCTTTTCTTGAGATAGGATCTCATGTAGCCAAGGCTGGTCTCAAACTCTATCTATCCAAGAAGCTTTTGAGCTCTTGATCATCCTGCCCATATTTCCCAGAGCTGAGATTACAGGCCTGCTTTTTAATTTGAAGAAAAAAAACCCAAACAAACCATAAATGTAAAGATAAGATTTATAGATTCAACTGTATTTAAACATGAACTTCAGAGCAGGGTAGCACTGTGTCCATAATTCCAAACTCAGATGTGGAGGCAGAAGGACCAGGAGTTCAAATCCAGCCTCTAGTCTGTAGTAGTTTAAGGCCAGTCTGAGCTACAGTAAGACCTTGTTTCAAAAACTAATAAACAAACTAACAATATACTTGGGCGGCTGAGGTACCATGAGTTTGAGGCCAGCCTGGGCTACATAGTAAAATTTTGTTTATAAATAGTGAGGTCTAGCTCTTCAAAATATATAAAGGGGTATGAAAAAACAAGGCATGCAATGGAAAGAGGTGTTCATAGTTTACAACCAGAGGAAAGCTGAGAGCGTAGCTCAGCAGTAGAATGGTTCCCCAGCATGTGTAAAGACCCTGCATCCAGTCCCCAGCACACAAACGCCTGCTTAAAATAGAAATGATGAAGACTTGAAGAAATGAAGAACTCTAAATAAGAGAAATGAAGAGGGGATCAAATATGTTAATATAAAGGAAGTACAAAATTGAGTACATATTAACCCTGATGCCTAGGACTGATTTAAAAAAACAAAAGAAGACCATTTGGCAGGCAAGATGACTCAGTAGGTAAAGATTCTTGCCACCAAGCCTGAAAACCTGAATGCCCAAGAACCGGTGTTTGATCCCCAGAATCTAGGTGGTGGAAGGAGGGGACTGACTCCCCCATAAGTTGTCCTCTGATTTCCACACATACGCTATGACACATAGAACAACACACACACACACACATACACACACACACACACGAATAAAAAAGATAAACATTAAAAAATAAATCTACTTGTGAGTTGAGTTATATACCTGTGCTATAGTGAGATTCTATCTCCAAAAAAAGAAAAAGAAAAGAAAAAGGCAATTTTCTTTTTCTTTTTTCTTTTCTTTTCTTTTCTTTTTTTTTGTTTTTTGAGACAGGGTTTCTCTGTGGCTTTGGAGCCTGTTCTGGAACTAGCTCTGTAGACCAGGCTGGTCTCTAACTCACAAAGATCCACCTGCCTCTGCCTCCCGAGTGCTGGGATTAAAGGCGTGTGCCACCACCGCCCGGCAGGCAATTTTCAAGTGTGAGGCTTGATTAGGACATGAACTTAGAATTTCCTTTTTCTTTGCTGCTGGTGGGAGTGAAAATAGAAAAAAACCACTTAGGAAAGCAGTTCAGTCTTGCCTAGGAAGGATGAAAACTTGTTTGTGCTACCACACAACTAAGATCAGAAGGCCCAACCCTCTCTAAAGATACTTAGCTGGTACTTAGTTATTAGGCAAAGTTTATTTGAGAAGTATGGTAATTTCATATTGAGTGCCTATCAAAGTTATTCTCTAATGTGTTTGTCTCTTTAAATGGTTGAAGATAGCAGGGCCTAGCCAGTGACGATAGCTGTCGACCCTACAGGCAGCAGCTAGTTCCAAATCAGAGAAGTGGGGGCTGAGTGTCACTGCTGCTGTTGTGGACCATCGTCCTGAGTCTAGGACAACTGGGAACAAGATTGTGGCTGCCCCTGCAGGTGCACTGCGGTGGCTGTAACTGCAGCAGAAGATGGCAGCTGTCAGTCAGACACCTGCTTCTTGGATCAGCTTGTTATTGTGCCAGCTTTCTCTGTTTCATTGCTGTTCATGGAAACTTCAGTCCAGCCACGGATGCCCCAAAGAGACTGTTTTCTAGCCCCAGAAATCGCCACAACAGTCATGTCCTCCTGTGTAATGACAGCTTTGCTTTTGGAAACTCGGCTTTACTCACTCCTGTCACAGCTCTGAGACTTCATCCTGACATTGACAGCTTCAGGTGACCCTTAGGTGACCTTGTCTGCAAGGACTGCAGGTGTCTTCCTCCCCCTCAGCAGCTCCTGTCATCACAGCCCCTCCTCCACCCATGACAGCTAGTGTTGCAGTCTGAGGTCTCAGGAAAGCCTTTCTGAACGGTCTCAGTGCCTGCTTGTGGTGGGGCTCCAGCAGGAGGAGGTGGCTGCCCCAAAGAGCAGAAAATTCTCTGGGTTGACAGTTGCAGGCAAAGCCAGAAGCAGCAGCTAGAGGGCATCGGAAGAGTTCAGGGAGCAGCAGAGAGCTGGGAAGGAGAAAATACAGAGTGTGGAAGAGCTAAGAAGGAAAGATGTGGAGATTAGGGAGAGTGAAGGACTGTGGACTGGAAACTGCAGGAGGCAAGAGGCTGCAAAAAGCTGCCGGCCCCAGCAGCTGCGAGAGTTCCAGAGAACTGCCCAGTTACCCAGAGTAGCTGAAAGCTGAGGGGCTGGGTACTGAAAGTACAGAGATGTCATTTTAGTTGCAATAAGCCTTAGTTAGACTTTTAAAGTCTAGAGACAGATATCTGTGGGTCCCCAGACTTAGCTGGCACAGGGGCTCGGGCTGCCAACCTTACTTGCGCTGAATCCAACCAAAAGAATGGTCAGCTGGTGGGTGATACAAGCTTTCCACTGTGGGGTCAGAGTGTGGGAACACCCACCGGCCTGGTCTCACCACAATCTCTTCTGCAAGGTAGTCCGACAAACTGTTAGAACCATGGGATCGCCATGAGATCTGGGGATTAAGTTCTCTGACGGAACCATGCTCAAACTTTTCCTTCTCTCAGTTTGAGCCTCCCAGCAACATTCCAATTTCTCAGGGTTTATTGTTTTAATAGTCTGATACCCAAACTGAAGAGCAAAAGTGCCTCTTTAGAATATTCAGTAGAACAGAAGGATTGCAGGTGCCAGGCCATCCTGGGCTATATAGCTTGTTGTAGGACACGTTGTCTTACATATCAATATACTCTCAAAAAGGAAAAAAAAAGTTCAAATGTAGTTCCAGGTAGATGACGAATGTCAATTTTGAAACAAACGGTGATATATGAAAACAAAAACTGCTTTTATAGTTTAATATATATTATATAATTTAAAATATAGATTTATTATATAGATTAATAATCTATATGTATATAGATGTGCACACCCAAAATGAAAAAGAATATAGAACACCAAGACTGTCTTCTAAACTGCCCGAGGGCACTTCTGTCTTGAGAGTCTTTGTAATCATGGACCACAGCTTTTATTGGGTCTTTTTATATTATCATCATGCCTGCAACTCAAAAGTGTGTTACTGATGCTATTGGTTACATAACTTGGACGTTCCCCACCCTTGCAACTCGTCTGCCCTTCCTGCTCGCTTATTGGAGTCTAGCTGTCCTTGAGGTCGCAGTTGCAAAGACAGACACAAACAGAGACAAAGAGAGGCATTTTTGTCCCTCAAAGACATTTGCTCCTTGACCAGAAATTAAAGGTGCTTTTCTAGAGGACACAGTTCAAGATATTTGGACAGGAGGCAGCGCAGCACTAATGTCGTTATATAATCTTCCAGAAGCCCCACATCAGCTTATTAGAGAATGAACACTTTTTTAAAAAACCACATTAAAAAAAGGTGAGTGGGTGAGGGCGTCTTCCATATTCATTGTATACACAGAGCCAGAGTTCTAGTTATGCCCTTTATGTAACTGCAGCAAGAAGGCCCGCATTGTGGGTCACCGCGAGTACACTGACTCCAGACCCACTAAGCCCTTTATTGAAAATTGTAGCGGTCTGAGTTAGCAGTGCGGCCCCTTTGTAGAAATTAGACTGAGAGAGGGCTGCTCCTACCTGTAATTTAAGCAGCTAGAGGAGCTGTCTCTTGGGATGGGGGTGGGTGGCTGGGTGCTTAATTGTGTTGTGGCTGAATTTAGAGTCAGATTTACTGACACTGTCAAAAGTAATTTAAGTTTGTTGTTAGAGAGGAAAACTTAAAATGGTTGATTCTCCCAGCAGCTTTGTCGTGTTTCAAACTTCCCAAGGTTAGAGTGAGTTCAGCCAGGTTTTCTGAATTAAACTCTTTCTCAGGTTCAGATTGTTGTTCTTATTTTGCTTCATTTTTTTGGTTGTTGTTTTATTTTTTAAAGATTGGATCCTACTGTATTGCCCTGAATGACTCTGAATTCCTGGGCTCAAGCATTCTTCAGCCCCAGGAATCAGCTGGGACTGCAGGAGCATGCTGCAGCCGCCCCCCCCACTCCCCCCCCCAGTGAGAAAAGAGAGTAGTATGGAGATGGAGGCTGAGACATTAAAATTAGCATATGAGGGGCTGGAGAAACAGTTCAGAGCTGAAGAGTACTTACTTTTCTCACAGAGGACACAAGCTCAGTTCCAGCACCCACCTCAGGAGGTGGAGTTACAGGCAGCTCCTCTAACTCCAGTTCCAAGGGATCGGACTCTCTCCTGGCCTTCATGGGTGCCTGCCCACAGGTGCCCACAAAAATAAATGATTTTTTGAAAGATTAGCTTATGAAAGAAACCATTGCAGGGGAAGACTGGACCTTTATCCCTCCACTGGTTATATGAAACCAAACAGCATGTGCAGAAAAAATGAAGAGGATCTAAATGACTTAAATGTCACAGACTCTAGGCAGGACCACTGAGCCTTAGACATTTCTCTAGAGCTGGCCTACTTCCAATATGAAAAGGCCTTTTCTACTTGAACAAACTGTCTCTGTTCCTACCACAATCCTACAAGTCCCTGGACCAGTTCTTTGTTCCAGGACACACCAGCCTCCACCATTAGGCCAGATCCCATAGCCTGAATCAGGCCACATCACCCTGCCACTCTCTCTAGGACAGAGAGTTAGAAGCTGCCTGTGCTGTGACTTGACAGTTCTCAGTTTATGGTACCTGGGTCCTCCATGCTCCCTGTTGCATATGCTATTGTGAACTAAAGCAAGTGGCGTGAAACTTCTTCCACCCGGGAAGCACCAAACAAGCCAGACCTTTCCTTTGCTCTGGGTATTGGTCCGAACTCGCCATCAGAACCCTTGGGTGTTCTGTAGGCTGCTTTCTGAAGCAGCTCTGCTATTCCACCCCTTATTTCTCTCATGGCTGCACATTTCGAGCCCTGCCCCCCACCCAGCTTCTCTCTAAGCTTCAAAGGGAAGCCTCTTATTCCCTTTAAGGCTCCTCCAAGTTTAGACTCCTCCATATTGTACTGAATTGTTTCTAATGCTCACCCTCCACCTGGAGACGTTCTCATGGCCTTAAGAGCCTTTTGTTATAATAAACTTCATTCCTGAAGGGAATTGATGTGTTAGCTTTCCTTTGCAGATTGGCCACGGAGGCTTTTTCTTTTCTTTTTTAACAAGAGCCTGAAAACTCCTGCAGGTGCCCTCTGAGAGGGCAAGTCAGTTTGAGAGTGTAGCCCCTGGTATGTGGATCATGTTTCAGTGGAAGGTCACACACCCAAGACTGCATTGACAGCACAAACTGGACTTGATGAGTTAAGAAAAAAAAAAAAACACATAAAGTTGAGCAGATTGGGAAAGGGGGTGAGTCTGGGAGGAACTGTGGAAAGGCAATATATAAGATCAAAATATATTGTACAAAATTCTCAAAGAACTAAAATAAATAAATAAGTAAAATTAAAAATGGGGACTGGAGTGATGACTCAGTACTTTCCCCAAGCCTTGTCACCTGAGGTCTGCTTGAGGGAAGGACAGAACTGACTCCTGCGATTGTTCTCTGACCTCCATGCAGGGCCTATGACGCACATGCCCGTTCAAAACCAACAAGCTGATAAACATAAGGATAAAATGGCATGGTCATGACACCTGCCCTTGATGCCAGTGCTCTAGAGACTCAGTCATGTGAGTTTGAGGTCAGC
>JAQHUG010000055.1:2733770-2757850 GCA_028555095.1 Dicrostonyx torquatus | reverse complement strand
AAAACATAACTAATATGACTTTAAGTTTGACTATTATAGATGATTAACTATATTTTTGTTTTCTTAATTATACATTATATTTTTAGTTTAACTATAGAAATACAATACATTAAGAGTAGAAATATACATATAGTATAACAATTAACTTTAAACTTATATCAATAAACAAAATCCATACCTATAAAATATTTTGAGACTAATGGTTGTTTTTTTGGATAAAAATAGATTCAATAATCTACCCTTTTCTTCCATCATTTCTACATCATACACTTCTACATCACTCAGCCTTGGGGTTTCTCTGAGACAGCACATGGTTGTCTTCCTGGGGTCATATGTGATTCTTGGGCTTTCACTTGGGTTCATAAGCCTATAAAAATCCTAAATGCTTTGGAACACCTTTTTATTTTCTGGATCAAAGTAATCAACATTTTCATACTGTAATTTCATTTTTTATTGATTTTATTGAGCTTTACATTTTTCTCTGCTCCCTTCCTTGCTTCTCCCCTCCTCTTCAACCTTCTCCCATGGTCCCCATGTTCCCAATTTACTCAGGAGACCTTGTCTTTTTCTACTTCCCATGTAGATTAGATCCATGTATGTCTCTCTGAGGGTCCTCATTGTTGTCTAGGTTTTCTGGGATTGTGATTTGTAGGCTGGGTTGTTTTTTTTTTTTGCTTTAGGTTTAAAAACCACTTATGAGTGAGTACATGTGATAATTGTCTTTCTGGGTCTGGGTTACTTTACTCAATACAATGTTTTCTAGCTCCATCCATTTCCTGCAAATTTCAAGATGTCATTTTTTTTCCTGTTGTGTAGTACTCCATTGTGTATTTACCACATTTTTCTTATCCATTCTTTGGTGAAGGGTTTGGTTAGGTTGTTTTCACGTTTTGGCTATGACAAATAATGTTATGAACATAGTTGAGAACTTGTCCTTGTGGTATGATTGAGAATCCTTTCGATATATACCCAAAAGTGGTATTGCTGGGTCTTGAGAAAAGTTGTTTCCTAATTTTCTGAGAAATTGCCATACTGATAGTCAAAGTGCTGTATCAGCTTGCACTCCCACCATCAATACAGGAGTGTTTCCTTTACCCCACAACCTCACCAGCATGAGCTGATTTTCTCGAAGAACCAAGTCTTTGTCTCATTGATTCTTTGTATTGTTTTCTTTGTTCCTTGACCCACTGATGCTTCAGGTGAGCATTGTGTAATTCCCATGGACCACCTTCATTTTTATCTGTTGTCAAAAACTCTAAAAACTAAATTTAAATCTACCTTAGAGTATCTGGGTTCCTCTGTCTCCTTTCTTTTGCCTTTCCAGCCCTTCTTTGTACTAAGTGGAGAAGTCATTGTCTTTGGAAGGCTCTAAACAGGCTGAGCGAGAAGCTACAGCTTGGTTTTAAAGTTACCATTCTCCTTTAGTACCAGTTTGGCTAAGACACAGAGCTTAAAAGCTTAGGGTTTTCAAATTTGTTTTGTTTTTATGGGCATGGGAGCTTGCTTTGTTTCCATACCTGTGTACCACATGTGTGAGGTGCTTGAGGAGGCCAGGAGAGGACATATGATTCCCCGGAACTGGAGTCACAGATGGTTGAACACTGCTATATAGGTGCTGGGAATCAAACCCAGATCCTCTTGAAGAACACCCTGAGCCATCTCTCCAGACTGCCTTCTTAATTCAGTTAAGGCATCTATGTAACTGATCCCCTAAAGCCCACCTCTATCCCTGCCTTCCTTCCCCTCCTTTGTTCACTTTCCCCAAGGCCTGCGGGGTTGGGGGTGGGTGGGTAGAGGGTGGAGACAGTGAAGAAAGGACTAACTGGCTGCTCATTGCTGTTAAATGTCACGGGTCTAGGTCATAACCCTTGCATGGGTGTAGCATCTCGGGGCTCGGGCTTGTAGGCATCCATCAAGATGGCTCCAGGTGTCAGGAAAGGTACAGCAGCTCTGAGTCCAGAATATGTCTCCAGCACAGGGTACCCACGCTCTGAGCTACCTTGCTCTGCCAGAGCCTGGCTGTTCTCTCCTCCTCTGTACTCCGAACTTTGCTCCATCCTCCCTGCTGCTGTTCTGTGTGGCCATGCTTTGTTTCCTTCCATTTGCTGTGCTCTCCCTGCTCTCAGATCCTTCCTGTTCATCACAGTTCCGTCCTGAGGCTTATTCTCCTGGGTGGGAGGACGTTCCTTTAAGCATGTAGCCCAGAGGTGGGGGGGGGACCTGGAAATTTGTACCTTTAACCTGATGGCAACACACACACACACACACACACACACACACACACACACAGGAGAGGAAGAGAGAGAGAGAGAAAGAGAGGAAGAGAGAGAGAGAGTCATTCATGCAAATGAGTCTTTTCTCTGTCAAACTCAATTGGCTGTTTTTAGAGCTTCTTGTGAGAGAGAACTTGTACCATTAATGCAGAACCTGAGATATGAGCATAGCAGAGACTTGCATCCCAGTCATGGGAAAGTTATCTCCAGACGCCAACACCACCTCTTTCTTGGTCTTCCTTAGTGATATGGTGAACCTGGAGGCTCATCTTGTAGCAACAACCATGCTACAAGGAACAAATAAATTAGGCATGGTACTGGACACTGAGAGCAGGAATTCGGATATTCGGGTAAATGGGCAGAAAAACAGGAACCTACACAGGGACGGGAGATCAGGACCAACAATCACCAAGATGTCGAGAAATCTGGATTTCTCAGTGAGACTCAGTGTACCCACATTGAACTATGTAAGCATAATAAAATAGCTGCTGGGGTGGGTATATGCAGGTAGGTATAGGCACTTGTGACAAGTAGGTGTGCCTAGGTCTCCTTCCTCTGGGGTATAGGATCATGAATATTCAGATCTTCCCCATACACAGACTTGTGCATCTTTGCTGTGGCTTTTGTGCCTATAGGCAGCTGCTCATGCTAACTTTCATGATAATGGGATAATAAATATTCAGTTTTTAGCTTCACTTTAGAACTAACCAGTCTCGTTAGATGTGGTGGCACACATCTATAACTCCAGCCCTCGACTGGGTGAGGCAGTAGGATTGTGAGTTTGAGGCCAGCCTGGGCACTACATATGGAGACCCTGATTCAAAAGAAAAAAAATTCTTGTTTGGTTTGTATCTTTGTGAGAAAAAGAATCCACACAGGACAGTATCACCACCTTATAACTGGGAGACCTAAGTTTGTTTCATTTATTAGCTATCCAGTCTACGGCATTTGAACAGCGTGATGAATTAAGATACCAAGAGAAAAGAACCTGAGTAATTCTCCTTATCCATAACCATGAAAGGACAGCCAAGAATCATTGAATAGCTGGACAAAGCCATCAGAGCCAACAGGAGCCTTTAAATTTGGGTGCAGCAGCAGTCGCATGTGACTGAGTACCTTACTCAATACCTGGAGCCTTGAAGCGTGTTCTTATAACTAAGCCTGTGCTGTGTTCTCTAGGTCCGTAGTGCCTCCCTACTGCACAGGGCTGGTCAAGATAGAGGAGGCCAGTCTCGAACGTAAGATTTAGACCTCGATATAATAGACTTTAAAAATAAAGAGATATAATTAACAAGCTTCCTTAGGAAATATTAGGATACATAGGAAGAAGAAAACAGAATAGGAGCCGGGCGAGATGGTGCATGCCTTTAATTCCAACACTCAGGAGGCAGAAGCAGGCAGATCTCTGGGTTTGTGGCCAGTCTGGTCTACAGAGTGAGTTCCAGGACAGCCAGGACTTTACAGAGAAACCCCGTAGAAAACAAAAACAAAACAAAACGAAAGTGCAAATTCCATCAACGCTGGAGCCTGTGCGGTTGATGCGCATGCTCGGACCACCTGCCCGCTGTTTCCTCGAGAATGGTACCAACGTCTTTGCTTTGATTCCGCACAGGTGGTACCGTCTTTGCTCTGCCTCGGTGGTCTTCTTCTGAGCCGCGATGTCTCGCCTGCTGTTGCTCTGTCCTTCCCTCCTCCACCACCACGTCGTCCTCTTCTTGAAACCTGGCGGTCGCCTCACCCACTCAGGACAGCCACGCCACCGAGTTCTGTCACCCACGGTGAGGTAGAGCCTGCTTAACGGCTCAGAGGGAGCAGATGCCCTCAATGTGTGTGTGTGTGTGTGTGTGTGTGTGTGTGTAGGAAGGAACAGATACCCTCAGTGTGTATGTGTATGTATGTAGGAGGGAACTGAGAGAGAGAGAAGGTAAGAGGGAGCAGATGTCCTCAGACCATGTGTGTATATGTGTGTCTAGCATGAACGTGAATGGAATGTGAATGCAGGCATCTGAAGAAGCCAGAGGTGTTGGATCCGGAGCTAGAGCTGGTTGTAACCTGCGTGATGTGGGTCACTGGGAACCAAATTTAGGTGAGAACTGCAAGAGCAATAGAAGGTCTAAACAGATGAGCTATCTCTCAGGCCTTCGAGAAGATATTTAGCTATGTATATGAGGAGGAGAAAACACACCCAGAGTTCTCTGCATAAAAGCTCGCAGAGCTGGTGTTTTGTTGCTAACCTCCGCACACCTCTGCCCATAAGCCGTTTTGTTAGCCAGAGGTTGAGGAAGCCACACTCATTAATACTACTTCTTTTTCAGGAATCGGCTGTTGGAATTGCAGTGTTTTTTACGACCTTTTTCATCCCAGCTGCGTATGTGCTAAGCAATCTGAACCAGTTCAAAGGACAGTAAATACAAGATGACGTTGAGCATCACCGCAGGTCCAAAATGCTTTCATTAAAAGCGATGGCCCCTTTACAGGAGAAAAATTGCTTAGTTGAACCTATTGTGAATATAACTGTATGTCTGTGTGCTCTGCACCTTTTTTTCGGACTGTGTATTATATGGATGGCAAAAATAATCTGCCTAAGTGTTAAGTAAAATGGAAACACTTGTTTGTGCTTAGTATTGTTTTCCTTTGTACTTTTTAGGGGGTTTGAAATGCTAGGGGTCCAACCCAGGGTCTCATGCAAGAGAGGCACTTTACCACTGAGCAGTACCCCAGCCCATAAAGATTGTTTGCTTTCTTTCTTTTCTTTCTTTCTTTCTTTCTTTTCTTTTTTTTTTTTGGTTTTTCGAGACAGGGTTTCTCTGTGGCTTTGGAGCCTGTCCTGGAACTAGCTCTTGTAGACCAGACTGGCCTCGAACTCACAGAGATCCGCCTGCCTTTGCCTCCCAAATGCTGGAATTAAAGGCGTGCGCTGCGCCACCACCGCCCAGCAAAACCAGGCCTTCGTTTCTTTCTTTCTTTTTCTTTTTTGAAGATTTATTTATTATGTATACAACATTCTGCCTCCATCTATGCCTGCATGCCAGAAGAGGGCACCAGATCTCATTACAGATGGTTGTGAGCCACCATGTGGTTGCTGAGAATTGAACTCGGGACCTCTGGAAGAGCAGCCAGTGCTCTTAACCACTGAGCCATCTCTCCAGCCCTGAGATTGTTTTCTAAACATCATGAAAGCTGTTAAAAATTTACTAATGAAAAAAATACAAGGAGAAAAAACATCAGTGGAATTGCTATGAAGGGTTGCACTTGGTGATTCTGAGTGACGTCAAGAGTTTTAAGGATGGGACCGCTTGAGTCTAGTAACATCAACTGAGAAAGATTAAACATGCGTTTGTTAGGGTCCGCAGATCACAAAGACCACCACTCACACAGGCAACTCTCCAGAGCCTTTGTTTCTTGAGAACAAATTCTAGCACGCAGGGGTCAACCACACAACAAAATGGCTGCGACCCCGAGAGAAGCTGGCAGGCTCCTTTTAAGCCCAGCTAGAGGAATTCCAGGGACAGTTAGGTCATATCCAGCAAATCCGATTGGCTAAGCATGCAACAGTTACATTAGTTTAAACTTCATTGGCTGTGACATCTTTGGATGTGTCAGCGAACGCCCAGAGATGTGGCAAAAGAAATAAAAAAGTGGGGGTTTGCAGATCTGCCCTTCTCTGATTGGCTGGCTCCAACCAAGTGGGGGACATTGGGGATGGGGAGGAGGCCCCGTGTCTCAGCCTCATCCGTGAATGGTGAAGTGGCAAACCAGAAATGTGGAACTGGAGCAGAGTGGTCTGCCTGTGACCTTCTTTGGGGGTCACTCTTCTGCCACCCCAACTTTGGAATCAATAAACGCTCTTGCTATTATTGCATACGTGGTTGTTGGTTTTCTTTGGGTTTTTTTTCTCAGAACCTAGCACTGTGTGGCCTGGAAATGGAACCTGAGGCCTCACCATGGGAGATTAGTGATCTTGTTAATTGCACCAGTCGAGCATAAGACCACTACTACAATCAAATTTGAAGCAAACTTAATTAAATATTGGCCAGATTGATGGACTCTCTGACCAGGTCCATCTCTGGGTTCCCAGAAACTGGACACAAATCATGGTTTTCAGGGGCTTAAAAAGGCAAGCCCTCAATTTATGGCATTTCCCATCAGGTCCAATCAGGGCCAGGCATACACCCTGACATATTTCCTGCCTCCATCCAATTGGACAAACATACATCCTGATGTATTTCCTGCTGGTGAATCTCCTGCCCACATATGATCAAGCATATCCAGTGCAAATGGATCAAACAAATATAGGACAAACAGGGACTTATTCTTAACTGCAAACAGAACCCTTAACCTGCAAGGTCTGTTTTTCCTGTTTTGGTCTCCACTTTAGCTCTGAGTTTTAGTACTGCAGCGGTTTATCTTTTCAAACTTTGTTTACTACATGCACACAGTCACACTCCTAACTCTTGATTTTGTTGTTCTTAATCATCTTTCAAGTTTGACATATATGTATACATAGCTGTAGTCATTACTTTTACTATTGCTATGACCAAATCCCAAAACAGAAGCAGTGTCAAGAGGGAACAACTTAGCTTGGTTTTATCTCATGGTTTTATCTGTCTTGCTTGGGGGATAGTGTGACAAAGGAGAGCATTTCACAATCATGGTGGCCAAGAAATAGAGAAAAGTGCTGCAGAAAGGGGGTGGTTGGGGGAATAGAACCTCAAGGATACTCTGGGGCCCAGTGTATCCAACTAGGCCCCAACTTTCTATTCTTTACCTCCCCAATGATTTTTATATTTTGGTTTTTCAAGACAGGGTTTCTCTGTGTGTAGCCTTGGTTGTCCCGGAACTTGCTCTGATCTGGGACAAGCTGGCCTTGAACGCAAGATATCTGCCTGCCTCTGCTTCTCTGTTATGCTCAAATTCCAGAACCCAATCAACTACAAGACCAAGTCAATGCAAAAACAGTCTTTATTTACCAGTTAACTTGTGTCCCTCTGTCTGTCCAAAGCAGCAGTGATGACCACAGCAGTAGCCCCAGACACAGTGCCAGAGAGAAACCCATGGCAGTTAAAAATGGCATTTATAGGGGGCTGGAGAGATGGCTCAGTGGTTAAGAGCATTGCCTGCTCTTTCAAAGCTTCTGAGTTCAATTCCCAGCAACCACATGGTGGCTCACAATCATCTGTAATGAGGTCTGGTGCCCTTGTATACATAAATATTTTTTAAAAATGGGGTTTAGGCCGGGCAGTGGTGTCGCACGCCTTTAATTCCAGCACTAGGGAGGCAGAGGCAGGCGGATCTTTGTGAGTTCGAGACCAGCCTGGTCTACAAGAGCTAGTTCCAGAACAGGCTCCAAAGCCACAGAGAAACCCTGTCTTGAAAAACCAAAAAATAAAAAAATAAAATAAAAATAATAAAAATAAAAATGGGGTTTATATGGGGGCAGAGGCGCGGGGAAATTCTAAGTCTTAGGGCTTATGATTGGCTGCTCCCTAGTTGCGTGAGGGGGAATTCCAGACTTCCAGGCTTGGGATTGGCTGCCCTTCAATGAAGTAAGGAGGCTTTCTAGGCCCGAGGGAAATCCCAACTGCCAATAACTGCCTGAGACTCTGATTGGTCTATTTTCCCTGCTTAGGGATTGGCTGGTTTTGAGTCAGAGGCAGAAATGGCTCCATTTCTGGGGCCAAACTGTATTTCTTTTTCTGGTTCTTTCTATTTTTTTTAAGCCTAATTGTGGGACCAAGGCAAATGTCTTTGGTGTGCTCTAAATCTAGGCACTTAGTGCGTTCTTTTGGTTCTAGTTTCATGGTTCAGGGACTTTTCTCCTGCTCTAGGTTGAGGACAAAGTGTCTCTTCTCCTGGCTCTGGTCCTGTTTTTCAGGTTGTGTTTCTTTCCCTGGGTTGGGGCTTGAATCCTGTCATTCAGGGTCTGTGTGGGAGCTGCGGATCAGGGATTTTCTAGGGCCTGGGTCTCTCATCTCATGTGCTCGAATTAAAGGCATGCACCACCACCATCTTCTCTCAGTGATTTCCTAATACTATGAATCCTTAAACCATTGATTAGATTAGAGCCTTCAATATCCAATCCCTTCATGAAACCCCATCAATTGGCTACTAAGCCCCTAAGACATGAGACTATGGGGGGAACATTTCATATTCAAACTGTCAATAACTTTTTCAAGAAAGTACATATGTACTTATGTATATGTGTCATGATGAGGAGGTCAGAGAGCAACTTCCAGGACTCTGTTTTCTTCTTCTATCATGTGGGTCCTGGAGTTGTCTTGGTTGTCAGGCTTGGCAGCAAGTGTCTTTAGTCACTGAGCCTCTCACCAGCCCGCCCACCTTTGAGGTTTTAGTTTACTTTGTAGTTATCTGTGACTGAACAGCACCCTTCAACTCTAAGTCTCTTTAATAGGGACTTAGAATTACTTTTTTGAAGGGATTTTGTGGGGATTAATTAACTTGGTGAACAAAGGAGAAATAGTTTTTAGCACAGTGCCTGAAAGTAAATAAATCTAGGTTCTTGTTAGATATGTTTCCTATTGTTCATTTCATACATACTGTATTCCTGTGAATATAAGGGCAACACACCAACAGGTAGGTCATGCCACTCATGGACCTAAAGATCTCAGAAAGTTTGTATTTCGTTACTCTAATATTATATTTCTATGTTAACAGTTTTATTGGTAGCCAGGTGTGGTGGTACACAACTGTAATCCTAGCACTAAGGAGGCTGAGACAAGAGGATCATAAACTGGAAACCAGCCTGGGCTACAAAGTTGCCCCAATCTCCCCAATCTCCAAACAAAAAGAACAATTTGGTGATTTTTATTAAGGTTTTCCAAAGAAAACACCCATTAAAGTATGTGTGTTCACAGAGGCACATGTGCACATGTGGACATAGAAACTGATTTAAAAATTTGCTGTATGTAGTTATAGAAGCTGGTAAATTCAAAATTTGCAGGTAGTGTAGGCTGAATGTAGGGTAAAAGGGTCAGCCAAAGAAACCCACCCTGGCCCTGAAACCAGAGTCAGTGAAAGAAACACATCCTGGTTCTGAGACCCCAAGCCAGTGAAAGAAATTTAGCCCAGAACCCAGAACCAAAGAAACTTGCCCTGACTCTGAAGCCAAAGAAACAAACTTTGTCCCTAGAGTCAGAGTCAGTGAAAGAAACACGCCCTGGCCCCAAAACTAGAGCCAAAAAGCTTTAAAAGGCCAGTGAAAGAAACACATTTTGGCTCTGAGATCAGCCATCTCTGCCTCTAACCGACTAAACTAACCAATCCCTGAGCAGGGAAAGACTAACCAATCTCTCTTCTCCCTGGGAAAACTCTGCCCCTAAGAAGCTCTATATGAGTCCTGCCCCTGTTCAGTTAGTGCTGCCCTTCCTCACCCTGATAGAGACAGCCACTCTCTTGGACTCTTCCCTCCCAATAAATCTCTTTACCGGTTTGGGTGAAGACCTTCTTTTGCTGGAGCAGAGTCGGAGCCAAGCGGGACTGTAACACTTTCGCTGGGAAGGCTTTCCCCTAGCAGCACTGAATTGTTGAAACTTACAGCTCGGCTGGGGAAGTCAGAAGTGCAGCAGAGCAGAGCAGGACTGTAGCACTTTCGCTAGGGAAAGCAGAGTCGCTACACTTCAGAGCACCACCAACTTCGCTGGGAAGCCCTCTCCTGTAGGAGCAGAGCTGTCACACTGGAGAAACCTTGCCTATAGCAGAGCTGTGAGCTGCTATGCTTACTGCGGCCTGTGCTATTCCCTGGATCCCGACTGCCAGGGCACTCTTCCACCCTAGCTGCAGCCCCTGGCATTCCTTGGCTCCCAAATGCCAGGATCCCTTTCCACCTGAGTTGTGACACTTCCACTGAAGGCATATAATGCTGTAGTTAAGCCTGAAGACAATTTGCTTTTCAGGGAAGACTTCTTACAGAAAGACTTTAGGGGCATTTATTTGTTAGATTTTGTTTGTGTTGAACACAGGGCCTTGTACATGCTAAGCAATAATTTTGCTCCATTCCAAACCTCAGCCTCTTTTTGTTTTGTTTTGATTTTTAGGACATATTTCTCTATGTAGCCCTGGCTGCCCTGAAACTCACTAGGGAGACAAGGCTGTCTTGGAACTCTTCCTGGAATGGCACTAAAGGCATGCACCAGTATGCCCAGCCTCAGTCTTTTAAAAAAGTTTTTGGATCCAATTAGAGGTCAGTCTGGTCTACAAGAGCTACTTCCAAAACAGGCTTCAAAGCTACAGAGAAACCCTGTCTCACAAAACAAAAACAAACAAACTTTGGATCATGTGATGAAGTCAGCCACACGTGTTCTACAGAAAGTTTGTTGATTTAAATAGTAACCCTTCCAGTTCTCACACAGTGCTTTGCCGAATAGCTAGGTATCAGTTTAACCAAGTTGACGTAAAATAAACCATCACATTCAGGTGGTGGTGGGGCACACCTTTAATCCCAGCACTCAGGGAGGCAGAGGCAGGTAGATTGTAGGCCTCTTATTCATTCAGGCACTGCTTATTCATTTCCTGTCCTCCCAGACTTGGATAATCACATAGAAACAATATTAATTACAACACTGTTTTGGCCTATTAGCTCAGGTTTCTTATTAGCTAAGTCTTACATCTTAAATTAACTCATTTATATTAATCTGTGTATCATTACGGGGCTGTGGCCTACCTGTAAGGTTCCAGGGCATCTGTCTCCTTCTGCAGCTACATGGCATCTTTCTGACTCCACCTACTCTCTCTCTCTCTATCTCTGTTCTGATTTCCCACCTGGCTTTTCTCTGCTAAGCCCTTGGCTCAGACAGCTTCATTCATCAACCAATAAAAGTAACATATGTACAGAAGGACATCCCACATCAGAGGATCTCTGTGAGTTTAAGGCCAGCCTGGTTTACAGAGTGAGTTCCAGGACAGCCAGAGAAACACAGAGAAACACTGTCTCAAAAACCAAAAATAAACAAATAAATAAAAACTTAACCATCATAGTTGGGTAAAACAAATTATGGATTAATTAAAACCTTACCTATTTGCTAAGAGCCACCATCACTGTTCACTTGTGGGAAAACTGCTCTTAGGCCATTTAGAAATAAAGTAACCTGTAATGGTTATATTGATCCAGCATTTTGTCCTGATAGCCTTTATCAATGTAAGAAAATGGAAATAATTTTAGGAATCATAAATTTAGGCTTTTAGGCAAAGACTTGGTAGTCATATGTAATGTATTTAATTTATAAGTTGCTGAGCACATATATATATATATATATAAAATTTTTTTGAGACAGGGTTTCTCAGTAGGATTATAATTGTAAGTATTACAACTCAGATGAAAAGGTATCCTGGTTTGTTGGTGAAACCAAGTGTAAGTATTTTTGGATCTCCAGTTGTGGGTTTCTTTGCCAATACAATAAGCCAAATCCAAGAGAATTACTAAAACCAGTTTTAATAAATAGAACAAGCAACTCCCAGGTGACTCTCAGGAAAGGCAGGAGAGAAATCATGTGGCAGGTCTAGGGTCCAGGTCTTAAATACCCCATACACGTGGCCCCGACCATCTCAGGGGGAGCAGCTACTACCACTTGGCAGGCTTTCTGAAGGTGGGGTCTGGAGAGAGAGAGAGAGGTGGAGCTGAGGTGGAGCTTCCACCTAAACATCCCTGACACCTAGGTTATATGGGTGCTGGTTCACATCCTGAGGGCATGGCAGGCACTACATGAGGAGGGGCCAGTTGTGAGCTGATGGGCCCATGCTCAACAGGAGGCGTGGGTGAAGATGCATTCGGTTAACTGCCATCCTGGAGCCCTCAGGAATCTGTTTCTTGAGGAGGTGGAGAAGGCAGGTTGCTAGGAGACAAAATAATTACTAACATTGGCCCTATGAACAGGACTAGCCCCAGGAAACAGAGATGTGCCCTGGTTGTATAGAAGAGGCAAGAGTGAATGAGCCAGAGACAGATAGATATGCCACTCATTGGGACATTTTGAACCTGGAGAGGCATTGATATCCCAGGAGCATTGGGGGATGGCACACCAAATTGGAGGCTGTGTTTAGGAGTACCTGAGCCATCACCAAGGAATACCACAGAGTCACACCATACAACAAACCTCACATAAGAGATTTATTGGGAGGGAAAAAAGCCAGGAGGGTGGCTGCCTCTGCTCGAGTAAGAAACAATAGCAACAGAATAGAGGGCTTATACTACAGAGTTTCTTGGGAAGGGAGTGGAACTTTCCAGGATGGAGATTGGTGGGAGTTCATGGTCAGAGAGTAGACTTTTTGCTCCGTAGGGTGGGGGCAGGGTCCAGCTGTTAGGGCAGTTAGAGTGTTCTGTGGGTGGAACCTGGCAGTTAGAGGTCCTCGGGGGAGGGGCCAGGTCACTCCTGTGGCTCAAGGGGCTTACAATTGTGCTCTTGTACTTTGCTAGGGATCTTAGACTGACCTTGAACTCACAACTCTCCTTTCTAAGCCTCCTGAGTGCTGGGATTCTAGGTCTGTACCATCATGCCTTGCCAAATCATTTTCCATATAGAAAAAAAGTTGATTTGTGTGTGTTGTTTTTACAGACAGGGTCTGTGGCGGTTGAGTGAGTTGTCCCCCCAGGATTTGGGGCTTTTGAATATTTTGTTGTTTCTTTTGAGACAGGATCCCACTATATAACCCTGGGTGTCCTAGAACTACGTAGACCAGGCTGATCAAGAACTCAGAGAGATTTGCCTGCCTCTATCTCCAAAGTGCTGGGATTAAAGCTGTGCACCACCAATGCTAATTATCGGATTTTTGACAAAGATGTCAAAAACATTAAAGAAGCATCTTTAATAAGTGGTGCTGGAAAAACTGGGTGCCTATCAATAAAGGCCTGAAACTAGGTCTGTATCTCTCATTCTGTACAAAAAGCAACCTGGATATATACTGAAGACCAAACTTGGCCTGTTGAGAATGGGTGACTAAAATATCTTTACTCTAAGACCTAAAACCTTGAAACTGTTAGAAGAAAATGAAGAAATGCTTCAAGATCTCGGCATAGACCATGAGCTTGTGAGTGAGACCGCAAGAGCTCAGTAACTGATCGCATGGATGACAAATAGACTTGAATTAAATCTATGCATAGAAAAACCAATCTATGTAATGGAAGAAATCTTTGCTAACTGTGTCTGATGAGATTTATTTTCAGAATATAGAAAGAGCTGAAAAAAATTACCCAAAGAATAATCAGTAAATGGGAAAGTGGCTAGAACAGACGCCTTTCAAATGAAGTACAAATGACCCAATGAAGACAGGAAAAGAGAAAAAATATTCAAGGGATGGAGCTATAGCTTAACAGGTAGAGCTCTTGCTTTGCAAGCCTGAGGATCCGATCTTGAGTCAAAAGGGGGACACAGTGCCTGTAATCCCAGTCCTCCTATGGCAAGTCCCTGGCAGCACTCACACACGTACAAAACACATACAAAAACATGCACATACATATGCATACCACACACATACATACACATGAAAATGAGAAAAAAAAAGAGATGAACTCAGAATTTGAGCTAAGTGACACATAATGATAATAGCCAGCGAGCAAATCAGCTGCAAGAACAAGTGGTGAATTTCTTTGAGAACACATAGGAAAGATCAAGGAGTTAGAAATGGTGAGGAAAATAAGGCACATGGGATACAGATTTAGCAATTCAGTATCTTAAAAAAAAAAAGCTTATGTAAGAAGAGGGCATTAGATTCCTTGGAGCAGCAATTCCAGGTAGTTGTGAGTCACTAGGTGCGGGTTATGGGAGCTCAACTCTGGTCCCTTGGGAGAGCTGAAAGCTGGTTTAACCCCTGAGCCATCTCTCTAGCCGTTTTGTTTAGAGACAGGATCTTGCTATGTATCCTAGGCTGGCCTCCTTCCCCCAACTCTTGTCTCAGACTCCTGAGTGCAGGGAGTATAGGCATGTGCCACCATGTCCAGTTAGGAATTCACTGTTATCTAAAATAAAAGTTCCACCCACCCCAAACAGGCAAAGTGAGCTGGCCCATGGGCTTGAGTGCAGGAGAGTAGGTCCTTTCCTTGCCAGCTGCTACAGGAAGGAGAACTGGCCCTGGTGGTCCTGGTGGGTGCAGGAGAATGGGTGGGCTGACCAGCTCAGCTACCACCCGGGCCCAGGTTCAGGCCTCTGAGTGGGCCAACTCCAACTGAAGTGTCCTGCAGAACCAAAGCTGTGGGATCTCCACGACACAAGAAAATAAGGGACGTTCCAGAGAGTCCCTGACAGTGGAGCAGAAGCCAGAGGCCTTAAACCACACCAATGATTCATTGCAGTTTACTTTTCCGAGTAAAGACGTTTGGGCAAAAGTGTACACTGTGTGATACACCAAGATGCACCACAGCTTCCGTGGCGAGATTTTCTTTTTTAATCTTTCTTTTTTATCTTTTGTTTTCTTTTGGGGATCAGGTTGCAAGGGCAGAGGGCAGATATGGAAGGACAGGGAGATGAGTGGTATTGGGGATGCATGTTGTGAAATTCACAAGGAATCAATAAAAAGTTAAAATTTAAGTAAACAAGGCACCTGTGAACTGATAGGCAGACTATGGCAAAAGATCCAAAAACTCATCAGCCCTCTTAAGGAAGCTGCTGGTTGTTGATTTTTGTGGCATGTCCCTTACTACCCCTGGAATACTCTCTAGACATGGTTAGGGTACTACTGCAGACACAGCCACCAAGTTGCCGAGACAGTCTATTATGTACGCTGGTACCATGGACTTCTGGAAGACAGAAAAGGCGTCATAGGGCTGGGACATGGCTGCAGCTGTCACCAAGCAATCACCTTGTTAGGCTTTGGGGTTACTCAGGTTACCACCACCTGCAGTAGCCTCTTTCCCCATCCTCACAGCTCCTGTGAAAGAAATGGCAGCTCCCCTACCAAGAGCTTTTCTGTGAGTCTGTAATCCTCTAACAGGCGCCCCAGGTACCCAGACTCCAGACCAGATGCTATTCAGATCTTGCCCATCTGCACCTCTCTCAACCTTCACTCTCATATTTGATTCTGTGATCATTGCTGCTACAGGGACAGATGGACACCCTACAGAGAACCTGTCTTTGAATCTGTAACCCTCTAACAGACTCCCCAGGTGCCTGGATTCCAGGAGAATGGCAGCTACCTGAGTTTTCGCTTTCCCAAAGGAAATTTATAGGCCCTAATTACCAGACTTTGACCCTTGTCCTCGGCCCTTCTTCTCCTTCTCCTGTGGCCCAGGAATTAGAGACAGCCTGACTAATAGCTGGCCATTATGGACTAATTACCTGCCACGTGGCAAAAAAAAAAAAACCCAAAAAAACCAAAAAAAAACTCCTCCTTTTTCTGATACCTATAAGAAACCCATACTCAGGGCTGGAGAGATGGCTCAGGAGTTAAGAGCAATGCCTGCTCTTCCAAAGGTCCTGAGTTCAATTCCCAGAAACCACATGGTGGCTCACAACCATCTGTATTGTATACATAATAAATAAATAAATAATAATAAAAAAGAGACCCATACTCTGTTATGTGGGCCTGAGCTCTCACAGTTTCTGCCATTCTGTCTTTCCATGGCATTAATACATTTTTACTAAGTCTAGTAGCCCAAAGGACAATCCTTTTCAGTGCCCGCCCCCACCACACGTAAGCCCTGAACCTTTCAGCTTCCACATTCACTGTGTGTCTTTGGATTTGGTTTGGAGAAGAAACCACAACAAAAATCTCCAGAGGACTTGCTAACTTATCTCACCTCTTTGTAGCCAGGATATGATCTGGTGTGTTCACCAGAGGAATCATATCCTCTACAGAATAGGCAAGTGCTTTTACACAGACCTATTTCCTTGGCTTTGACATAGTCATGAAGTTCCTGAGTTGGGTCACTCCAGCTTTTTAGACTGGGTAGGAGAACCCTGGGGAGTCAACTGTTGTTGATGAGAAGCAGGTTGTCCTGAAGGGCAAGGGGAGAAGGATGATGGGATCAGAGCTCTGCCTGGACAGGGTAAGACTTTCCTCAGTGACAGCTTGTACCCAAGGTAAATTTGGTGTGCCCTTTGAAACTTAAGTTTATTCTTGTCAATTTAGGAGCTCTCAACAGAATTTGGAAATGGAATAAGTAGCGTCTAGACTAGATACCCCTTGTAATCAGATTGCTACCTGCGATTGACTGTTGACCATATTACACCCAGAACCATCCTTGCTAAGAAGGTAATTTTAGCCTCTCACATTTTCCACCAGCTGACCAGGAGCTGAAACCTTCGGTCCTTAGTCCAGAAAACCCAGCTAATTACCAATGTGCCTCCTAATTGTGGGCTGTGAGAGTTAATCCAAAATGTATCACATATTGAATTCTAAAACACAAAGGTTTTGAGAAGATGACTGGTGATTAGATAATTATGTCAACTTGACTGGGTAGGGGATGCTCAGACATTTGCTTTAGATGTTATTTCTGGGTGCGTCTAGGGGTATTTTGGGGGGAATGATTAGCATTTGAATTGGTGGACCAAGTAAAACAGATGGCTCTTAGCAGTGTGGGTGGACATTGCCCAATCTGTTCAGGGCTTGACTAAAACAAAAACGGTGTAGGAAGGTTGAATTCACTGAGGACCTGAGATGGGATTCCTAGCAGTCACATTAAAAGCTGGGCACAGTGGTTCATTCTGGAGTCCCCATTTTTGGAAGGAGCATGAGGATGGATGGTCGACTATTGGACGGTCAACCAGACTGAGCTGCATCTGCGAGATCTGGTGGGAGACTCTGTCTCAATAAGGTAGAGCATGACTAAGGAATGTACCTGCTGTTGCCATCAGGTTTCCATGTGCATGTGTACACATGTGTACCTGTGTCCGTCACAAACACACACATAAAATCCCCCACTCAAGATACAGGTAAAAAAAGACAACCCTGTTTAGATAAAAAAAAAATTGTTGTAAAAACTTACATACAGGTAATGTATATTTTAATTTCTCCAGACCCAGGAATCAAAATTGGCTTTAATTTGTCTCTTTTTAAAAAATAGGCTGTTTTCATCAGCAAAATTAATTGGAGTGCATGTCATTCATTCAATGACAGAGTTGAGAAGCTGCATGAGTGTGACTCACAAGCCTATCAGATTCCCTATTTGGTCATTTAACAGAAAGTTTTGTTGATGTTGTCTCTAGGAGTTTGAGGTCCCTGGGGAGTTAACATAGACGGACCTTCCCAAATGCATCCCCAGAATGGCAGTACCATTTTGTTTGCTATCAGCAATGCATGGACGTTCCATTTGTACGTTGTCCTGATGTTGGATATTCCATTTGTATCTTATCCTGGTATTATCTTTCCTCATTCATCAGTTTAGTGGGTATTCCTTCTAAAAATGTGAGAACTGGTATATTCAGCTCTCTTTGAACACACTTTCTCAACTTTCACACTCAGAATTCAAGAAAAAGAATCTGTATTTTACCTTACTAATGTTAATATAGAAAATATTTTCAAACTAAAAGTACACTTAAGGTCCAAAATTAAGAAATGAGATAACCTGGGCATGGTGGTATATGCTTCTAGTTAATTAGGAAGCTGAGGCAAGAGTTTTTTGAGCCCAGGAATTTGAGGCCAGCCTGAGCAAGACCCCATTCCCTTAAACAAACAGCAACCAACAGAAAGAAAAGAATAAGATAAACTCTGAGTCAAAGACACATCAAGTTTTAGTCAATTTTCAGGAATAAAATATAAAGCAATAACTTGAAAAATTGTCTGTGTTATCTTTTGTAGTAAATGATATTGGAAATTTTGGAATTAAAACAGAATTGCTGTGCCAACAATAATACCACACACACACACATATACACACATATGCACGTATGCACATGTTTTTCAAGATAGTTTCTCTGTGTAGCCTTGGCTATTCTGGAACTCACTCTGTAGCCCAGGTTGACCTCAAACAGAGACTGAGTGCTGGAGCTAAAGGCCTGCACTACCACAGGCTGGCTATATTTTAGTAGTAATAATGCCAGAAGGCTATGAGGGAAGTTATCTATTGTATATATGCTTTATAACAAGAAATATCACAAACATCTTGTGGGAAAAACCACCTGTGCAAAGCCCATCACAGTTTTAGATCATCACAAAATTCTGAGCCTGGTGTGGTAAATGCCTGTAATCCCAGCTACATGAGGATTGTAAATTCGAGGCTACTATAGACAACATAGCAAGATCCTGTCTCAAAAGACTAAACAGAGCCTAGAGATATGGCTCAGTGAACAAAACACTTGCTGATCAGAAATAGGAACTCCAAACCCCACATGAAAGCAAGGTAGGTGTGGTAGGCCTTGGGGGACTTGGGAGACAAAGCCAGGGATTCCTAGGGCAAGCTAGCTAGCTTGACTAGCTGAAACTGGCAAGCTCTGGGTTCAAGTGAGGGACCCCGTCTCAATAAATATATGAGGAAGACCTCTGCTACCAAATTTAAGGTTCCACTTACATGTGTAGATATGTGAACATGTATCTTCACACACAAGTGCCTGTGTGTACATGCACAAGCACCATAATCACAAATGCAGAAAGAAAGATAAAATAATCTTCTGTAAGACTCTCTGCTCAATGAGTTTCTATTTAGTGTTGAAATAACCTCAGTCTTTCTGTTGATGCTCGTAGCTAGGTATTATTGTAGCAGAATAATTTATTTCTCTCTGCTCACTTTGGTTTAGAAGTCTCCTTTCCCCATTCTCTTTGCATGTGCATGTGATTTCTGCAGCCTGCATCTTCTCCCTAATTGTGCCCCCTACTTATTTCAGAGTCAGTCCACTAGCTCTTTTCAAGGCTGACTATCACAAGCCAGGCAGAAACTCATTCATTTCTTACTTATTAGACAAGCATGTTTCCAGTACTTCATGTGGCAGATTACAGATACACACAAATTCGTCAACAGCTCTCTCATTGAGGTGGGCTTATGATTCCTTGTGTCTGTGTAGACATCTTTTTTTTTTGTGTGTAACTCTCATCAGTTTACATGGCAAAAGTGGTATAAACCTGTTGCCTTCTTGGCATAAACTTTAGGAGACTGGTAACTTCAGCTTGCTGTGTTTCTGATCATTCTAGAAACTCTGAGAAGACCAACTTTCTGGATGCCATTCTGGAGTTACTATTTATATGCATACTATCCCCAGTCTTCCATGCTAAGGTGCCAGACATGTTAATAATGCCATCTTGGGCCCTCCAGGCCATCCATATGCTAGCTGAGTGATCAGGTGACATTGGTAGATGCCACATTGAGCAGAAAATCATTCCAGCTGAGTGAGTTCTGCCCAAATTCTTGACCAATTCAATTGTGAGCTATGGGAAAATGTTTGTCAGTAAGTTTTTTTGTAACAGTTGTTGACCGTTATCTGACAGTTGATAACTTGAGAGCAGAAGAAGAGCTACGAGGTAGATAGATTTGGGTAAGAAAAGGACTAAGTATGTATATGTATATATATATATATATTTTTTTTTTTTTGAGGCAGGCGGATCTCTGTGAGTTCGAGACCAGCCTGGTCTACAAGAGCTAGTTCCAGGATAGGCTCCAAAGCCACAGAGAAACCCTGTCTCGAAAAACCAAAAAAAAAAAAAAACTATGTATATTTAAGTTTTTAAAAAATGTATATTTTTAATGTGTTGTATCTGGTGTATAAGTTTTTCCGCTTGTCTTTTCTTCTTCTTAAGAAAACGCATATTGTTCTTGAGTATATGCCAGAGTAGCATAGTCCTGCATTTGGAAAATTCTCATAATACAAATTTCATATCTACATGTCTATATGTCCATATACCTACAACTTATAAACATACATACATACATACATAAATACATACATACATAATACATGCTGTATGTGCTGTGCAGACACATATGGTCAAAATATATTTTTAGATAAAATTGACAAGGTATGTTTGCACAAAGAGTAGCTCCTGGTTCAGGCAGCATGCATGAGAAGAGCTCCACTGAGCTCCACTCAATGGTGCAGACAGCAAGTTTAAACAGCGATTGACTTTTATTGAATTACCAGACATGGTGATTTTGCGAGATGTGCCGAGCGCTCAGCCAGTGGGCTTTTGCCTGCATTGTTTGCTATAAACGGGACATTATTTCCAGAAAACAGAACTCGAAATCTTTCAACTACACATCTCGGGACATCTTTGAAACCTAGAGCAGGAACTGTTGGAGCTTCTAGTAGTAGACAAGCTGGTTTGGGAAAGGGACAGTCCCAATTTTCTTGTCCCAAAATGTTTATTATTGCATGGTGGTCACTTAGTATTGTATGCCGGAGTACCCTCCAGCATAAAAAAAAAAAAAAACACACACACAAGAAAAGCTCCACTCATTTTTGCCTATGCCTGAAGCAATATTAGCTACATGGATTTTTCAAGGGACCAGAAAGAGGGTCCCTGCCACTGGCATGTAGTTACTGGTTAACAACAATAAAATATATTTTAATTTTAAAACAGTTTAAATAATTGAAAAATACCTGTAGTAATAATCAGGTGTCCAGATTTAACTTTTTTTTTTTTTTTTGAGACAGGGTTTCTCTGTGGCTTTGGAGCCTGTCCTGTAACTAGGTCTTATAGACCAGGTTGGCCTTGAACTCACAGAAATCTGCCTTCTCTCTGCCTCCCAAGCGCTGGGATTACAGGTGTGTGCCACGACCACCCGGATAGATTTAACATTTTTAAGTCATTGGAAATTACTAAAAATTCATCTGTTTGAAAATGCTTAGTGAGTACAACTGATTCTATGCCTGCTTATTACTATGCTTATGCCTGAAACTTGTCTCTAGGTGTCGTTGTCTTCTGTACCAACTCTTGCCTGCAGAGACACCATAGCCCTTTGCAGGCTCAGCCCTTGAGGAAAGGTTGAGAAAACTTCTTCAGAGACTTGCATTGACTTCCTGTTGAGAACTGGTGCTATTATTTTCTTCTGGTGATTATAAGAGGTTACCACATATGCTAGCCATGACATCCGTGTAGTTACCAGTCTCCTTTTAAGCGTATTGTGCTTGCGGTGCTGTCATTAGGGTGGAACACTGAAAAGAAAGTAGGGTGTGGAAACATGGGAATGTACTGGCAGGCAGAAAAGTCATATCATAAACATATGTATGTATCTACCTATCTATCACCTGCCTATCTACCTACCTACCTACCTGTCTGCCTGCCTATCATCTATCTATCCATCTGTTCATTTGTCCATCCATCCATCCATCCATCCATCCATCCATCCATCCATCCGTCCATCTACCTATCTCCTAGCCACAGTTATCAGGGTCGGAGAGTTCTGATGGGGAACCTTCTACTACCAATGGCCTTTGAGAGGTTGGACCAGGTGGGGGCATAGCTTTGGGTACCAAAAAGCCGTTGGTCCTGCTCACTTGGCCCCTCTTCTTCCTGTGTGCCACACCTAGATGTTGGACCCCTTTCCTATTTCCTTGTTGTGATCTGTGAGTTTTCCCTTTTAATAATAATAGTAATAATAAAAACAACAACAACAACAAAAAACTTAGTATACCCTGTTCAGAGCTAGTGTGGGATTATTTGATTTCGCGTTCCCCCCATCTGATGCATTCCACTTTAGAGCTCCTTTTGTAGGTTCTTGATCTCATTGCTAAAAGAATTTAAGATGCAGAAAGGAACTACTAGACAATTTGTTGAAATTAGAGAGAGAAAACAAACAGAGCAGAAAAGCTGGAGATCTCAGTAAGTTCTTGGAAAAGGAGAATGAAAGAAGCCAAAGAGAGAAAGTTATACTTTAATAAAGCCCAGACAATAATATACAGTTTGGAGAAAAAGGTAGGCACTTGATAAAATAAAGAGCTGGGTGCCCACGGCATTTGTTCCTTGTGATTTTTATTGAAGGGTACAAGATTGTCCTCCTAAGGTGATCTGAACCTTGGGCACAGAAGCAATGCTCCATACTGTGCACCCAAGGAGAAGGAAATATTTAACCTAATATAACATTTCCTAACACTGCAGACAGCTAAGAGTTGATCTGTGTGGTATAGAACTGAGGACAGACACATTTAAAAGAGGAAGGAATGATAGCTAAGTAGATTTATTGTCGTCAGTCTGTCTTAGTTTTGTGGTGGTGATACCAAAGATTTTAGAGTCCGAGCCTGGGCTCTGATAGTCCTAACAGACTCACATACCTGTCCTTAGGACACAGACTACAGACGCCAGTGATAGTATAGAGTACCAAAAGGAGGCAAGGGACAAAGAGGTCCAGTGGCCTTCGAACCCATCTTTGAGGTACTGACATGAAGTTTGCATTTAAATAAAGGGCTACTGAGCACCCCTAGCCAAGTTGTAGCCATGCCTATTCTTGTCAGAGCTGTGTGAAATCTACTCCTGGGAGTTATGTTCCTCCTCTGGATAGCACTGGGGCTTCGACCGTCCCCTTTCCCCAGCAGATTTCTGGAAAAATTCCAGTTCTTTGGGGTCTAATTTTCTAATAGATCCAAAGAGTGTCTCCTTCTGTCTTCACTCCTGCCAGGAATTTTATGTAGCCAGGCAGAATTTACTGCCTTCAGCTTACCTTTTAGGTTTGGACCAGGAAAGAAGAACTAACTGTATTTACTGCCACCCACTTACCCTTAGCTCTGTGGCCAGTTTAAAGCCCTTGCCATTGGTTCACCTTTACCCTGGCAGTTAATTATAAGTAGCCCATGATCTTTATCACTGGCTTGGAAGGCTAGTGGGGGTTTATTATGAATAGCAATGGAAGGCCTGTGCTTGAATACAAGTGAGAAGCAGTTTGGAGATATTTCATTATCATACTTGAAATCTGCCTTTTTATTCTATAAAGATTTCCCATCGACCAGGGAACTGCTGACCATTGATCGTGCTATTTGTCTCAGAGAAAGCTGATAGATTCACGATATTCATATGCCTGAGTGGGTGCCTTGGAAGGACATGACTGTTTTGTTCCCTTTTTTCCTCTCTAGTAGCCCTGATTACTATGTCCCTTGTAGTGGAAGCTACCGCAGCCAGAGGTAAAAGCATACTTGTATACTTCAAATCCTATGACTCTTTCTATAACTTGGATATAGTTGACTGGAGCTGGAGTTGTCAAATACAACCAAAGGTGAACCAGAACAATTAATGTGTACTTATTTTTTCTTTTCTTGGAAATATGAATTTAGATATGTGGTAGTGCAAAATGCCAGAGTTGGTGGTAAGATTCAAAAGCCAGTATGAATCAGTAAGCTGGAGAGGTTACAAGTGACAAAATTAAAAGCCAGTCTTAGAGAAGACACGATAGGCAAACAGATAAGCCCAGGACAGGATGAGCAAAGGAATTCAGGAGAGTCATGTCACGTGTAGAGTGGAAGTGTGGGCATTCATGAACGGGCATGGGTACTCATTAATGGTTACTTCTGTGAACAATCTCTTTTTTTTTACATCTAGAACTGCTTCCAGCCTACACCTAATGTGGGATTCCCCTCTGTATGCTGTGAATATGTTTTATTGTCATTGGTTAATAAAGAAGCTGCTTTGGGCCTATGGCAGCGCAGAATAGAGCAAGGTGGAAAAACCCGAACAGAGATGTAAAGAGAGAGTACGAGGAATCAAAGAGAAGCCATGTATCTGAAGGAGAAAGACACTTGCTGGTAGGCTACAAACTCATGGGGGTGCACAGATTAATAGAGATGGGTTAATTTAAGATACAAGAGCTAGCTAGAAATACGCCTAAGTAATTGACCAGGCAGTGTTTTAATTAATACAGTTTCTGTGTGATTATTTTGGATTTGGGTGGCTGCAAACAAACAAACAGCTCCATCTACAGAATGGCACACCAACGTGAGCCAGCTA
>JAQHUG010000055.1:2672702-2694280 GCA_028555095.1 Dicrostonyx torquatus | reverse complement strand
ATCTATTTTTGAGGCAGGGCTTCTCTCAGTAGCCTTGGCTGTCTGGAACTCACTTTGTAGACCAGGCTGGTTGTAGCATGAGGTGAGGGCCACATTCCTGGTGCCTGGCTAGCTTAACCCCTGAAATAATTACACAGAAACTGTATTCATTTAAGCACTGCCTGGCCCGTTAGCTGTAGCCTCCTATCGGCTAACTCTCACATCTTGACTCAACCCATTTCTAATAATCTGTGTAGTACCACAAGGTCGTGGCTTACTGGGAAAGATTCCTAACCAGCATCAGTCTCAGACAGGAGTAACATGGCGTCTGCCACACTGCCTTCTTCCCAGCATTCCGTCCTGTCTATTCCACCTACCTGATTTCTGCCCTATCAAAAGGCCAAGACAGTTTTCTTTATTCAACCAATGAAAGCAATACAAATGCAGAAGGACCTCCTACACCAGCTGGTCACAAACTCTGAGATCTGCCTGCCTCTTCTTTCCTAGTGCTGTGATTAAAGGTGTGTGTCACTACTGCTCTGTGGCATCCTGTTTCTTTGTATGTCAAATACATTTGTATTTTATCCTAGATACTATGACTATTGTGTTGTGGAGGCTCTGTGTTTTATTATATTCTGATTATGGATTCCCTACCCCCAAATCCTCCCAGGTCCAACCCATCTTCCCTTCCACCTTAATCTACAGCCTTTCTGCTCTCTCTCACTAGAAAACAAACCATCCTCTAAAACATAATATTAAAATAAAATAAAATAAAACTGGAATAGGACAAAACAAAGAAGAAGAAGAGCCAAAGAAAAAGGAGTGTTGAGTTTTTTTTTAACTGTTGTTTAATTAAATACAAACTAATTCTTGGGCATCAGCAGAAATCTTTGCTTAGCTCTCTTGTTCCCCATTTGGGAGTTGTTGTTTGTGTGTAGTCCTGCATGGATGTGGCTGGAAATCAGCTGGAGATTTGGGCAGAGAAACAGAATTTGTTCGTCTTTTGCTCTGGCTCTGTCTTATAATTCTCCCCTCACTTTCCAGCAGCTGTAGTTATTTTAAACTACGTGTTTTGCTATTTTTGGTAAGAAATGCTTTGAGCACACTATTGAAGTCTTTAACTGTTGTGAGTAGCAGCCTTTAGCCACAAGCAATGAAAACTTATCTGGAGCCATTTCTTTCTTCCAAATGTGATGTCTCTTTAGAATCTCTCCAATACTTTCAGAGAGTGTTTGGGTCTTTTATCCACGGTTTATAATTATTGTTTGTGGGAACATAAGTCTGATAGAGTCATTTATTTGGACATAATGGAAATAGAACCTGGAAGGAGTCTAAATTGGTTCAATCACTTCAGTGAGGGATTTGACAACACCTAGAAAAAAGTTGAACTTGCCCTTGAGAATTATCATCTATGGACATAAGGGCATATGTCACAAGGCTCACTGAACTTTGTTTTCTGAAAAGAAAAAAATATTGCAAATAATCTGAATTTTCACCAATAAGATTGTAAGTAAATTAATTGTGGGATAGTTCTATGAATGAATAAACAGGATGGGGAGATGGCTTGGTGGGTAAATTACTTGCTATGCCTTTAATTCCAGCACCTAGGAAGCAAAGACAGACAGAGCTCTGTGTTCGAGGCCAGCCTGGTGTACAAAGCAACTTCTAGGATAGCTAGGACAACACAGGAAAAAACCAAAAGACTCAAACACACAAAAATATTGCCAGAGCTCATGTCAAGCTGGGTGTGGTAGCCTGTCTGTGTTCTTGTGGTGAGATGGGTCATGTCAAGCTGGGTGTGGTAGCCTGTCTGTGATCCCATGATGAGATGGGAAGCAGAGACAACAGAAGTGAACAACGAGAGAACTTACATCAAACAAGGTAGAAAGGAAAGGACAGACACTTGAGAGGTTGTCCTCTGACTCCCCTCCCCACGTGCACACATGCCACACAATGAATAAATAAATGAGTGCTTCATTGGCATGATTAACTAAGAATGCGACGTTGAGCAGAAAGTTTTACAAATACATTTGTAATTTGGTAATAATTAAACTTAAAATATGGGAAATAGGGTCTAGGTATGTAGTTCTTTTGACAGAGTGTTTTGTTTAGTGTGCATGAAGTCCTGGGTTTGATTCTAAGCACTATATAAACCAAGTGCAGTAGTGCATACTTATAATCCTAACATCCAGGAGGTGAAGACCAGGCTCTCAGAAGTCCAACGTCATCCATGGCTACTCTATGGTTAGAATCTAAACTGACATGCATGAGACTTTCTGAAAAAAAAAATCTGCCTATCTATCATCTACCTACTTACCTACTACCTACCTATCTACCTACCTATAAAATAGGGCTTGGGACATAGCTCAGTGCTTGCTTAGCATGTACTAGGCAGACACATATATTTTAAACACAATATTAGACACAAGTTATATATTTTAAAAATTGAACAATTAATTTTATGTGTGTAGGTATTTTACAGGTATGTCTGTGCACCATATGCATGCAGTGTCTGTAGATGCCAGAAAAGGATTTTGGATTCCCTGGAACTGGAGTTACATATGGTTATGAGGAGAGTAGCAAGTGCTCTTAACCACTAATACATTTCATCAGCCCCAATACATATATCTTTGTGGATCTAAGTACAGAAGAATTTTTTAAAAGACTGCATTTTAATTGTTTAAATGTTTATTTGGGGAGAGGGTTATGTATGTGTGTTCAGGTGTCCATGAATGTCTGGGCCATGATATTCCCTAGAGTAACAGTTGGTTGTGAGTCGTCTGAAGTTTGTCCTGGGAACCAACTCGGGTCCTCTGGAACAGCAGTATGGATTGATTATTGCTGAGCAATCTCTCCTGCCCCATAATAATTTTTATAAGGGCTTCTATTATCTATAAAATACTTTATTTTTGGAACATAAATATTAGGTATAGTATAAACATATTAAGATCTGGTGGAACTACGTAATGACATTAGTTTTCATGCTATCAGTTATTATTATTTTTTTTTTTAGAAGAGTTGTGCTTATGGGTTCAGAAGGTAAGAGTCTATGATGACAGAGCAAAGGCATGGGGCAGGAGCAGGAAGTTGAGGGTTCACATCTTGAACCACAAGCAACAAGCAGAGAGATCCGAACAACGTATACCACAGAGGTCAAGGGAAGAAGGAGTTTTAAAAAAGAATAGGGAAATATTTCAAATGGTGGCCCCAAGTGATAAAATAATTGCAGTTGGGCAACAGGGAATGATTCGCGGCTCTTCAAAGTATCTATTGTACCAGTAGTGAATTGCACAAGTAGGCAAGACAATGAAGGTGATAGGTAGAGAGACATGGCTGCTTATTCGTAGGATGATTAGTCCAGCTTTTTTTCAGAATGGAAAAGTTCTCTATATGCTGAGCACTCACTTATCCAGAACAAATGGAAGAATTTATAACTACAGGCAGGGTTTAAGAAGCAAAGACATTCTATCTGGCAAGGAGAAGAGGCATAGCTTCTGCAGTGGACAAAAGGTAGCAAGAACGGTTAACCCAGGCAGGAGACAAAGAAAAGAAAATAAGGAGTGTGTCTCATTGAACATGCATTGGCCTGGGGAAACTGGGTGTGGAGATGGTCCAGGCTAGTGACTTAACCCAATCAATCACAAGTCAGAAGGCTGAACTGGTGAGAGTCAAGGCTGAGGTGTAGTGTCAATGATGTGGACGACTGAGGCACTGAAAGGTCCCACAGAGAACTGATCTGAATGGTCAAGGTGCATGTGAGCATCCTGAGCAGTCCTGCCAACAACAGCAACTCTTCATGTGCACTGTCTGCCCTGGACTCTCACCAGTATGCTCATTAAATCCTGACAATGACTTTGGATAGGACTGTCGTGTCACTTTTTTTTTAAATGAGAAAATCTAGACATAAAAAGTGAAAAGACTTGAATAGGACCACAAAAAGCCAATCTGAAACCCAGATCCAGGTTAACCTGGGTGGCCACGACCTCAGTAGCAGCCAGTTCTCAGTGTGGAAGTGGAGATTAGATGACAAACAGCAGAAATGGCTGGAAGAGAAGGAGGTGGGGATAGTTTCCAATGCATACATCTTTCCTCCTTTGTTTGGTGTTTGTCCAAGTCACTTTTTTCCCCTTTCAAACTTCAGTTATTCAAGCTTCTCAGAAATTTTGGGATAAATCCTTGAGTTTTCCTTTATTCACACAAAACATTTGCCATCTTCTCAGAAATGTCCGTTATAGTGATAGTTCTGCTCAGACTGACTTCCATTTATTTTATTTACTCAAGATTAACTCTTCACCATCATTCTTCACAGAATCCTTTTATCTTTGCCAGAAGACGGGGCTGAGGTTTAGGAAGTGAACAGTAGTTTAGGTAGATAGCCTGGGCAAGTAGCTAAACCTACCTACTAAGAACGCAGTCACATGGGCATTCTCAAGAGCCAAATCACTGTCCTCTTATTCCGCAACTCAGGCGTGTGTATACCATGGACAGCTCCCGAGAGTTTCTTTTTTCCCCTGGCGGATTGGAATACTTTGTACTTGTTCACAGTAATTTTTTTCTTAGCAGTCAAAGATCTGGATATTTAGTACATTTTCACAAGGAATTTACTATTATTTCCCTTAACTTGGAGATCATTCCCCGTGAGATGGAAGAACACTAGTTTTATAGATACTAAAAATTACACCTTGACTTACAGTTCCTATTGCTTTTGTTAAATCAGTTTGCTATTGATCATTGCCCCTCAGTTTCCCAACTGAACGACTTGAATGAAGAATGGTTCTAAATGGCTAGCAGTTACTCGCAGTTTTCCATTTTAAAAGAACTCTCACCTCCACTGTATATTTGAATGTCCATTAATTCTGGGTGGAAGGATGGATTGTATTGTTCCCATTTTACAGATGATGAAGAACCACAGGCTTAGGGAGATGGAAAAAACGGCTGGGGGAGAAAGCGATGGGACCTGGGTCTGGGGTCTGGGTATTTTAGGTCCGGGCTTCCATTGCCTTTCTTATTTTGAGGTGGACTATCCAGGCGTCTTCCGATTAATATGTATGGTGCCCTTTTGATCGCTTCCCATTTCTATTGGTTTCTGCTTCCCAGAAGATAAAGGGGCTTCTCACCGCTCCCAGGCTGGACTGCTGCAAGGAGCACACCTGGGTCCTTCCTGTCTCCAGTTTCTCCTCTTCCTTTTCTGTGGACCTTCCAGCTTCATCATCTATGGAAATCTCCTCCTTTCCCTAGCTCCAACCCCCACCCCCTCAAGTCTTCTCACAGCCCCCTGGCAGTGGGACCTCCCATCGCTGCTCAGCAGCAGGAGAGCCCATCCGCCAGGGGACGCAGAGGGCACGGAGCGCAGCACGCCGGGAAGCCATGCAGAGTGTTACTTCTCCATTTCCTTCCTCGCAGTCCTCGGGAGCACCGTCGTCGCCCTCCGGCCCGGCTGTGTGCAGCCCGCCCCGGATCCGCCTCCCTGCCCTTCCTCCCGGAGGCTGAGACGCGCGTGGGACGCACCTGTGCTCCTCTCGGGTCACCGCGTCGAGGCGTCGGGGGCTGCTTCGCCCGCAGGATCTACGGGCCTGGAGAACGCCAATGGGGAGATCCAAATGGTCGGGGACTCCGGCACTTTAAGAGGCTTTTCTCTGGGAAACACCCGGCCCCTCCGTGCGCCTTATGAATGGAAATACTCCTCCCCCGGTCGAGCCCATTTTCCCATTTCACCAGGAGCCGCAGCTCGCTCTCTCCTTTCGGTCTCCCCGCCCACATCCACGCGGGCAGCTCCAGGAGGGGACGGACAGGAAGCCTTTGGCCGCCCATTAAATCCCACCCATTTCTCCGGGGGCGATTTCCTAACCTTCCGGGACCGAATTCTGCAATTTGATGTGCGTTTTGTCCGAATGGTAGCGACACGGGCCTAAGGGAGGGGGAAAGCGAGGGGGTGGGGGGTGGGGGGTATGCGCTCTTTTCCTCGCAACATCGCTGGCGGAGCGAGGGAGCTCACACGACACAGATTTTGGGGCAAAGCCTTTCCATCTGGACAGCACCATGTCCACCAAAGCGGAGCAGTGTAAGTAGCAGCCGGCCCGGCGTTCGGCCCGGCCTCCGGCTGGGAACTATCGCAGCTGCGGCGTTTGCGGCTGCTGGGAGACCTTGGCATTGTGCTGGTGCGGGGGTGGGGGCTGAGGTTGGGGCGGGTGGCGGGTGGGGGGTGGAAGGAGGTGGGGGAGGGTGGACGGCGGAGGCAGCGCGGCGCTGTCCCCGGTGCTGAAAAAATAATGCGGTCTTCTCGGGCTAGCGGTGGGGTTCTCCAGACTGAAGACCCCACGAGATGAAATTAAAATGGGGTCATTCTCGGGGAAAAGAGGCCTCGTATCTTTCAGATAAACATTTCGGTATCTCTTGTTGGAGTGGGGGAAGGGGGGCAGCGGCAAATCAGGGGCGGGGAACTGTCAGTTGCAACCAAAGCCTTCCCGGCCTTCTGAGCATGCCCAGTTCTTGGTGCTGGAGCCATCGGGGAGTTTGAGTCTGCAGTTTCCACTTCGGGTGGAAGAGGCAAGAAGGGAGAGAGGGGGCAGGGAGCAGGCTGAATTCTGCATAAGGAAAATTAACTCACGAATAGCAACACCGATGCTAAAGCTAGCCTCCACTGTGTGGGTCTTACAAGACAGTGAAAGGGGCGCTGGGAAAATGATCTAATTGATCTAATGATTTTTCCATAGAGCAGGCTTTCTTTGTAGGGCAGCTTACACAAACTCTAATAGCACAGGAGGAATTTAGTTGTACCAGTAATGACTGACTCTGTGCTCGGCTGGAAACAACATGGTAACTCATGTGGACAGAGAATGTTTCCAGCATGGTCCGCATAGTATCTCCTATTGCAATGCGCACTAGTAGGCCTTGGGTATGTTCTTGGTGGGTTGGTTGATATGATTGTTTACCTGAGTGCACTTGAGGGACTCAGGAACTTAAGCTTCTGTCTGTAAATAAATGATCATTTTATTAAGCAATTAGTTGGTATTTCAAAAACGCTTATCTAGAACTTATTCTTCTAAATGATTTTTTGTTTCTTCCAAAGCAGTACATGTTTATTCTGATAATGCTGTCCCTACTTAAGCTTGTGTAATTCTTTGCAATGGTACTAACACCAGTTTTGAATGTGCAAAGATAAAATGCCATTTACCCACTACATAAGATTGAACAGGCCGAAGAGCATACAATTACCAGGCAGATACTTCTTAGAAATTGTGTGCGCCCACTTCCCACCAGAGCTTTCACAATGATTTCAGAATCCAGAACATCTGGGTTTATACACTAGTTTTGCCTCTGTTGACCTTGGGCAAGATAATTGACCACTCTGAACTGCATTTTCTCATCTGTAGACCCGGGGTGAAGCTGCTGATAGTGTAGTTGTGATAAAAAATGAGAAAATACTCATGAACTATTTCTCAAGTCCAGCAATAGCATATACCTAAAACATGATAGCTATAAGGCTGACAAGCATTTCCCATTTCAATTGTCCATCTCTTCTAAATGGTGAAGAAAGTCCTCTGTGACTTTTTTCTTTGCCTGTTTCCAAAAGTCAGATCTACCTTCAGAGTTAAATTCTGTTTCTACAGAGACTTGCAAAAACATCGGATGCACTCAGTTTGGAGTACCCGTAACACAGTTAGAAACAATGCAGAGCCTCCCACTTGAGAACAACATGAGTACCCCTTAAGATTTTACTGTGTTCTGGTGGTTGAGAAGCCCCACCACTTCTGATTCATTTGATTCTGTAGTTGCATATTATGTAAGTGATTTCAGGTTAAAGTCAGTGAAAACCACTGTCCTCTTACTGTGCTCTCTCCCTTGTGCTGTATTTTGATGTCTGCATGGTTCTTTGTTTTGCTTCTTTCCTGGGCAGTGAATGCCAGGATGGAAAAAAATAATCTGACTAGGCTTTGGCCATGTAGTGCAATTTGTGGACTTAAATATAACTCTTTTAGATTTGTTCGCAAAAACAGATGTTTTAATCTGTAGAAAATGAACTGGACATTGTATTTCGGGTTAAAACATGAGGAATTGAGCTTTGCATGCCCTTCTGATGACCTGTGAGACTTGGGTCAATTAGCTTTATTAAGTTTTGTGCCTTAGAATTCCATCTACAAAGTAGGGGGAAAGTAATAGCTGTTGTTGGAGGGCAAAGGAGAGAACTAAAAGGAGGCCGTGAAAGGGGTAAGGATACTTTGGGTCTTTAGGCAATTTTAAATTTCGAGTTAGGAATATTCTCTTTTTCTCTTTTATGCACTAACACAAATGACTGTGTTGTGCACTTCTGGAAATAGAGCGACAGCTCAAAAAGCTGCATGGTGAATGATGGTAAATACTTGTTACTAAAGTGAAGTTGCGGATTGCAAACAGTTTATCCTTGGACTTGGTAGGAGGATAGCTATTTGGGAAGGAGAAAGGAGAAAGGACCAAAAGGAAGATTTTCATCTTGTGCTGGGTGTGAATATCAACAGAGGGAAGAGGAGATATGGGGGAGTCCTTTTCTCCTCTGCAGTCAGGAGCACGCACAGCACAGCTTTCTTAAGGACCCAGTATCGGGAGGATTAGGCTTAATATAATGTAACAAGATGATTTTATTACTCCTTTTCTTGGAGCCTCCTGAGAAGTGAAGGCTTCACATACAGGAAGTGGATAGAGTTTGGTTGAAGCCGCAAGAGGAAGTGCTTGCATTTCAACCCAAACAGATTATGTTTACCTCGGAAGTGTAGTGTATCACAGAGCTAGGTCAAACAAGCTTTAGTTTTTATGCAGTAGCATTTTCTTTTATGTTTTAAGCAATAGTAATGGATGATAGACTAGTTTTAGCAAAGATGTAGTTGGGAGCCTGGGTGAGATATCCTGCCAGTCTCTGTGTTGTCTGCAGAGTCTGCCTGCTAACAGGAGGTGAATGCTCCTGAGTAGTTTCTCAGGCGACTGCAGAAGAGACAAGTTCCCTTTCCTCTGTGCCCCCTCTCCCCGCTTCTTACAGGGTCCATTGTAGTGAAGATGTTTGTACAGCAATACAGAGTTGGGAATGACTCAAATAGGAATTCATGATTTATTTGGACTTCTGAAAAGGATTCTAGCACTCCTTCCCCAACTTCTTCTTTCCATTGGTAGTTAATGGACTATGTTGGGAATGCTTTTGACAACAGCGAAAGTTAAGAGTTTGGGCTCTAACATAAGATGTGGCCTTGGTTTGAATCCTGACTCTGCCTTCTGCAAGCTTTGTGACCTTGAGCAAGTCAGTTTAACTCATCTGAGCCCTGGTTGAATCATTTATAATGTGGAGCTGGTAACAGCAGGTGAAGATGAAATGAGATGGCCTCTGAGAAGTGCTAGCACAGAACCCTGGCACACAGTATGGATTGATCAGATGTGGTTTTTATCATCAAGAATACAAGCCACGTGTTTGATACCGAAGTGGGGATATGTATAAAGTTTGAGTCTGACTTTCTAGAATGCAACAAAATAAAAAAAAGGTGATATTATTTAAAAAGAACATGGAGTATCAGGCTAGACTTAATTTCTTGTCTCCTCTGCATAGGGACCCCTGGAGTTGATATTTCTAGCAAAATACTGGCTAGTTACCTACATAGAACCTTTCTAAGGCGTGACCTGACTATCTGTCATTTTTTGTGTTATGATGACAGTGTGACAGTTGGTAAACATAAATCCTATGTATCAATACCCATCAGAATGTCTGTCAAACTTGGAAATTAACCACTAATAATTTAAGCTCAAAATGTGTTCAATAACTGAGTGTCTTACTAGCTAAACATAATTTTAATTACATTAGAGACATTTAGAAAAATTTAAGTTATATTCATATGTGTTTGTGTGTGTGCGTGCGTGCGTGCGTGCGTGCGTGTGTGTGTGTGTGTGTGTGTGTGTGTGTGTTCTCACATACCATGGTGTACATGTCGAGGTCAGAGTACTACTTTCAGGAGTCTCTTCTTCCACCATGTGAGGTAGAGGGACTGAACTCAGGTTGTCAGCCTTGGTAGCCTTTATCTTTACCCACTGAGCCATCTTGCAGGCTGCAGACAAATTTTTTTAAGACTGTATCTACTTAGTAGTTTGAGGTTGAAGCTGTTCCTTTCTATGCAAATTTAAGGGTCATGTTGGATAAATCAATAAAATCTTATTTGCACATGATGAAGTCACCAGGATAGAAAAACATTCTTCCTTTGCACACAGTCTTGTAAAGTCTTTGCATAACACCACAGACTAGCTTCTTACAGAGGAAATGCTTCTTTTCTTCATATATGCAATAATTAGTATTTTGTGATTGTAATACAAAGAGTGGTTTTTTTAAACTCATGTTTTATATGGCTCCTCTGTGTTATTTGACACTAGTTAATAATTCCTTAAACTTTCTCATGTTTCTGATTATTTCTACTCAGAATTATTTTTTAGGGCTATGTTTTGTTTTTAAAATATTTACCCAAGATTTCATATTTAACCCAGTTTCCTTCTCCCCTCCCCAGTGGTGTCAGTTATTTCCCTCATATGTATTACTACCAAATATAATTTTCTAATTGAAACATATATGTTGAAACAGATGCCCCTATATCCCTTCAGGCATCTTATATGCAGGTAAGCAAACTCACTGTATTGTGTCAAACTGACACTTAAAAAAATCTTGCTCATCTCAGTGAGTGGCACTACCTGTTATCCAAGTCAAAAAGATCATGAGTCTTCCAAGACTGTCACTTTTCACAATACCTAGTGAAAAAAGATCACTAAGTTCCTCATCTCCTAGCTCACCTGATGTTCTATTTGTTTTATATTTTTACTGTGCTTGCAGTGGGCTGCTTATTTAATTCCATCAATGCACCATGCTTTTTGTCCGAAATGCTCTTTGCCTCTGTGGTCCTTTTTGTAGTGTGGCTGAAGCTGATTGAATGCTGAATATTTAGCTTGTATGCCCCACCCTACTGCCCATCTCCTCTGTGTGTACTTAGATGTCACACCAGATTCCAGTAATTAATATCAACATTAGTTCTCTTAACTTACTTGGTGTGTATATTATATTGTGTTCATATCTGTGTCTCCTGGATGTATCACGTTGCTGGTGCACATTTTATACAAAAAAATGTTTCTTGAAGAAATAAAAATGATTGAGGGTGGATGAAATTTTTTTTGGTATGGAAGGAATTCATAATCAAGTTCTTGAATATGGTTTTATGCTTTCCCTCTTATTAATATGAAATTCTGCTCTCTCTCCAATGTGAATATTGCATAAAATTATGTTTTTAAATGGATTTATAATTGTCAAAATACTTGAGAATATAGTTGTTTAATCAAATGTTATAGTGTTTATATAGCAAATTATGCTTTTATTGTATATTGATTGTGGTTTTGATTCTTTCTAATTAGCTAAAATTTCCTTTTATTGTGTTTAGCATAATAATTATGATTTGTAATTGGTAGGCTGTCTTATTTCACAACCAGTCAATTGTAAGATAAAGTGGCAGTACATCAGAAGTCAGAGACCCTTTGAGGTGTAGTTCTCTATGGATCCTGTTCAAGTTCTATGCACAGATTGCCCAGGCATGTGTAAGATTGATGTTGAATTCTTGCATACAGTCATGATGTGTTAGATCAGTGGTTCTCACCCTTCCTAATGCTGTGACCCCTTAACACAATTCCTCCTGTTGTGGTGATCCCAACCATAAAATTATTTTCACTGCTACTTCATAACTGTAATCTTGTGTTTGTTATAAAATGTAATGTAAGTTTTTTTTTTGTTTTTTTTTTTTTGCCAAAGGTGATCACAACCCACAGGTTGAAAATCACTGTTAAACATTCATGTGCATAAATCTGTTACACTCCGAAGAGATATGGTAGCTTCTTGAAAATGAGTACATGCTGGTTTAGATGTGAACTCCACTACTTCTGAAAGTACAGAGAACTAGCTAACATGTGCTTATCAATAGTCTAGCTTTCTGCAGTGAGGAAATCGCAGCCATTTTATGTAGGATTTTAGCTTCTTTCATCTGAAGCATTCTATTTCTCTTGGTTCTCTGTCTTTCTGGCCCTTTCAATAGCGTATAGATTATCATGAGTTTTATTTTATAGTTGGCATTGGATTAGAATTAGAGGGGTGTTCAGCATTTTGAGGTATCTTTCATTTTCACCCATTCCAGAGACTGACACATGGATAAAATTGAAAGGATGTATGTACACATATACACTTATGTATATGTGGTGTTATTTTAATTTTAAGAACAAATGGGTTTACCGTAGAAGTAGAAAAAGATAACTTATAATTATATAACCAATTTGCCATAAAGAGTTATATATATATATATATATTTGGGGCTGTGGAGATGGCCCATTCATAACCCATACAATAAAAAAAACCTTGGTGAAGTGTAAGTTTGTGCACACACACACACACACACACACACACACACACACACACACAGCAAGATAAAGTAAGGTAAGATAAAAGCCAGGCATGGTGGCCTGCACGTTAATCTCAGAACTGGAGAGCCTGAGAGAGACACATTATTGGGGCTTGCTGATCTGGCAGCCTGGCCTACTTGATGAGCACCAGGTCAATGAGAGACAGGGTGGATGACACTCTAGAGCAACCATTCTCAATCTGTGGGTCTCAACCCCTTTGAGGGCGGGGGTGTTGAATGACCTTTTAACAGGGGTCACATATCAGATATCTGCATATCACATATTTACATTATGATTCATAACAGTAGCAAAATTACAATTATGAAGTAGTAACAAAAATAATTTTATGTTTGGGAATCACCACAACATGGACCATATTAAAGGGTGGCAACATGTCGGGCAGTGGTGGCTCACATCTTTAATCTCAGCACTTGGGGGTCAGAGACAGGAGGATCTCTGTGAGTTGGAGTCCAGCCTGGTCTACAGAACAAGCTCCAGGACAGACTACAAAGCTACAGAGAAACCATGTCTTGAAAAGCCAAAACAAAACAAAAAACAACAACAAAAGGTCGCAGGGTTGCAACATTAGGGAGCTTGAGAACCACTGCTCCAATGGACTAGTCCATGAGGCTGTCATCTGGCTTCCACATGCACTCCTACACATGAGTATGTACACAATGGTCTCCTCACTTCTGCTTCACAAGACAGTTAGTTACATGGATTTGAATCTTAACCTTTCACAGGAAAGATTAGGTATTCATTGTTTTTGACCAAGGCACTTTGATATATATCAATTCTAATGTCAGCTCTGAGAGAGACGAGCTAGTATACTAGTAATCTGGCTTTAGCTCCTAAATGTGGCCTAGATAGATCACTTTCTGTTTATTCTTGCCATTGCCACTTAGCTATGGAGTTGAGCGCAGCCGTTCTCTATTACAACAGCCTTCTAATGTGCTTCCCTTGTCTACTTCTGATGGCAGAGGGAGGAACTTCATTTGAAAAATTACCTCCATCAGACTGGGCTGTGGGCAAGCCTGGGGGGCATGTTCTTGATTGACGATTGATGTGGGGAGGTCCAGCCCAGGATGGGCGGTGCCATCCCTGGGCAGGAAGGCCTGGCTATAAGAAAGATAAGCTGAGCAAGCCAGCCCAGCATGCCAGTAGCCGAGTTCCTCTGTGGTCTCTGCTTTAGGTCCCGCTTCCAGGCTCCTGTGTGACGTCCTGCCTCATGTTTCCTCAATGATGGGCTATACCATTTAAAGAAAATCAACCCTCTCCTTCCCCAAATTCTTTTTGGCAAGTGCTTTATCACAGCAACAAAACGCTAAAGAGAGCACTGCTCTTCTTCCCGCCAAGTCTATTGTCACGTAGCAGCTTGGATGAGCCATCAAAAATATGGAAACCGGTATGGCGTTGTCCTCAGTTTTAAAGCCCATTGGTAACTGCCCATCAGCGCTGACCTGTAATATAGCTCTCTGACTTGAGAATGGAGCCAATGCTTTCTGAACAGCTGAACATTGAAACATACATAGGGTAGCTGCTGTTCTGTGGTAACATAATGAAGTTCCCAGAAACTTGCCTTATTATACACAGTGCATCCCAGGTCTTCCTCACCTTCTCCTTCAAAGGTGCAATTGTAAACAGACTCATGACCTGTGCTCACCTAGTTAGTGGAAAGTGCAGGGACCTTCCTCTGCAAATGTGAATGTTCTTTAGTTCGGCTCCTAATAATGACAAGCGACTGGCTGGCCACACCCACCAGCTGTGTTCCATAGGAATAACTGTTAAGCCCATTTGCCTTCATTCCCTACCCATGCAGCTGGGGAAGAATAAAAGGCCGTGTGTGGCCATGTCTCCATCTCCTGTGGCTTCTGTAAGAAGCCCCCAGAACCTGGGTGGCTTGAAACAGTCGCGTCAGCCGCAGGCCTGACAACTCGTGTTCTTGTCTGTCTTCCTCCTTGAAACAGGTCTCATGCTGCAACATGCGGTAGCCTCGAGCTTACTGTTCTGCCTTCACCTCTCAGATACTGGGGTGACAGGCATGTACCACACATGTGATTTCCTGTCTTGCTTTTTAATTTTAGTAAGAACACACTAGTATTTCTCTCTTAAGTAAGAGTGATCCTGGTACTATATTAATGAAGTATCCATCTATCAATTTTTCACTTTATCACAATGAAAAATATTTATTTTATGTGCATAGATGTATATGCACCACTTGCATGCTTGGTGCCCAAGAATGCCAGAGAGGATATCAGATTCCCTAGACCTGAAGTTCTAGGTGGTTGTGAGCCACCATGTGGGTGAAGGCCCTGGTCCTCTGGAAGAAGAGCAAGTGCTCTTAACCCCTGGGCCATTTATGCAGTCTCCAAAGTTGTTATTCATTTATTTATTTAGCATGAATGAGTTGAGTTAAATTCCTTTTCTGTATCCAAGGCGACCATGTGATGTCTTTTAAATTATTCATATGCTGGATTAGATTTCTGACATACTTTGAGAGGTTTTGTGCTGATGGTAATTGGTTGGTTGGTTTGCAGGGTTTGAAGAAGATAGAGGGGAGTGAGTTATAGTCAAGACCTGGAAACAATCTTCTGTTTAGTACAGGAAGTGAGTTTGGTTGGTTGGTTTGCAGGGTTTGAAGAAGGTAGAGGGGAGTGAGTTATAGTCAAGACCTGGAAACAATCTTCTGTTTAGTACAGGAAGTGAGTTTGAGGGCTCTGCAGTACAGGAGTATTGAGACTATTCAGTCTTTAATGTGCTTAGTGTTCCCCTGTGAAGCCATATGGTTGAGGCTCTTCTTCATCTTCCTCATCATCTTCTTCTTAAATAGAAGTTTTGAACTTCTTTTTTTTCCTGTTTGTTCTATGACATGTTTTCTATTTAGACTTTCTGCTTTTTCTACTCAGGTGAAATTTGGTATGTTTTATTTCTTAGAACAACAATAATACATTTCATGTAAGTTTTCAATGTTGTTTATATGAGATTATGCAGAGGCCCCCTATGAATTCAAATTGATATTTACTTCTCCTTATCATTTGTAGTGTTATGTGTTTAGTGTCGTGTGTTTATGCTTTCCCCTGGGTCTCCTACCCATTAATTTCGCTTTTCTTACTCCTCATTTCATCATTTAAAAGATACTTTTAAAAAATACTTATTTTTATTTGTTTCCTTGAGTTTTGGGATTCTATTAAGTTAAACTCTTATCAACACAGGCATGTCCTATAATACATTTTTGATTGACACTCCCATTAGTGTTAGCTTACAGATTTATAGTCACACATTTGAGATGTTATTGTCATTATTTTCAAGAAATTCTGCAGTAGAATCTCATATTTTGCTAAGAGTCATTTATGCTATAAATTCCAATGTGGTAGGGTATTTTGTTTTTCTGTCTTGTTGATTTCTGTTTTTATTGTGCTGTGTTCTGAAGATTATGTGCTGCTGTTATTCCTGAAAACCTTCAAGTTTCCTCGTCCATGTTTGTCCATGTTCCATGTGTACGTGTACTTGAAAGACAGTTGTAATGTTTATTATTGACACAGAATATCACACATGACAGATAGCTTAAAGTCTTAAATCTAAGATGATTCCTTATGTACGCTGGTTAGCTCTTCTGCCCTCACTGATTATTAGTGTCCTTGGCCAAACTGGAAGAGGTACATTGGGATCTCCTTTGCTGGTGTGTTTGCGTCATTTCCTGCATCATTGTGTGTTACTACTTACGGAAGTTACTTGTGTTCTGTGGTGTGTATAAATATCCGTGACTAACACCTTCGCTGTGAGTATGTGCACATCAGGATGTGCACATGTGCATCTAGGAAAAGTTTGTGACCTTGTCAGGTGTCAAGAGTACGGCTCCTGTTTGCTTCTTTGTATGTTTGTGTTTATCTGCTACATCTTGTTTTTAACTTGTTTGAGCCTCTTGGTTTCAGGTATGTCTTTTCTATTTTATGTAGTGTTGAATTTTTCTTTATTAGCTAATCTGAAAATCTCTTTCTTTCAATATGTAGTTAAACCTATTTACATCTGCTCATATGATAAATGTGTTTGGCCTTAGTTTTATCATTGTTTCTTATGTCTTTTATATCAAAGGCCTTTTCATTATGTAATGGAATTTTAATTTTCTTATTTGTTCTATTCATTAAATTTATATTAATTCATTTATATAAAGGTAATTAGCTCATGTATTTTTCAGCTAATTATTTCTCTACATTGAATATTACATTAGAATTATCTGTAGCTTCCCCTTTCCTAGTATCTGATATAAAATAATATCCCTTTATTTATATTTAATGCGTATTAGTGAGTCATATCTACATGCACTATTTATTCCCCAGGCTTTCCTGCTTTTTAATAACTGTACAGTCATTACTGTGTTCTCTCCCTATAGCCATGGATCAGCGTTGTTCTAGCTGGCTCGTTGATAGTACCCACTGCTTACTCCTTCTAAAAGATTCCATCTGAAGGACTCACAGGAGCAGTGCGCCCTGATTTTGGCAGGTTTATGAAGGTTTGTTTGTGGCTTTGTACTTGAAGGCTAGCTTCAGTAGATATAAAACCCTTAGCTTATATTTCCCTTACTCAAGGCTCTTAAATTTGTTATATTCTATTCTTTGGGGTTTAAGAATTGGCAAATAATCTATGGCAATATTATTTCTATTATTTCTCTTTTCTTGCTTACTGATTTTGTCTGTTTGCCCAAATGACCTTTTTCTTTGAAGTAGCTTTGACACAACATGATTCATTGCTTGCCATGCTGAAGTCATTGCTGTGTGGCCTTTCAATATTCAATTTTAAGATATTTTAGGAAAATGTTTTGGAAATATTATTTTGTCTATTTTTGATATTTTCTCATGATCCATTTCTTTTGTACTTATCTCTTTAACATAATTTTGTTTATGTCACATGCATGAGTATTCTTCCTGCACATTCATCTGTGCCTCTGTGTGTGTCCACCTGTGGAGGCCGGAAGCACTGGATCCTCTGGAAGCAAAGTTGCCGATGGTTGGGAGTTATGTAGGCGACGGGAATTGAACCCAGCTCCTCTAGAAAAACAGTCAGTGCTCTTACTCGTTGAGCCTTCTCTCCACTCCCTGGACTTCTCTCTCTCTCTCTGTTTTTAAATTTCCTTCTGAGTAGATAAATTTCTGTTGAGTTTTTAATTGATTAATTAATAACTAATAATTTTGATTTTTTTGAGACAGAGTTTCTTGGCCTTGGCTGTACTGGAACTAGCTTTGTAGACCAGCCTGGCCTAACCTCATAGAGATCTGCCTGACTTTGCCTCCTCAGTGTTGGGATTAAATGCATGTTCCATCACTGCCTGACTCTGTTGACTTTTGAAAATCTATCTATCTATCTATCTATCTATCTATCTATCTATCTATCTATCTATCTATCATCTATCTACCTATAATTTTTAAAAAACGTTTATTTACTTTGCATGTGCTTGTGTGAGTCTATAGGCATCTGTGTGTGTGTGTGTGTGTGTGTGTACATGCATGGATATCAAAAGAGGGCTTCAGGTGTCCTTCTCCATCACTCTCTATGTATTTCTTTGAGGCAGGGTCTCTCCTTGAACCTTGGGCTTGTGTTTTCTCAGCTAGGCTAGAAGTCAACAAGCCTCAGTGATCTTTCTATTTCTGACCCCTCAGAAAGGGTTAGAAGTGTTTTCAGGGACACCTGACTTGTGTGAGTGCTGGAATCTGAACTCTGCTCCTCATGATTATCCAGCAAGCATTTATTGATGAGCTATCTCTCCAGATCTGAATTAGAAAAAAAAACTACTCACACAGTATACCTTTATCAGTTATTTCTTAACTAGCCTATTTGTAGTGATTCTACATGTATATATGAATACATTTACTTAGTCCTTAATTTGAAATGTTAAATATAAATAAAAATTTGACACCGTTTAATTGAATATTGAATTTTATGCTTACCACATTAGTTTATAATGTGTAATCATCCACATTTGACTATATCATTATGTTTTGTTTTGTTTTCCAATTATGAAAACAGTTACATATAATAAAATCGGTTCTCTTCAAAATGTAGCTGGATGGGTTTTCCTAAATTTATACATTCATGTAGGCACTATCACACTCAGAGAGACAGAACCCTCACTGTAGAAGAGTGCTTGTGCCCTTGGCCATGATCTCCTTCTACCCCAGCTCCAGGAAGACACTAACAGCGTGCTACAGAGCCTGTGTCCTGTCTTTTATAGAATTTTGCATAAATGGACTCAGCCTTTCATGCTTATCTTTTGTTTTTCTCTTTTCTTGTCTCATCCTAACAGGAACTGAGACAATCATTTTATAAGGAGGAAGGGGTAATGTTGGCTAACAGTTTTAAGATTGTTGTCTGTGCCTATCTCTGTGTCTCGGTGAGCTGGCACATCCTGGCAGGAGCATGTAGCCAAGAAAGATGCTTAGCTCATGGCAGTCAAGGAACAAAGAGAGAGGAGAATCTGGCTTCCCAATAGCTCCTTCAGGGACACACCAATGACCAAAGTTCTTCCCATTAAGCTCCACCCCTTGAAGGTCCCTTCATCTTCTGAAAGTGCCACAGGCTGGTGTCCAGTGTAATAAATGGGCCTTTGGGGCCACTTATTCAAACTACAGAAGCTCTTAATTGGCACAGTGTTTTTGAGGGTCATTTGTGCTGTCATATTTATTAATGTCACACTCACTTTTATGGCCCTGTAGCATGCTGTGGTGTGTGTGTATTGCATTTATTGACACATTCATTATTTGGTAGATACTTAGATCATTTCCAGCTTTTGGACCTTGTGAATGGTGCTGCTGGGAATGTTGCCATATCTGTTTTCATGTGGGATTTTTTTTTCATTTCTTTGTTTTCTGAGTCAGCATCTCACTATGCATTCCATATTGGCCTAGACTCACTTAGAAGTCCAGGTTGGCCCTGAACTTACAGTGTTTCTTCAGCCTCAACTTTTCAAGTGCTGGGACTGTAGACATGGCCCACGTGCTTGCCTTTGAACATATGTTTTACTTCTTTGTGTGTTCATATGTGGTACATGTATGTTACTATGGAGAAGCATGCTTTGTGTGTGCACATGTAGAGGCCAGAGCAGCATGTCAGGTGAACTATTTCTTGCTAGCATATTTCTTTGTGGCAGGGTCTCTCACCACACTGGAAGCTGGGCTGGCAGGCCAGTGTGCTCTTGGGATTTTCTGTTTCGACTCTCGATGCTCAGGATGTAGGCACACATGACATGCCTGGCTCTTTATGCTAGAGATGTGAATTCAATTCCTCATGTGTATACTGATTCATACCCCTTATCCCTGTTTATACCTTTTGCGTTCAATACCTAGAATAGAATTGCTTGATATTATGATAAATGAATATTTAATGTTAAAAGATATTATCTTAGTGTTTTATATAAAGTGACAGTAGCGTGTCTCACTCCCACTAGAGATGTAGGCGAGGGTTCCAGTGTTCTTTATCTTGCCTGTACTTGATGATATCCATCATTTGAATCCTTATCTTTCTAGTCAGGGTCTAATGGAATCTCTTGTGATTTTAATTAGTATTTCTCTGAAGACTAGTGATGTGCAACCTATTTTCTCATGCTTAGCTTATCGGCTGTTTGGATATCTTCTGGACAGTGCCTGTTTCAGCCTTTTGCCCATTTTATTTGGACATTTTGGTTTTATTGAGTTGTAAGAGTTTTGTGTAAGCTGTAGGCTGAAGCACTCTTTTTCCAAAAAACTTGCTTCCAATATGTAGCTTACTTTTGTATTTTATTAAGTGTGAATTTTAAAAAGTGAGCTTGTGTGTGTGTGCGTGTGTATGTACATGTGTGCGTGTGTGTTGACAAGTGTGCAGAGGTGTGTGGAGGAGAACCTCTGCTGTCAGCTCAGGAAGGACTCTCAGCTCCTCTGAGACAGGGTCAGTGATTGACTTGGAGGCTCACTTGCTAGACTATTCAGCCTGTAGCTTCCGGCATCCACTTTTCTTGCCTCCCTAGCACTGGGATTGCAAGCGTATGCCGCCACACTTGGCATTTTTATACGTGTTTTGGAGATGGAACTCAGGCCCTCATGCTTTTGAGCAAGCATTTTGTCAAGTGAGCCATCTACTCAGCCCCTAGTTATGATTTTAAAGATAAAAAATTTTAAATTTCATAGTCCATTATGTAATTTTTTGCTTTTGTCATTTGTACTTTATGTTCTATTCAATATTTTTTTTCTGGTTAATGTCATAAATATTTTCTCCAATGTTGTCTAGAAGTTAAATTGTTCTGACTCTAAATTTTAGGTCTGTGAATACTTTAGAGTCAATTTTTATGTGTAATGTGAGGTATGGTTTGTGGTTTATTGTTTCCACATACAACATCCAGTCACTCAGGCTCCATTTGCTATGAAAACCATCTTGTCTTTATTGAAGTCCCTTGGGAACTTTGCTGAAAGTCAGTGAACCGTGTCTGTGTAGATTTATCTCAGGGCTCTACTCTGTTTATCCATTTAAACCCTTCTCTTTATTTCAAGACACACTGTCTTTGTTACTCTGTGTCTTACATTCTTTTTAAAATTTGTTTCAGATAGGTTTTAAAGTCAGTCTTTTTAAAAAAATACTTGCATTTTGGTTTCTTGAAAATTTTCAGGAGGATTAAGATATTAACCCGAGTTCTCTGCTCTTTGGAGAAACACACACACATGCATTCATGAGCACACACACATGAACACATGCACAAATACACACATGCATGCATGAACACACACATATATGCATGCATGCACACCCATGCAAGCATGCATGAACACACATATGCATGTATGAGCACACATACACACGGAAGTCTTATTTAGTTACCCTTACAAGGTTGCATCTTTCATTATATGTTTTCCTAAATAATTGGTGAATGGAATTACTTTCTCAGTTTCATTTCTTGGGGTTTGGGCATGGAGCTCAGCGGTGGAGTGCTTGCATGGCACGTTCAAGTCTGGGGGCCCATTCCTGTAATTCCATCACCAGTGAGGCTGAGGCAGGAGGCTTGTGAGTGCCTAGGCTAGCCTGGGCTAGATTGTGAATTCCAGGCCATCCCGAGCTTTAGTATTAACCCTTATCTTAAATCCACCTGGACCAAGACTGAATGAGCATATGACCTAACTGGACTCTCTGAATGTGACTGCCAATGG